>CAUYUJ010003210.1:52500-80000 GCA_963575745.1 Prorocentrum cordatum
CACGCACGCGAACACACGCACACACACACACCGTGTAAAGCACCGACCAGACGCCAGCGCCTACAAGCCGAACACGCGCGCGCGCTCACGACAACACGCCACCGACTGCCACACCCAACGCACATTCAAGATGCAAACGTGACGTCCGCACATATCGCACGCCGCGCGCGCAAGCACGAACCCGCACACACACACACACAGACACAAAGACACGCAGAAACATGGATACACAGACACACAGAAAAACAGTCACAAGGACACACAGACACCCAGACACGCAGACACTCAGACACACAGACACACGGACACACAAACACACAGACATATAGACACACAGACACGGACACACGGACACAAAAGACACACGGACATACAGACACACAGACACACTGACACACAGACACACAGACACACAGACACACAGACACACAGACACACAGACAAGCAGACACACGGACACAGAGACAAACAGACACACAAACATACAGATACATAGACACACAGACACACAGACACACGGACACACGGACACACTGACACCAACACTCGGACACACAGACACAGCATCACCAACACACAAAGACTGACAGACACACAGACACGCAGAAACACGGACACACGGACACGCAGACACGCAGACACACAGTCACACAGACACACGGACACACACAGGGACACACTGACACACAGACACACAGACACACAGACACACAGACACACAGACACACAGACACACAGTCACATACACACACAGACACACTAACACACTGACACACTGACACACACAAACACAGACACACAAACACACTCGCACACAGACACACAGACACACAGGCAACCGGACACACAGATACACAGACACACAGACACACGGACACAAAGAAAGACAGAAAAAAAAAAAAACAGACACACAAGCACAGGGACACACAGACACACAGACACGCAGACACACAGACACAGAGACCCACAGACACACAGACACACGGACACTCAGACACACAGACACACAGACATACAGACACACAGACACCAGGAAAGACCAAGATCACAGACTCACAGACACACAGACAAACGGACACACAAACACACAAACACACAGACACACAGACACACACACAGACGCATAGACACACAAACACGCAGACAAACAAACACACAGACATACAGACACACAATACACAAACACACAAACACACAGACACTCAGGCACACTGACACACACAGGGACACACAGACACACTGACACACAGACACTCAGACACACAAACACACAGGCACACAGACACACAGACACACAGGCACACGCAGACACGCAGAAACACCAACACACAGACACGCAGACACAAGAGCACACAGACACGCAGGCAAGAAGCCACACAGACACACAGACACACAAACAAACAGATACACAGACACACTGACACACTGACACACAGACACACAGACGCAAGAAACACTGATACACATACACTCAGACACACAGACACACAGACACACAGACACACGGACACCCAGACACCAAAACACACAAACACTCAGGCACACAGACACACAGACACACAGACACACAGACACACAGACACACAGCCACACAGCCACACAGACACACAGACACACAGAGACACAGAAACGCAGGAACACAGGCACACAGACACACAGACACACAGACACACAGACACACAGACACACAGACATACAGACACATAGACACACAGACACACAGACACACGGACACACGGACACACTGGCACCAACACACAGACACACAGACACACCAACACCAACACACAAAGACTGACAGACACACAGACACACAGACACACGGACACACGGACACGCAGACACACAGTCACATAGACACACGGACACACACAAGGACACACAGACACACTGACACACAGACACACAGACACACAGACACACAGACACACAGACACACAGTCACATACACACAGACAAACTAACACACTGACACACTGACACACAGAAACACAGACACACAGACACACTCACACACGGACACACAGACACACAGGCAAACGGACACACAGGTACACAGACACACAGACACACGGACACGAAGAAAGACACACAAAAACGGACACACAAGCATAGGGACACACAGACACACAGACACGAAGACACACAGACACAGAGACCCACAGACACACAGACACACAGACACACAGACACACGGACAATCAGACACACAGACACACAGACATATAGACACACAGACACAAGGAAAGAATGAAAGACAGAAATCCAGGCTCACACACACAGACACACGGACACACATACACACAGACACACAGACAAACGGACACACAGACACACAAACACACAGACACACAGACACACACACACACAGACGCATAGACACACAAACACGCCGACAAAAAAAAAACACAGACATACAGACACACAAATACACAAACACACAGACACACAGACACTCAGGCAAACTGACACACACAGCACCAGGCACACAGACACACAGACACTCAGACACACAGACACACAGGCACACGGACACACAGACACACAGGCACACGCAGACACGCAGAAACACCAACACAAAAACACGAAGACACAAGGGCACACGGACACGCAGGCACAAAGCCACACAGCCACACAGACACACAGACACACAGACAAACAGATACACAGACACACTGACACACTGACACACAGACACACAGACGCAAAAAAAACACTGACACACAGACACTCAGACACACAGACACACAGACACACAGACACACGGACACCCAGACACCCAGACACAGAAGCACTCAGGCACACAGACACACAGACACACAGACACACAGACACACAGACACACAGACACACAACCACACGGCCACACAGACACACGGACACACAGAGAGACAGAAACACAGGCACACAGGCACACAGACACACAGACACACAGACACACAAACACACAGACACACAGACACACAGACAGACAGACAGACAAACACACAGACAGACAGACAGACCGACGGGGCTAACAGCGCCACGCGCGCACACACAGACACTGACACACACACACACACACGCGCACACACACGCAAATACACGCGCACAGACAGACAGACAAGCACACACACAGACGCACAGAAAGACAAACACACGAACAGATCCACAGACAGACAGACAGACACACAGACATACTGACATACAGACACGCAGACACACAGACACAAAGACACGCAGACACAAGGATACACAGACACACAGAAACCATCACAAGGACACACACAGACACCCAGACACGCAGACACACTGACACACTGACCCACGGACACACAAACGCACAAACATACAGACACACAGACACGGACACACGGACACACGGACACAAAAGACACACGGACATACAGACACACAGACACACAGACACACAGACAAGCAGACACACGGACACACAGACAAACAGACACACAAACATACAGATACATGAACACACAGACACACAGACACACGGACACGCGGACACACTGACACCAACACTCGGACACACAGACACAGCATCAACAACACACAAAGACTGACAGACACACAGACACGCAGACACACGGACACACGGACACGCAGACACACAGTCACACAGACACACGGACACACACAGGGACACACAGACACACTGACACACAGACACACAGACACACAGACACACAGACACACAGACACACTGTCACATACACACAGAGACAAACTAACACACTGACAGACTGACACACAGAAACACAGACACACAGACACACTCACACACGGACACACAGACACACAGGCAACCGGACACACAGATACACAGACACACAACCACACGGACACAAAGAAAGACAAAAAAAAAACAGACACACAAGCACAGGGACACACAGACACACAGACACGCAGACACACAGGACCACAGAGACCCACCAGCACACACAGACACCACGGACAGACAGGCCACACAGGACACCAAAGACATACAGGACACACAGACACAGAAAGGGGACCAAGACACAGACCACAAGACACACAGACAACGGACACACAAACCAACAAAACAACACAGACACACCAGACACACACACCAGGACGCCATAGACACACCAAACACGCAGGACAAACAAACACACAGAATACAAGGACACTACAATAACACAAACACACAAACACACAGACACTCAGGCACACGAAAAACACAGGGACACACAGACACACTGACCACACGGACGCTCAGACACCAGACACACAGGCACACAAGGGACACACAGAACACACAGGCACATCAGACACCGCAGACCAAGAGCACACAGACACGTAGGCACAAAGCCACACAGACACACAGACACACAGACAAACAGATACACAGACACACTGACACACTGACACACAGACACACAGACGCAAAAAAACACTCACACACATACACTCAGACACACAGACACACAGACAAACAGACACACGGACACCCAGACACCAAAACACACAAACACTCAGGCACACAGACACACAGACACACAGACACACAGACACACAGACACACAGCCACACAGACACACAGACATTCAGAGAGACAGAAACACAGGCACACAGGCACACAGACACACAGACACACAGACACACAGACACACAGACACACAGACACACAGACATACAGACACATAGACACACAGACACACAGACACACGGACACACGGACACACTGGCACCAACACACAGACACACAGACACACCAACACCCACACACAAAGACTGACAGACACACAGACACACAGACACACGGACACACGAACACGCTGACACATGGTCACACAGACACCCGGACACACACAGGGACACACAGACACACTGACACACTGACACACAGACACACAGACACACAGACACACAGACACACAGTCACAGACACACAGACAAACTAACACACTGACACACTGACACACAGAAACACAGACACACAGACACACTCACACACGGACACACAGACACACAGGCAAACGGACACACAGATACACAGACACACAGACACACGAACACGAAGAAAGACACACAAAAACGGACACACAAGCATAGGGACACACAGACACACAGACACGAAGACACACAGACACAGAGACCCACAGACACACAGACACACAGACACACAGACACACGGACACTCAGACACACAGACACACAGACATACAGACACACAGACACCAGGAAAGACAGAAATACAGAAAACCAAGCTCACAGACTCACAGACACACAGACAAACGGACACACAAACACACAAACACACAGACACACAGACACACACACAGACGCATAGACACACACAAACACGCAGACAAACAAACACACAGACATACAGACACACAACTACACAAACACACAGACACACAGACACACAGGCACACTGACACACACAGCACCAGACACACAGACACACAGACACTCAGACACACAGACACACAGGCACACAGACACACAGACACACAGGCACACGCAGACACGCAAAACCACCAACACACAGACACGCAGACACAAGGGCACACAGACACGCAGGCCCAAAGCCACACAGACATACACAAGACACACAGACAAACGAGCACACAAGACACACTGACAAACATGACACACAGAAACCACAGAGCAAAAAAAAACACTGACACACAGACACCCAGACACACAGACACACAGACACACAGACACACGGACACCCAGACACCCAGACACACAAACACTCAGGCACACAGACACACAGACACACAGACACACAGACACACAGACACACAGCCACACAGCCACACAGACACACAGACACACAGAGAGACAGAAACACAGGCACACAGGCACACACACAGACACACAGACACACAGACACACAGACACACAGACACACAGATACACAGACAGAAAGACAGACAGACACACAAAACTTGTAGATTGCTGTAGTATCCGCTCCTGATTCGCCCGCGCCGCCACAAACAGGGAATGACACACACAACACACACGCGCACACACACGCAAATTTACCACGCGCACAGACAGACAGACAAGCACAACCAGAGGACGCACAGAAAAGAAACAAACACACGAACAGAACCACAGACAGACAGACCAGACAACACAGACACTACTGACATACAGACACGCAGACAAACCAAAACAGACATACACACAGACAGACAGACACAAAGACCCACAGACAAACAGACACACAGACACACAGACACACGGACGCACGGACACACAGACAAACACGCACAGACAGACAGACACACGGCCATACAGAAACAAAAGACACAGGGACACACAGACACACAGACACACAGACACAGACACACAGACACACAGACACACAGACACACAGACATACAGACATACAGACACACGGACACATAGACACATAGACACACAGACACACAGACAAACAGACACGCAGAAACACAGACACGCAGACGCTCCGGAGGGGGGAGGCACCGCCCCAATTTAGGGCGGGCCCTCCCTCCACTCCAACCACTCCGCCCTCGCGGAGCGCCCGGGAAAGGGGGGGGGGCAGCGCGGGGATGCCAGCGCCACGCGCACACACACACACACACACACGCTGACACACACACACACACACACACACACACACACACACACGCGCACACACACACACACACGCAAATACACGGGCACAGACGCACAGACAGACACCCACACACACACGCACAGAAAGACAGACACACAGACAGATCCACAGACAGACAGACACACAGACATACTGACATACAGAAACGCAGACACACAGACACACAGACAACCAGACACAAGGATACACAGAGACACAGACAACCAGTCACACAGACACACAGACATCCAGACACGCAGACACTCGGACACACAGACACACAGACACACAAGCACACAGACATACAGACACACAGACACGGACACACGGACACACGGACACAAAAAAAAACACACGGACATAAAGACACACAGACACAGACACACAGACACAGAGACACACCGACACACAGACAGACAGACACACACACACATACACACAGACACACGGACACACAGACACACAGACACACAGACACACAGACACACAGACACACAGACACACGGACACACAGACACCAACACACAGACACACAGACACACCAACAAAGAGACACACAGACAAAGAGACACACAGACACACAGACACACAGACACACAGACACACAGACACACAGACACACGGACACACGGACACACGGACATGCAGACACACAGGCACACGGACACACACACACAAACACACACACACACAGAGACACACAACCACACAGACACCCAGACACACAGACAACCAGACACACAGATACACAGACACACAGGCACACAGACACACGGACACACTGCCAGACTGACACCCAGACACCCAGACACACAGACACATAGACACACAGACACACAGACACACTGACACACTGACACACTGACAATATTGACACACTGGAACACAGAAACACAGACACACAGACACACACGGACCCACAGACACACAGAACCGACACACATATACACAAACACACAGACACACGGACACAAAGAATGACAGAAACACACAGACACAGGGACACACAGACACAGACACACAGACACGCAGACACACAGACACAGACACACAGACACACAGACACACACACACAGACACAGGCACACAGACACACGGACACTCAGACACACAGACACACACAGGGACACACAGACACACACACACAGGAAAAGACAGAGAGACAGAAAACCAGGCTCACTGACGCACAGACACACAGACACACATACACACAGACACACAGACAAACGGACACACAGACAAACAAACACACAGACACACAGACACACACACACAGACGCATAGACACACAAACACGCCGACAAAAAAAAAACACACAGACATACAGACACACATATACACAAACACACAGACACACAGACACTCAGGCAAACTGACACACACAGCACCAGACACACAGACACACAGACACTCAGACACACAAACACACAGGCACACGGACACACAGACACACAGCACACGCAGACACGCAGAAACACCAACGCAAAAACACGCAGGCACAAGGGCACACGGACACGCAGGCACAAAGCCACACAGACACACAGACACACAGACACACTGACAAACATATACACCGACACACTGACACACTGACACACAGACACACAGACGCAAAAAAACACACACAGACACACAGACACACAGACACACAGCCACACGGACACCCAGACATCCAGACACACAGACACGCAGACACACAGACACACAGACACACGGACACACAAACACACAGACACACAGCCACGCAACCACACAGACACACAGACACACGGAGAGACAGAAACACAGGCACACAGGCACACAGACACACAGACACACGGACACACAGACACACAGACGCACAGAGACACAGACACACAGACAGACAGACAGACAGAAAAACAGACACACAGACACGACACGACACACAGCACACACAGACACACGCACACACAGACACACACAGCACACAGACACACAGACAGCACAGACACACAGCACACAGAGACAGACAGACAGACAAGACAGAACACACACAGGCACAGACACAAGACACAGACACGACACACACGACACACATAACACACTACAGACACACAGACACACACACGACACACGACACACAGACACACGGACATACAGACACACAGACACACTACCGAGAGACAGACAGACACATAGACACACAGACACACAGACACACGGACACACGGACACACTGACACCAACACACAGACACACAGACACACCCACACCAACACACACAGATTGACAGACACACAGACACACAGACACAAAACACACGGACACGCAGACACACAGTCACACAGACACACGGACACACACAGGGACACACACACAAACACACAGACACACAGACAACCAGACACACAGATACACAGACACACAGACACACAGACACACGGACACACCGACACACTGACACACAGAAACACAGACACACAGACACACTGACGCACGGACACACCGACACACAGGCAACCACACACACAGATACACAGACACACAGACACACGGACACAAATAATGACAGAAAGACAGACACAGAGGCACAGGGACACACAGACACACAGACACACAGACACACAGACACACAGACACACAGACACACAGACACATAGACACAGACACAGACACACAGACACACAGACACACGGACAATACAGACACACAGACACACAGACACACAGACACACAGACACACAGAGAGACAGAGAGACAGAAACACAGACACACAGACACACATACACACAAACACACAGACAAACGGACACACAGACACAGACACACAGACACACAGACACACAGACACACAGACACACAGGCACACAAACACGCAGACAAACAAACACACAGACATACAGACACACAAATACACAAACACACAGACACGCACGCACATACACTCAAGCCCACTGACACACACAGCACCAGATACACAGACACTCGCAGCGCAGCCTTGCCCTAGTCTGCCCGCTCCGCCCCCCCCCCCCCGTCTTGCTTCCCCTCCCTTGCCCCCTCAAAACCCAGCCCCCACCGCACCCCCCGCCCTATCGACCCGCATGCCAGGCGGACCCCGCAGACGGATCCAGCTCATTCCCCTGCATATCCACGCCCCCCCCTCGGGCCCCCTCCGAGACCCGCTGCGACGCGCGCGTCGCATCCCCCAATCGCAGCTGCGCTGGAACGCAGCCAAGTTCTCGATCCTTCCCGCGCCGAAACCTGTGACCACTCGCGCGGCGCCGCCGCCACTCGACGGTCCAGGCGGCTCCGCGCGCCTCGGGCGCACCAACACCCCCCCTCGTATATACGCGCCCTCGCCCGCGGCAGCCCCCTCCTCGACCGCGACGGGGCCGGGCGCAGGTCGCGCCGCCAAACGCGCCGACCTCCTCCGAGGGACCACCGCCTCTGACCGAGGCTCCACCTTTCGCTGCCCCGACGCTGGAGCCCTCGCCGCCCCCAGTCTTACCCCCTCAGCGCCGCCCCCCGTCTCCTCCGCTGCCACATCTTCCCCCCCCGCGACACTCGCGCACGCCACATCGCCACCTAGACCCCCGCCGCCCGCGCGCGCCCCCGCGGGCCCTCGAGCACCTCGGACGCGGCCTGGCCCAGCGACGTCGCGCTCCCCGCCGACATCCCTAACTCCAACCGCGGTCACCGCGCCACCCGCCGCCCCTGCATCCAAGCGAGGCGCCGCCGTCTTCCCCCGTGCGCGCCGCGCGGCAGAACGCAGAGCGGCGCCACCCGGCGAGCCAGAGCCCCCCCCCTCTCTCGGAGACACCGCCCCCCCGCCAACCCCAGCGGTCAAGTCGCGGACGCCTGCCGCGCCCCTTGACTCGGCTGCGCCCGAAGCCGCGCCCTCCGTCGTGACCGCTAGCCGCCCAGCGGTACCATCACCATCGACGGCGCGCCCCCCCCCTACTCGGAAACCGCAAATTTCCTCCGCAGGCGCCTGCTCGCGGAACGCGGCTCGGCGGCGGCAACCGAGACAACGCCCCCCCTGCGTCCTCCACGGCCTGGCCCTGCACCAACTCCACCGCCGGACGTAGGCTCACCCCTCGACCCAACAGACGCCGAAGCCCCGGCCCGATCGCCAGCGACGCCGCCCGCGCGCCCGTTCCCTCGGGCCGCCGACGCCCCACTCCCCCCCTCGCGCTCCGTCGCTCCGTCGGCGCCACCACCAACAGCCCCACCCCCGCCCCATCCGCCGCCACCAGACGCACTCGCATCACCGCCCCCCGGCCCACTCCCGCCACTGCCCTGCCCCTCACGCGCTGCGCCCACCTCTGTCGCATCTGCGCCCGCGCCCTGCCCCTGACCGCGGCCCAGGCGGCAATACACTGCCATGTACGCCTCCTTCTGCTTGATGTGCGCCGGCTCGTCTCGGATCAAGCGCGGTGGCTCGTCGTCGTCAAACAAGAAGTACCTCCCATCATGAACGCGGCACAGAGTCGTGTAATGGCCGCTATTCACTGACCGCCCATTGTGGTAAACCACACCGACCAACTGCATCTGGGGAAGCCCTGGCAGCCTCAGTTGCTCTTCCACCCACACTGCCTCCCGCGCCTCGGTGCCCCTCCTCAATTGAACCACCAGAACTCGTGGCACACCAGTGGCTCTCGTCTGCCTCACGTGCTTAACCCGGTCGTGCTCGTCGCGGCAACACCCCGGGCAGCTCTTCTCGATTTCTTCAGGAGCACAGAAATCGCAGTACAACTCCTGCAGCATCAAGGGCCCACCTGGACGTCCATGAACACGCAGCTTCAGTACATCCTCAGCCTCGTACGCGACAGTCTCGTAATTGCACACGTCACACTTCTCCCGCTTCTCCACGACGAACCCGAACATCTGATCAACGCACGTCACCCGCAGATTCACCGCGCGGATGCTATCGGGTTCCCGCTGCGCAAACCGACCTGCCAACATCTCTGCGTCACGCGCAGCCACCATCCGCTTACCCCAATACGCAAACACATCCTGCTGCTGCCACGGGTCATTGAACTCACTCGGCCGCCCCATCACATCGTCGTCGCAGTCAACGCTCGTACGCCGCAGCACACTCACAGGTCCCTGCTGCCAGCGTCGCGAGCACAACTGGTTGTACGTCTCCCACATCCCGCACACGCAACAACGCCCCGTGCCCCGGTCCTCGCACTGCTGCTCTGAATGCCATCGAAGCCACTCCAAGACGGCAGGCGTCCGCAACATCAGCTGCGTCACACTGACCACGTAGCAGGTGTGCCATGGCCGCGGCATCCCTCGGACGGGCACGCACCGCACGCTGTCCCACGAAGCCGCGCGAATGCCAGCCACGTTCGGGACATACATGTCTGCCGGGCACGGTGGCGGCGGAGGCGGGCAGGGGCTCGGCGGCGGCGGAACCGGGCGACCCAAAGCAAACAAACTCTGTGGCCCGAACGCTGCGGATATCGCTTGTTCCCGACGGCGCTGTCGGCGGCCGGCAGCCCGCTGCTGCGTCCGCAAGTACGCCTCTCGATCTCGTTCCTGCGCCTGCTGCCGGGCCAGCGCCGCGGCCTCTCGACCACGCTGTAACCGACTCTGAACCTCCACACCCTCCAGTCTCTGTGACTGATCGCGCGTCGCCTGCAGCACGACTCGCGCGCGCTGCGCCACGGCCCTCATCTTCTGCTCCCGAGATCCAAAGCACGCGTGGGCACGCACATACCCGAACAGCCCATAGTGGTCGGACATGTGGAACTCGGAACCCTCGAAGAACACCTTCCCTTTCCCTACCAAGTGCACCTCGGACCAGAGGTCCGCTCCAAAGAGCACCCGGTCACGTCTCTGGCCGACAGCCCCCCTCTCGCCGAGACCCGAATAGAACTTATTGCCGGGGCAACCCCAGGATCGGCCCTCATACCATGCGTCCCTCAGACGCAACTGCTCCACGGCTGCCTGCACCTGCGCATCCGTGCTGTTCATGTCGCCCACGATGAGCAGCCGATGGCATTCGTCCCCGCACTTCGCCACAATCTTCCCAAGTATCGCACGACGCCGTTCCCATGACGCGTCCGTGGGCAGGTGCACCGCCGCCACGTGCACGTGCCCATCGCCGCCGGCGCCGCCGTCTCCGGGCACCTGGACACGGCACAGCACGCACGGATCCTGCCCTGGCACAGCCACAGATTCCGCCCGCAGACCGTGCCTGACGTACAGATGCACATACCCCCTGGACTCCGTGCGCCTGCGCAACGCCCGCCAATTGAAACTCCCCTGACAGCTCCTCGTACGCGCCCCCGCCCTCGCACTCCTGCAAGGCAACGACGTCACACCCGCGCGCCTGCCTCCAACGGAGCACCTCGCCAAGAACCGCGGCGCGCTGATCCCGCGCGGTCCAGGAATGCGGGGCCACGGCAGCGCGATGCCCACCAGCAATGTTCCACGTCGCAAACGACAACGTCGACGCGCCCTCAAGGCCCTCTCCCTCGCCTGCCTCGTCCACGGCCCTCCCCACCACACCCGCCATCGCCCGGCCCGCGCCCGCCGCACTGGGCCCAGACACATCCGCGCGCGGGGCGACGCCGAAGAGGTCCAGAGCGTCACGGCACTCCTGGTCCGAGAGCAACAACTCCATGACATCCCGCGCACCACGCGCGCCGACACCCGCGCGGAAAGACGCGAACGCGCCCCGCAACGCACGACACACGTCTGGCACGAACGACTCCGCCGACGCATCCAGCACCCTGGCACCGGCCCCGCGACCAACGTGGCCCAGCAGGAGCCCGAGTGCGCGGCGATCCTCTGCGAAGGCACCCGAACGTGCGGCGCCTCCCCAAACTCTACCGCTGGTGGCGGGCGCCGCCCATCACTGGCCTGTATCGGCCGCAGCAGCGCGTCGATATTCCGAGCGATTCGCCCTGCAACCGCCTCCCTGCGGCCTCGATCGTACACGCACACGGTCAGAGACTCGGCACGCCCGAGCGCCTCCCCCGCCCGACCAGCCTGGACGCGCACGAAGATCCAATCCTGGGGAACGCCAGACACGCTCAGAGCGTCCACGGCAGCAACCATCAGCAACTCCTTCTTATCGCTGACGCAGCTCGCGTCCCAAACGCTCGTCCAGTTGTGCGCCACCCGAGCAAAATGCTCTGGGTTCTCCTCCGCGCCGACGTGCTCGCCCACCTTTGCCGAGGCCACAGTCATCGGCAGGTCTAACCCTGAGCACAGCTGTCGCGCCACCTTCAGGAAGAACTCCAACGCCTGACGCTCCAGTCTGCCCTCCGCCAGAGCGCTCTCCGACCGCACGTTCACGACCCACTTGTCCATCCGCAGCGCGCAGCCACCGCGAACATCCCCGAACGCATCCTTCATCTTCCTGGCCGCCTTATCCAAGCTCCCGTGCAGTCTCGGCGGCACCAGCGCACCCATGGCCTCCTTCACAGCGCTCATGTGCAGCGGGCCCAGGCTCGGTTCCACGACATCGAACACGCGACCATCCCACCGCCCACACGCCACCCACCGATCCACCATCATGTCAGCGACACGGCCCAACAACTCCACTCCGTCGTCGTCCGGGCGCTCCCGCGACAGCCGGGCAGCGGCAGCCCTCAAACGCCCCCGCATCTCTTCCACCGTGTCAACACCAGCGAAATCCTCTGCATCCCCACCCGCCAGCTCCCGCGCGGCCTCGCGTTCCTCCAACGTCACACCGCGCACCCTCTTCCGGTCCAGGAGCCTGTCAGCCACGGCGGTCAGACGCCGCCGCGCGACGTCATCACCCCCCGCCTCGGCATCGACAGCCTCAGCCAACGCGGACACGCACGGCGCGCCGTCCTCACCCCAGAGCCAAGTGTCATCATCCACCACTCTGTTCAGACCTCTGAGCCTCTCCGCCTGCGCCGCACGGACGGTCTCGAGACGGCCCAACAATCTCCCCGCCGCACACCTCTCCTCTGCAGTCCACAAATCCGCCTCGCAGTACCCATACTTCCGCAACGTTGACGAAGCGCGCGCCTCCACCCGCAGCTCGAACCGACGGCGCTCCCGGAACGCCGTCGTGTGCCTGGCCCGCATGAAGTCCGCGTACTCCGGCAAGTCTTCCTCGAACACCAAGTCCCACGGATGCCTGACGCGCGTCGTTGCGACGAACCCGATCCCAGCGACGGCCGCGGTCTTCGCCGACATGTGCACGCGGACTTTCGCCAACGTCATCCCCTGCGCCTTCCAGTGCGTCAAAGCCCACGCCAGCTGCAGCGGGTAGTTCTCGCGCGCGAGGCCGTCCTCCGTCGTGGACGATACAGTCTGCCTCCAGATGGGCACCCAGTTCTTGCGCACAGGATCGTTCTTGAAGAAAGACCGCGGCTCGCCATTCTCGTCCTTTCCCAGATCGACGTCGTCGAACTCGACGAAAACACAAATGGGCGCCTGCAGATCCGGGCGCGCACTGTTGTGCGGGTCCGCCCCGTCCGGCCACATGTACCCGCGCAGCGTGCCCATCGCCCCGTTCATCAACCCCGCCTCGACCCACAAGTTCTGCGTCAGCAGCACGCGCGCCCCTTCACACATGCGAAGCTCGTTCTCGATCCCTCGGAAATCGTCGGCCGCCATCTCTTCCGGCCGAGATTTACTTTTATCCTTCCAATTGTGATAGGCGCGCAGAGACGCAATGGGCTTGCCACTGGCAGCCGCCACCTGGTACAGCCTCTCCAGGTTCACCCTATCCGCGCCGCAGGCACCCGACGCCCGATCCTTCCTGCCATCCATCAGCAGCGGCGCCGTCTCGAACGCTGCGAGCTCCTCCCTGCCCTCCTTCGTCATCTGCAGCACCGACCTGTTCCGGCGCCTCAACCACGCATGATCCGACTGGTCCCACGTGCACTGCGCCATTCCTTTGGTCACCTCCAGAAAACGATCGGCATCCCGCCGGTACTCCGCCTGCCGCTCGGCGGACAGACCCTCCTTCTTCCCACTCCATCTGTGCACGCGCCGTAGCACGGCGACGTCCTGGAACGTATTGCGCACAAACTGGCCCGTGGCCACCAACTTCTCCGTGCTCCACGCATCGTCTGGAGTGCGCTCCGCCCCCCTCGGCTTATTTTTCCCATGCCCCTCATACTTGCCCATTCGATACAACGGATCGTCGCCGATGGGCGGCGCCTGCTGCGGATCTCCTGCCAGCACGACATCCTTCCCGCCGAGATACACTGGCTCGTCCTCCTCCATCTTCCTCCCCTTTCCTCCTTTTCCGCCTCCTCCGCGTGCCGCAAACTTCGCATCCGTGCCCAGAGTGTCCTGCACCTTGTACTCGATCTTCCCCAACATCTGCCGCCCGATCATACTCATCTCATCCAACACAAACAGCTTCGCCTGCCGCAACCGGTCCCGCGTCCGCAAGAAGCGTTCACCGCCCTTTTGCTTCCAAGGCCCGCAGTACCCCACCGGAACGCCGAAAGCCCTGTGCAGAGTAGTCGCCCCATACTTCAACTGGAACGAGGCGCACCCTGTCGGAGCAGCCAGCAAACAGCAATTCCGCACCTCCTCATCAATCTCCGACTGAGAGCGCCTTCCCTCCCGCATCCCACCCCGGAGGCCCGGCACCCGATCCATTCTGGTCCGCGGAGCCGTCTGACGCGCCCTCTGTCGCCTCGCCGCCACAAAACTACGCACCGTGCGCGACTTCCCCGTGCCTGCCACGCCCGTGACCATCAGGCGGAGCGGGTCCTTCTCGGAGTGGCGTCCATCCATAACGATGTCGTGGGCAAACTTCTGCCAGGGGTCCAGGTCTTCGCGCAAGACGACCTCGGCCCCGTCACCCACGTTGGCCTTGCCGTACCAGACATCGCGCAGCTCCTCGAGGCGCCGCTTCTCCCCTGTCGACACATTGCACGGTTCATCCAGCCAATTGAAATCCTTCGGGTTCACACGCACCCTCCCGCGAACGTCCTCCCGCGCCACATCCCCGACGCGCACGTCTGCCGCCTGCACCGCGGGGCCCGCCGCGCTAACACGCTCATCCGCTGGGCGGCGATCCCACTCGGACACCTCCCCCGCACCTGCGGCACCCTCCACACCCTCCCCTGGTCGCGGGTCGCGCAACACGATATCCCGAGGCTCCTCGTTGGGATCGTCCTCGGCGTTCTGCGCGAGTCTGTCCACCAGCTCCTCCACGTCCTCCCCCGACTCCGCCGCATCGCTCTCTCTGCCAGCGTCACCCTCCCTCGAGCCACCGTCGGATTCCTGGCCCCCCACGTCGCCCGCGGCGTCGCCCGCCCCAGCGTCACGCCCCTGCTGCCGCGCCCGGTGCCGACGCACCATCTCGCGGCGCGTCCGCCTCAGCAGCTCGCGGTTGGTCCGCACCCCACCAGCCTCCAAGATTGCGCCCAGCACCTCCTTGTAGAACGGATTCGCGCGTTCGTACTGCTCCACGACCCACGCCGGCACCCACTGTCGGAGCATCGGGTCCGTGAGCATCTCCATCAACATATCTCCCCAGAACCGATCCTCCCTGCCCCTCCAAGCCGCCCCCCCCGACTTGAACCACAGATCCTGCACTCCCAGGAACCGATCGCCCCCAGCATGGGGCACGAAATCCGTGGCCCCAATGCAGACTTCCGGCACAGGGCGGACGTCGCGCCGCATCTCTGCACCGATCATGGCTCTGCGGTCCGCCGTCGCCATGTGCCGCCAGTGCGCGATGACGTTCGCCCGCGCGTACGCCTCGTGGCAGGCGTGCTCCACGTTCGCACACTCCGCGCTATAGCCGGGCGTCACCTGCAGGCACACCGCAGGGTTCCCGCGCCTCAGCTTCCCTCGATACACGGCGTACTTCCAGTAAAACTCAAGAGTGACACATCGCGCACCTCCTCCTCCGTGATGGACCCGTCTCCCCGGGCCCGCTGGCGCCGCACGAACTCCAGGCGCTTGTCGAACTTGTCCACTTTGCTATCCCAGTGAACCGGCTCATCCTCCGACTTGTCCCGCAGCGCGGACGCAGGCTTCAGGGCACGCGCGCCCGTCGTGTTCAGAGTCACGACGGGCATCATGGACAAGACCATTGGCAAGCGCAACCCCAGCAGCGCCACTTCGTAACAATGGTAATCCCTCTCCCCGAGCATCCGAGCGAAGAACTTCTGGATCGAGCGTCGGAGGAAGTCGGTGCCCTCGCCGTCGGGAACGTACGCGCAGACCTCGTTGACGGCGTCGTCCAGCACCTCCTTGATCTTCCGCGAGCCCTTGGGCGCTTTCGTCGCATATTTCGTGACGTACTCCACGACGGCCCACAGGTTCAGGACAGGACGCCAATCGATGTTCCCCATATTGGCCAGGAGCACGTGCTCCTCGTAGCTGTTGCAGAGCCGGTCGTTCCTCGGGAAACACCGCCTGCCAGTGGCCCTCCCTGCGCCCCTTCTCCATCCGGAACGGTCTCGGCCCGACGCGGCCCCACCTCTCTCGCGGAAAATCATACCGGCAGAACACGCACCCCTCCTTTCCGCGCGCACACGCATGTACCCCGAGCTTCGGCGGGCCCATGCCATGCTTCGTGTGGCGCGCAACCCTGTTCACCAGCGCGGACACCATTCTCCGAACCGGCTGCACGTCCAACGTCCCTGCTGCCTCGGACTGAAAGGCCTCGTCCAGAACCTTCCGCAAGTTCAAGCACTCCGGCGCAGACGCAGGCACGCTCCGGACCGCCCGGGCCTCCGACGTCTCAGCAGCAGCCTGGTCTTCCATCTCCACGTCAACATCGAAGGCCCCAACCTCGTCGTCCCACGTGTATCTGCACGCGCCCGCGTCATCGTAGCAGGGGTTCCACTCCGAGACCACGTGCCCGAAGAACTCATAGAACCGCTTTTCCAGAACGCTCTGCAGCGAAACGTTCTCGTGTTCTGGCTTCAGCACGCCGAAATCAGCGCCAGCACCCGTCAAGCGCTGCAAGCGGACCCCCGCGGGACCAGGCCAACCCGCAACCGCGTCCTCTGCGCCGTCACCGCCCCCACCATCCTCCACAGGACTCTCTCCCAGCGCGTCCACAGGCGCGGAAATCTCTCGGCCGACACGCTTGAACGCAACATCTCGGTCGCCTCCCCGACCGCGCGCACCCTCATCAACATCCACGATCACCAACCACCCGCGATCCACCAGCGCGTCAAGCAGCGCATCAGCCCTGCCCACGACCTCATCCTCATCGTCGTCGTCCGCGCCATCCTCACTCCCAGACCCTGAAGCCGCCGTATCCTCACCCCCCCGACCCCTGGATGCACGCGCGCCTGGCCGGCCGGCAGTGGCGCGCAGCTCCCGCTCCAGGACCGCGAGAGCATCGGCGCGGCGCTTCTGCTCCTGCGGGGGCCAAGCCATCGGCCCCGCCTCCAGCGATGGCAAACACGCCGCCAAGTCGCTGGTCACGCTCGGCGGGAGCATGTCGCCCTCCCCGTCCACGTCCGCACGCACCCGCGCAACCTCGGGCCCGGGCAACCCTACGCTGAACCCATGGTAGTGCAGATTCCCTCCCGCGCCACACTCGGCCCTGGCCATGGCCATGTACTTGAACTGCTCAGAGTGCGGCAGCACTGCGGGCATCACCATCCGCATGTTCAGCTCCCCCCGCAGGGCCATCATGTACGCCACCAGGTCCGGGTTGTCCCGAGCGAACCGAAAGCGCTCCTCTCGCCCGTCACCCACCCAATCCCCGAGGGCGCGCTCCCCTGCCGCCCGCGCCCCCCGGCCCCCTCCCATGCGCTGAATGTCAAACGCGGCATTGTAGAACGGATTCTGCGTCCACCAGATGGACGGGTGCCGGCCGAGCCCGACAACATCCGGCACGAGAGGCCGCCTGCGCTGAGTCCGACCGTTCCCCGCCGGCAGGTCCCTCTCGCGCAGGAACCGCCTGCCGACATGCTCCGCGCCGTCCGCCAGAGGGCCCTCGACCCAGGGCGGGTGCCAGGACAGGTGCTTCACGGTACTCTGCAACTTCTTGGACTCATAGGACCAATGCATCGTGGTCGAGGGCACGTCGCGCCCAACGTTCGCCAGCTGACCCACCAAGATCCGCACACGGTCCTCGCTCTCCAAGATCTGCCTGAGCCCACCCTTGGTCATCACACTCGGGCCCTGCACCGCGAGCCCCGCCCGCCTGTACATGGTCCGATACACGCCGAAGCCCTTCGCCCGTGCCTCGTTCAGGAGCAGCACGTTCACCATAGCCCACATCACGCGCTGCCCACGCGGACCACCAACGAACTGCCCGGTGCGGTAGCGCATCAGGTGATGCACCCACTCCTGCACGGAGACCCGGCGAGGGCGGTCCTCGAAGAGGTCGCCGATGCCCATCGGGAACTCCAACGGGAACGCCCTCGCGAAGCGACCGACGGAGCGCGCCGGGATCGGGTCGTCTCTCTGGCCGGGCCACCCGTAAATCATCCGCTCTCCCGTCCGCGCGACCACCTCGTCCTCGTCAAACTCCGGCAAATTCTCCTCCACGCACCCCGTATCCTTGTCCTGAGCAGCTCCAACGAACCTGCCAGCCATGGCCAACTCCAGCATCACATCGTCCAGGACCGCCTCTGGAGTCACGCCCCCGCCCGGGTCAGAGAACGGCCCCCCGACCCGCGGCCCCATCCAGTGCACGAGGAAAACGACGCACACGCACTCCACGGGAACCCGATCCCTCTGCACGGCCACCACTTTGCTCTCCCCCCGCGCCGCGTCCAGCAAGCGCCCGAACAGGTCCTCCGTCGTCTCGTCATCACCAAACTTCAGCCCCTCCAAATGGCCCTCCGCCTCCGGCTGCAGCCCCGCCCACCATCGCTGCACAGCCCCGCCGTACCTGAACTGCGCATTCTCGAGCCAAGCACTGAACACATCGTGATCGACGGCCATGGCCTCGTCTCCGTCCCCGACATCGAACTGGTCCTCATCTGCCTCCATCGCACCACCGTCGCCCGCGGCGTCCTGGCCGCCCTCGTCGCCACGCTGTGCGCCGTCGCCGTCGCGGACTCTCGCCCCTCGCTGAGCCTCATCACGCGGCCCCACGAAGTGCACGTCGAAACCCGCGGCAATAAACTGCCGCGGCGTGACGACGTCGACGCCACACGGAACAGTATCCCTGGCAATGGCCTCCGCCCGAGTCACCGGCCCCGGCCCCTCGGCTTCCCCCGCCTCGTCCCCCGACAGCACGGCGCCGTCGTCGCTCTCCTTTGGCGCATAGCACCGGATGATGTCGTCGTCGGGCAGCACATCAAACAGACGCGGGTCGTAGTACTTGTGCATGGGCTCATTCGCAGTGCCGCCCAGGCGCCAGGGCCCGTACGTGCAGGCGAACGCGCACAGCGCCCGCAGCACGTGCCCACAGTAGCGCCAGCGCACGTGCAGGCCCTCGACCACCTCCTTCCCGAAACCAACGTTCCGCCGCAGCATCAGACTGAAGGGCACCTTCCTCGGGAGCCAGGGCAGCATCACCCGCGGCTCCACGTTCTCCTGAAGCTCCCTCCCCCTGCCGCCATGGTCGTAGTCGATGATCACTTCCCCACTGAGCAGCACCTCCGCGACCCGACCGGGAAACACCAGGCGCCCGTACACGTCCACGCCGAAGCGCTGCCGCTCCTCGTCCGTGCCCCCCGCGGCAAGGCGCTCCGGGCGGTGCGGGTCGTCGGGGCGCTCGCCAGGTCCGCGCACCGAGTTCACGCGATCCCCGACGCGGTACCCCTTCATTAGCTCGTGACGCCGCGCGAACCCGGCAACATCCTGCGGGAACGAGATGATGTTCTTGCGGAACTTGCGCAGCCCTGTCCGAGACACGGTGGCCAGATGCACCTGCATGTGGTCCAGAGCAATGAGCAGGCTCTCCGTGAGCGTGGCCTGGTCGAACAGGTCGCGCAGGTCATCGGAGGGGACCCGGAAGCACGGGTCCATGTGATTCTGCGCGGTGCGGAGACCCACCACCTGATACAGGTCGTCTTCCGTGGGCGCGGCCGCCGCCTGCTTGTCCAGATCCCGCCTACACCGCATGCACACGCCCGCGCACTCCAGGGCGAAGCCATCCGGCGGGTCGCTCGGCGGCCACCTCGGCCACCTCCGTGCTGCACGCAGCCAGCCCGTCCCCGCCGCGACGCAGCAGCAGCATCTCATCCGCCAGCTGGTCCGGCGGCTCGAAGGCGGGGTGAAACGCCGGGAACCGCTCCTGGCACTCGTGGCACGTGAACTTCACCATGCGCGTCAGGATCGCCTGCGCCGCCTGCACGGCCCGCACGGACGCATCGCGCAGCTGCACGTCATACTTCGCCACGCACAGCGGCACCGTCTTCAGCGCCAGCAGCATGCACTTCTGGTGTACGTCCCCTGCAGCAACACGCGCTCGTTGGTCTACATGCCCTCCGCAGCGCTCGCGCAAACGCGAATTCGGACGAATCTCCCAATGCTCCGATTCTGGCGCTGATCCAAACACAAACGACTCCGCGACGCCCGGGCCGGCACCTTCCGACGACCTCCCAGGCGCCCATCTGGTCCGAATTACGGCCCGCAAATCATTCCCGTACCGACCGCGCTTCTTCGCCCGGCGCCCCCGGCCACGACCCGCGCGACCCGCCCCCCGCGCTTCCTGACTGGCCTGCTGCAGCGCGTCGAGCCCCTCTTTCGCAGTGCGCTCGCCCGCGCCGCCCTCGGGCAGCAGCCCCGCCACGCCGGCGTCCTCCTGCAGCTGGCCCACCCAGACGCGCCCGGAATTCTCCCCCTCCTCTGCTCTGCGCCCCCGCGGGCCCTGGCCCCGCCACCACGCCCCCGCCATGTGCGCGGGCTCCGTCCACCCGGCAGGCCGCTCCACAGGCAACACGACCACGTCGTCATCCCGACCCACGTTCGCTGCGAAGCCGGCCGCGACCCGCGACTCGCGCTGCCACAGAGCCTGGAAATCGTCCGCATCGCCCCCGTCCGGCTCATCGCAGCACCGCACCGCCCGCCACTGCGTCCCGCCGCTCTCGGACACGACCGGCGTCTGCAACATACCACACTCGAAACGCACTCGGGGCCACTCCGAGCGACGACGGAAATCCTCCTCCACGGCTATCGCCTCCCAAGACGAACGCTCCGCGCTCGGCCCACGGAGGCGCGCGCGATCCTCCAGCTCCAGCAGCACGCGCCCGAACTGTCCTGGCCGCCCCGGCTCCATCAGCGCACCCCACAACTTATCACCGTCCGACCCCTGGATCCGAAAACTACCCCGGTCGCACTGACGGCACAACACCAGGTACTCGCGGACGGCACCGACCAATGCCACCATCCGCTTGTCCTTGAGGTAGGGCACGGACGCAACTGCCCACGCCCGCGCATCCCCACCTCCGGTTCGCGACAATCCCGCGCGGCGCGGCGCGCTCCCGCGCCCCTCCTCGGCCGCTCGAGCCTCTGCCCAGTCTGCCTCCGTCGGCGGCCCAGCACCAGCGAAACGCACCAGCTCCGCATCGAGCGCGCTGCGCACCTCGCGCGGCAGCGGTGCCGCGTCTTCTTCCGAGGCGCACTCATGATCTGACGCAGAACGCTCGTCGTCGCAATCGGAGGCCGATAACTCCGCCATGCCGCCGAATGTCTCGTCGCCACCGCCCTCCTCGTCCACGGCTCCGCGGACCGCGCCGCCCGCTTCGGCCCCTCCTTCGGCGGACGTCTTGCGCTCGAGTCTCCGGCGCCCCCGGCGCGCCTCCGGCACCTCCGCGCCCCCCTCGCCAGCTCGCCCCTCCTCCGCGCCCCTGCGCCCCGCTCCGCTCGCTGCGGCCTCCGCCTCGGACGTCTTGCGCCCCAACCGCCGCTTCCGCGCCCCGCCGCGCACCGCGACGGGCTCGGCAGCCTCCGCCTCGGATGTCTTCCGCCCCAGGCGCCGCTTCCGAGCGCCGCCGCGCATCTCCCCCCCACCACCGCCCTCGCCCGCGCCGCCGCCCTGCTGCATCGCACCCTCCCCGGCGTCGCCGCCCCCCCCACCGAGCGCAGCGCCCTGGTCTCTCGACGCACCAGCCGCCGCCGCACACCGATGCGCTGCCCCCGTCAACCACCCCTCCCAATCCAAGTCGGTGTCGCGAACCCTGTAGTACTCATCCCCTCGCGCGCGCGCAGCGCAGGCAGGCAGAAGCAGGCGCCAGCAGTGGCACCGATCGCACTGCGCCCAAGTCCGCATACAGAACACGTGCGACGCCCCGTCGTCGGCTCCCCCGCACGCATCGGGCCTGGCGCCGCCGTCGCCGCCCCCCTGCGGATCCTCTCCCAGCGCATGCCCCATTCTCTCGTTCGCGTGCAGCCTGTTCTCCTTCGAACGCGGATCAATGTGCGGATAGCACTGCGGGCCTGCGTACGGTCTCAGATACTGCTGCTTCATTGGGTACCGCCGAATCTCCTCGCTGGTCAACCGCAACGCCTCCACGCAGTCCTTCTCGCTACAATCCATTTCGGAAGCTTGCAGCTGCCCCAGGTACTTGTTGAAGACCGCCCTGCTGTACCACATGAATACCTTCCCCCCCTGCTGCCCATTGTAGGACTCCCTCTCCGATCCGAACCGAGTAGTTCCCTCCCCGCAGCGATCCTGCAGTGTCCGCACCCCGGCCCCCTTCTCGTATACGAAGCCAGAACGGCCATGGTTCTTATGGATTCGGAGATTGTCATGGACTTGCTTGAGGCACTGCTCGTACTCACTGTTCGTTAACACAAATCGCTTGTGCTCGTCCACCTCACACAAGGACTTCAGCTCAGGCTTCATCTTCGACGCCACGTCCCACCTCGCGTGCCGCGCGTACCACTGCTTAGATGGCTTGTTCGCCTTCAGCGCGAACTCCTTGAACTTATCCAGCGCGCCTGCAGGAATCGGGCCCCTGACGCGCCCGTGCGGGCACCCATATCGAGCGCACTTCCCGCACACGTCGCTCCCCGTCTTCGGCCGAAACCGGCAATGCTCTCGCCCCCAGCCCCCCCCCCACGTCAGCCCTTTGCAGCGGTCCTCGTCCACGTAATCCGGCTGGAACTGCCGGGACTCTGCCTCGGACGCAAGCACCCCGTCCGCGGCCCCGCGCTTCCGGCGTGCTCTCCGGGCACCGCGCGGACGCGCGGCCGGCCCGCTGCAATCGCTTGCGCCATCGTCAGCACCCCCGACGTCCACGGTCACTCCAGGGATGACAGGCATCTCCTCGCCATCAGAATCGCTCGGCGGCGCCGCGGCCGAAGCCGCGCCCCGAAGAGCGCGCCTCGCAGACGCTGCCTGCGGTGCGACGGCGTCCGATCGCGCCCGAGCAGCCCCCGCGTCATCCTCTTCCACCGTAACCCCTGGAAGCATCGGCATGTCCTCACCCGAATCGCTCTCGTCCCCAGACGCACGGCCATGCGTGGCGGCCGCAGCTGCAGGTCGACGAAGCACGGACGCCCCCGCAGCATCGCCCGAATCGGCATCGTCGACGGTGACGCCCGGGATGACTGGCATGTCCTCGCCAGACGACGACGGCGCCCCATCCTCACCAGTCGCGCGTCGCTGCCGCGCAGCAACGGCCGCCATGGAAATTGGGTTCTGCGCACCTCGGAAATGCGCACCTCGCTTGCTTTTCGCGGCTGCCTTCTTTTTCGGCGCACTCCTCTACGGCGCGCCTGCAATCGACCGCAGCCACGGCGCGGCGCCTGCGGCTCCGAGAGATACGCCAGCGGCCAAGCGACCGTCCACATCAACGACCGTCGCGACATGGCCCTCTGTGTACCACACAACGCTGCCGATCTCGGCCCCCCCCGCGGAACCCAAAAACCACGCGCCGGAACACTCCCCACGCAGTAAACCATCTGCACTCTCCGCCTCATAGACTCGCACCCTCGAACGGCGCGCCTCCAGCCAATCCTGCACGAGAGCAAAGTTCGCCTTCTCCGCCGCGTCACCGCACGCCCCAGCTCCGGAGTCATTAGCGCACTGCAACTCGAAGAAGCCCTCCGCCTGCGCGCGCGCGCCAGCACCCCCGCACCGAGCGACACTCAATTGCAGACACTATTCCGCCACGGCCCCAGGCGATCTCCCGCGTCAACAACTCCGAGTCGCCCCGACGCGACGCCACGTCGAAGGCGCCGCCTCCACGCACGGGACGCGCCAAACCCCCCAGCAGCACCGAGTCGTCCCACAAGGGAACACACATCGCAGGACACACCGCCCAGCGCGGCGAAAACACAGGCCACGCGCAAAGCCGCATCGCCAACGCACTGCCCCGCCCTCTGCGACGCCCTCCAGGCAGCGCCCCCCACGCACTCGTCCGCGCCCCGGCCCGCCCTGGCCTTGGCAGCGCCGATGCAAATGCCGGGGGAGAACCTGCGCGCGCACACGCGCCGCCCCCCGCACCTCCGCGCGGAGAGCCCACGCAGGCCACAGTAAAACCACTGGGCGACCCGAACCTTCGCGGCAGACGGCGCCGCATCGGACGGAGCGCCCACGTCGCGCCAGAAGCTCTCTCTCTCTTTCCACATCCGCGCGCGCGCCATCGCGCGCGTCACAGCGCGGCCACCCGAAAGAACTTGTGGCCTTGGCGGGAACAGACCCAGCGCAGCAAAAACTGAAACTGCAATCAGCGCAACATCCCCGACTGACAGCGCAGACACCCGCGCTTCCAGAGACGACAGCGCCACGCGCGGGGTGGACACCGAATCGACAGCCCGCGCCGCTCGGGCATTCAGAAACTGCTGCAGTCGCGCGCTTCTCCGCCCCCCCAGCGCCGCGCGGGAAACCCGGGCACGCCGCGGCAACTCATCGCGCGCACGCGGCGACTCATCGCGCGGAAGCGGGCGCGGCACGACCAGAAACGGGACACGGACCGCCATCTCTTCGTTACGCGCCGCCGCCGCCTCCGTCCGCCGCGCCCACTCCGCTTGCCGCCGCGCGCAGCGCGACCTCCGAAGCGACGCGCGGCACGCCTTGCGATGCGCTTTCTGCTCGCGCTCCGCCGCCTCCCAGGCGGAATCATCCACGACTTCCTCCCTGAACACGTCGTGCTCTGCGCGCAAGCTCTCACGCAGCCGGTCCTCCCACTCCACAGATCCCCCCAGCTGCGGGGCGCGCTCCGCGCCCCGCACAGACGGACCCCGGACCGAGACCACGGCCGCGACAGAAGCCGAGGCCAACGCCGGCGCCCAAGCGGAAACCAAAACCGGAGCTGGCCTGACAACGTCGTCAGCTCCAATCCAATCGTCGTCAGCGTCAGTCTCGTCGTCCTTGTCACAATCGCTGGCGGCAGAATCGGAACACTGTCGCAGAAAATTCGCGATAGTTTCCCCCTCCCAGCGAGCTGCCTCCGAAGAGACACATCCGCACCGAGCGGCCAACGGAGCAGAAGACCCCCTGGAAAAATCCACCAGCGTTTCCCCCTCCGAGAGCGCCATTCCCGAAACGCCCGCTCCGCCCAACAGGCCACACGCCGGAGCAGAAAACCGTCGCGAAAAATTCGCGATAGTTTCCCCCTCCCAGCGCACTGACCCAGAGGCCACCTCCCCGCGCCGCACAGCCCGCGCTGGCGCCGAAAACGCCCGCGAAGGTTTCGCGAGCACTTCGTCTTCCCAGCGCAGACCGCAGTCGCGTCCGCCCACCGCGCCCGCCGCACGCGCAGAATCGAGAAACTCTCGCGGAAACTTCGCGATGGTTTCCCCCTCCCAGCGCGCTGCCTCCGAAGAGACACATCCGCACCGAGCGGCCCCCGGAGCAGAAGACCCTCGGGAAAAATCCGCGAGCGTTTCCCCCTCCGAGGGCGCCATTCCCGAGACGCCCGCTCGGCCCAACAGGCCACACGCCGAAGCAGAAAACCGTCGCGAAAAATTCGCGATGGTTTCCCCCTCCCAGCGCACTGACCCAGACGCCTCCTCCCCGCGCCGCACAGCCCGCGCTGGCGCCGAAAACGCCCGCGAAAAAATCGCGAGCGTTTCGTCCTCCCAGCGCAGACCGCAGTCGCGTCCGCCCACC
>CAUYUJ010003211.1:0-7500 GCA_963575745.1 Prorocentrum cordatum
TGATGCTGATGCTGATGCTGATGCTGATGATGCTGATGATGATGATGAGGATGATGGTGCTGGTGGTGGTGGTGATGATGATGCTGATGATGATGACGAGATGATGATGATGATGTTGTTGTTGTCGTTGTTGTTGATGTTGTTGATGATGATGATGATGATGTCGATGATGATGATGATGATGATGATGATGATGATGATGATGATGATGATGATGATGATGAGGCGGAGGAGGAGGAGGAGGCGGAGGAGGAGGAGGAGGAGGAGGAGGTAACAGGAGTAGGAGGAGTAGGCGGAGGAGGAGGCGGAAGCGGAGGAAGCGGAGGATGCGGAGGAGGAGGAGGATGCGGATGAGGAGGAGGAGGAAGAGGCGGAGGAGGACGAAAACAACGAATACTAATACGCATAAGATCAGTACTGTCAATAATCATAACACGAAGAAGAATACGAATACTCATACGACTAAGAAGAATACTACGCAGACTAGTAAGACTAAGAGTAAGACGGTTAATAATACTAATACTAATACGAAGACGAATACTGCGAAGACGAATACTGCGAATACGAATCAGGCGAGTACTAATACTACGAACAAGATTGCTAGTACTACTACTACTACGAGAAGAACACAACGAAGAACCATGCTACGAATACTAAGAATACTAAGACGAGTAATATTTCTACTACTAAGAATAAAATGAGTAATACGACTAATAATAACACCCATCATAATACTATTAATACTGTTATTACGAAGCATACCACTAATACTACTACTCATAATACGAGTACCAAGGCTACTACTATGAATAAGAAGAAGACTACGAATGCGACGAACCCTGTGAATACACCAGATAATACTAGTACGAAGAAGACTAACAATACGAATGCTAGGAATCCGAATGCTACTAATAATGGTGCGAAGACATGAATTAATACTGATACTAATACGATTACTTATACGACGACGACGACTACTACTACTACTACGACTGATAAGACCAATAATGCTAACAAGAAGAATGCTGCTAATCATAAAAAGACAACTCATGTCAATAACACTCATACAACGAATAATACTAATCATAGTCTGAAGAATAATACGACGACGAAAATTACGAATACGAATGCGAATCATAATAATATTTCATTAATAATAATCATAATCATAATAATAGTAGTAATAATAATACTAGTAATACTAATAATAATAACAATAACAATAATAATAACATTAATACTAATAATACTAATACTAATAATAATAATAATAATAATATTACCAATAATAATACTACTGCTAATAATAATAATAATCATAATAATAATATTAATCATCATAATAAAACGAAGAGTATGAATAATACCACTAATGATAGGGAACGAACTAATACGAAGAAGATGAGGAGGAGGAGAAGGAGGAGGAGGAGGAGGAGGAAGAGGAGGGGCGAGGAGGAGGAGGAACGAGGAGGAGGAGCGAGGAGCGAGGAGCGAGGAGCGAATAGCGAGGAGGAGGAGCGAGGAGGAGGAGGAGGAGGAGGAGGAGGAGGAGGGGAGGAAGAGGAGGAGGAAGGAGGAGGAGGAGGGAAGGAGGAGGAGGTGGAGGGGAGGAGGCTGAGGAGGTTGAGGAGGCTTGAGGAGGCGGAGGAGGCGGAGGAGGAGGAGGAGGAGGAGGAGGAGGACGGGAGGAGGAGGAGGAGGAGGAGGAGGAGGAGGAGGAGGAGGAGGAAGGAGGACGAGGGCTGCGGGCGGGCGGGGGGCGGGCGGGCGGGAGGGAGGGAGGGAGGGAGGAGGAGGAGGAGGAGGAGGAGGAGGAGGAAGAGGAGGAGGAGAAGGAGGAGGAGTGAGGAGTGAGGAGTGAGGAGTGAGGAGCGAGGAGCAAGAAGCGAGGAACGAGGAGTGAAGAGTGAGGAGCGAGGAGTGAGGAGTGAGGAGTGAAGAATGCGGAGGGAGGAGCGAGGAGCGAGGAGCGAGGAGTGAGGAGTGACGAGCGAGGGGTGAAGAGTGAGGAGAGGAGTGAAGAGTGCGGAGTGATGAGCGAGGAGCGAGGAGCGAGGAGTGAGGAGTGAGGAGCAAGGAGTGAGGAGTGAGGAGTGAGGAGTGAATAGTGCAGAGTGAGGAGCAAGGAGCGAGGAGCGAGGAGTGAGGAGTGAGGAGCGAGGAATGCGGAGTGGGGTGCGAGGAGTAAAGAGTGCGGAGTGAGGAGCGAGGAGCGAGGAGCGAGGAGTGAGGCGTGAGGAGTGAGGAGCGAGGAGCGAGGAGCGAGGAGTGAGGAGTGAAGAGTGCGGAGTGCGGAGTGAGGAGCGAGGAGCGAGGAGTGAGGACTGCTGGGAGGAGGAGTGAGGAGTGAGGAGTGAGGAGTGAAGAGTGCGGAGTGAGGAGCGAGGAGCGAGGAGTGAGGAGTGAGGAGTGAGGGGTGAGGAGTGAAGAGTGCGGGGTGAGGAGTGAGGAGCGAGGAGCGAGGAGCGAGGAGTGAGGAGCGTTGGGTGAGGAGTGAGGAGCGAGGAGTGAAGAGTGCGGAGTGAGGAGCGAGGAGCGAGGAGCGAGGAGCGAGGAATGAGGAGTGAGGAGCGAGGAGTGAGGAGCGAGGAGTGCGGAGTGAGGAGTGAGGAGTGCGGAGTGAGGATGAGAGTGCGCCTTCCCCCAGGTGCAGGCGGCCTTCCCCCCGGACCCCCTGGGAGTCCCCCTGCGCTTCGACCTGTGCAACCGGCTGGCGCGAGCCTCCTGCCGGCAGTGGCGGCCCGAGGAGCGCCCGGCCGGGTGAGGAGGAGTGCGCCGTGATCATGGTGCACTACCTCGCCACGGGGGAAGCGGGTCCTGAGGGAAACGGGTCCTGAGGCTTTTCGCCGTCTGTGGGTCCCGGGGGTCCTCCACGGGCCCGGGGACTTGTCAGAAAACGATTCAGTAGGGGGCCACATGCGAACCCTACCCCTACCCCCCACCACTTCTGAGGGGGAGGGTGGGGTTCACTTCGCTCGGGAGCTCCCAGACAAAGTGAACCCCACCCTCCCCCTCAGAAATCGTGGGGGTCAGGGGTCGGGTTCGCGTATGGCCCCCCCTCTTCAGGATGAGGATCTCGTCCTGAGGGAAGGCCCCAGGATCCAGGACCCGTTTCCCCCAGGACCCGTTTCCCCCATGCTAAACTGTTCCCCCCCCCTCGTCTTAGCCCCCGTCTTCCCTGCACCCGGTGGTGAGCGGGGGAGGAGGGAGGGACCCTTGGGCCCTCGGCGAGTCAAGAGGACAGCCCTGCCGACGACTCGCGCGGGGAGATGCAGCTGGGGCAGGTCGCGATGTGGCTGATCCTGATGGGCGGCGTACTATACGCGCGGCAGTGGTGAACACATGTGTGTCTCGTCCTTGCTCTCGCTCGTGTTCTGGCGCATGCTTCCTGTGCATTGCCAGCTACGGCTCAAGCTGCTGCTACTCGCCGCCGCCGTCGTCGTTTTCGGTCCAGTCCTCCTCCTCTCGATCTCGCTGTCACGATGCTGTTGCTCATGCCGACTCGCCACTCGCTTCCTTCGCTGAGCAGCCTTGCCCAGAGAGTACCGCTGTCTGCCCAAGTGGCTCTCTTGAGTAGGGCCGTGGGTCAGCGAGCGCCTTCCTCTGCAGGACCACCAGAAAAGGGACGTCAAGGTGGTCAAACGCCTCGCCGGTTAGGCCGACGAAGATGTGCAAGGTCCAGCCATTCGCCTGTGTCTAAGGTTTTGGCTCGACGCCAGGTGTGGTGCATCAACTTCAGCTTGACCGAACGGTTGGGTTGCGCACCATGACGTCCCTTTGGGGTGTTTGCAGACCTGACCCCCCAGCCCTGCTCAAGTGTTGAGTCGGGCCTGTCCCTCTACAGGGGTACTGTTCCAAAACAGTCACAAAATAGTCCGGGGACCATGTTTTGGGTATTTTATTTTGCGGCATCTTTTGAGTAGTTGTGGAGTATTACCCCGGCCGGGGATCGGCCGGGGTACTCTTCGGCCAGGGGCCCCCAGGGGCCGCCCCGCGCGCGCGAACGAGAAATATATTGTGAAGTAGTTACCGGAGATCTTAAGCACGCCTCTGGCCCGTTGGGCCGGCGGCTTTTTCCTCCAGGAGGATCCCCCTGCAGGGGGACAGGCCCGACCTGACTCGAGTGGCTTCGGCAACACCCCAACATACTTATACTATATGTGCGTCGCCCCCCCTGGGGCGACGCGCGCACCGAGAAATCTTATAGTATATGCGTCGTGGCGGGCGCTTTCTGGCCACACCGCTCGGGAAACGATATACTACAAGATGGGTATACTGTATGTTCGGGTCGGACGCGCGCCTCCAAGGAGGACATATAGTACTAGTATGTCCATGTGCGTCCCGTGGCTCTTCTCCCGTGGGCCCCCCGCGCGTCGCGCCCGCGTGCCGGCCCGCCTCCGCCGCACCTCGCGCGGCCAGCGAGGCCGCCTTCGCGGCTCGCGCCGCCGGCGCTGCGGGCAGGAGGCCCCGCCCGGGGCGTGCCCGCTCGCGCCTGGTTCGGGGGAGCGTAAGACCCGGGTTTGCCAGGACTCGGGTTCGCTATTTTTTTTGACGACCGCGACTCGGATTTTGACGAGTAGGAGTTTCGTGGGATGTCTGCAGCGGGAGGCCTCGTCAAAATGCAGGCTCGGCCTCGTCATTTTTTTGACGACCTCGTCGGGGATTTCCGAGTCCCCCGTACCCGGGTCTTACGTCTCCCCGACTGGTGTGCGTGATTCAGAGGAGGGCAGGGTGAGACAAGGGTGACGTTTTTGCCTTTCTCGCCTCCGAGGGGCCTCCTCGTCGCCACGGCTGGACGCAGCGTGAAAAGTCGGTGCGTTTGGACCCCGGGAGGGGTCCGGGGACCGATTTTGAGCCGATGTGGCCACCGTTGTCTCACGGCCGTTGTCTCACGTTGCCCTCCTCCGAGTTATTCGGGTATGGCCAGGACCCCGGGTAAGGGGACCCGCTTAGTGGTAGGGCCCTGGGGCCCCTGAATTGGCCAGATGCACTAAACCAGGTTTGCCGTAACTGGTGTTTTTCGGGTGACGGCAGTTCCGGTTGGTGGAAATGGGGCGGGGGGGCGCCCCCGGTACACATCACTAAACCAGGTTCCACTAAACCCAGTTCTGCCAACGCCCGAGTTATGGTCACGTCGGGCCTGTTGCTCCACAGGAGTAACTTGGCATCGCTCGGACGTTGGCGACGACCATCGAGAAGCATTCTTAATCATGTAGTGACAAATGCACGCACGAAACCGCAAAAAGCACAGGGAGTGGACGTCCGAGCGACGGCGAGGTAATCTTCAGAAACAGTCAAGAAGACCTGGGGACGGTTTTTTCGTCCAGAGCCCGCCTGTAGGAGGACGTGCCCGGCCCAGCGTTGCTGCTGGGCTGCTGCCAGGAGGCTCGCCCCGAGCGGGCCCGCTTGCCCCTTGTCCCGGGCAGCGCACTCATCCAGGGCAGCGTGGCTCGGCGGCGAGAGATCCGAGCCCGATCCTTCGGCAGCGAAGCATGGGAGCCTGGGTATGCCAGAGGTCGGGGGTGGACAGAACCCCCACCCTGTCACGTCGATTCATGAATTGTCCGTTTTCGGTTCTCGAGAGGGCGCCGCAGCCGTCATTTTCCAGGCTTGCGCCCGACAGGTTTGGGCCCGAGGTCGTTTTCGTTAAACCACGTTTTACTAAAAGGAGTTCTGTCCATCCCCGAAGAGGCCTCCTAGATGGGGTCCGAGTAGATATGGTCGAAGGATCGCGCCGCATCGCCGATACATCGGCGATGCATCGACGATGCATCGGCGATGCCGACGTCGGCGATGCATCGGCGACGTCCGTTGGGAGAAAATCGGGCTCCGCATCGAGTCGCATCATCGATGCATCGGCGATACGGCGCGATCCTCCGACCCCATCTACTTGGACCCCATCTGGGAGGCCTAGATGTACCCTCTTAAGTCCATCTGTAGCGTCGATTGGCGTCGATTAGCGTCTGGGAGTTGATGAGGTAGCGCCGGTTTAGCGTCGGTTGGCGTCGATTTTAGCGTCGATTTAGCGTCGATTTAGCGTCGACAAGCGTCGATAAGCGTTGATCTGCAAGAGCCGACAAGATGGTATGGGAGGCTCCCATGAGTTGCCACCGAGTTATCCGTAAGGGCTTCGCCCATGCCGCCGGCCCCATGTCTCGGATAATAGGAGATGCAAAAGCTAAATCATGAGGGCTGGACGCCGCCGTGAAGCAGTGTCGGGACATGTTTGTTTTTCGACCCTGACCCTGCCGATCTGCGTGAGGGGTGCCACCGAATTTCAAAACTGTGGCAAATCCCATGTGTTTTTGCACCCTGACCCTGCCGATCTGCGTGAGGGGTGCCACCGAATTTCAGGAACGTGGCAAATCCCTTGTTTTTTTTGACCCTGATCCTGCCGATCTGGGTGAGGGGTGCCACCGAATTTCAGAAACGTGACAGATCCGTTGTTTTTTGGACCCTGACCCTGCCGATCTGCGTGAGGGGTGCCACCGAATTTCAGAAATGTGGCAAATCCCCTATGTTTTTGCACCCTGACCCTGCCGATCTGCATGAGGGGCGCCACCGAATTTCAGAAACGTGGCAAATCCTTTGTTTTTTTTGACCCTGACCCCGCCGATCTGCGTGAGGGGTGCCACCGAATTTCAGAAATGTGGCACATCCCTTGCGTTTTTTCACCCTGACCCCGCCGATCTGCTTGAGGGGTGCTACGGGTGCCACCGAATTTCAGAAACGTGGCACATCCCGTGAGTTTTTGCACCCTGACCCGCCGATCTGCGTGAGGGGTGCTACCGAATTTCAAACATGTGGCAGAATTCGTGTGTTTTTGCAACCTGACCCCGCCGATCTGCGTGAGGAGTGCAAGCGAATTTTCCCAAATGTGGCACATCCTATGTGTTTTTGCACCCTGACCCTGCCGATCTGCGTGAGGGGTGCCACCGAATTTCAGAAACGTGACAAATCCCTTGTTTTTTTTGACCCTGAGCCTGCCGATTTGCGTGAGGGGTGCCACCGAATGTCAGAAATGTTGCAAATCCCTGGTGTTTTTGCACCATGACCCTGCCGATCTGGGTGAGGGGTGCCACCGAATTTCAGAAACGTGGCAAATCCCTTGTTTTTTTTGACCCTGACCCTGCCGATCTGCGTGAGGGGTGCCACCGAATGTCAGAAATGTGGCAAATCCTTTATGGTTTTTGCACCCTGACCCTGCCGATCTGCGTGAGGGGTGCCACCGAATTTTAGAAACGTGGCAAATACCGTGTGTTTTTGGACCTTGATCCCGCCGATCGGCGTGAGGGGTGCCACCGAATGTCAGAAATGTGGCAAATCCCTTGCGTTTTAGTGTGAGGGGTGTTAATTTTTAAAAATTCACCTCAGGAATTCAGACAATATGATTTCTCCGTGGTGAAAATGTTCGTTTTGGACCTCCCCCCCTCGCGCGGTCCATCAACAAGGAACAGTAAGCAGCAAGAAGTCAACACGGAACAGTAAGCAGCAAGAAGC
>CAUYUJ010003211.1:17500-32500 GCA_963575745.1 Prorocentrum cordatum
GTCGCGCGTCGTGCCCCAGGCTGCCCCCCAACAACAACAACAACAACGCCGAGGGCTCCCGCCTGAGACTTTCTCACAATCCACTGGTCCTATAGGATTCGCGCCGGATTTGTATAGGATTCATAGGACTCTTATAGGATACCCATCGGATTCGTTCAGGATTCATAGGGATCCGATGGGACTCCTATAGGATTCGTATGGGATTCATAGAATGCCTATAGGATTCCTATAGGATTCGCATCGGATTCCATAGGGTCCCTATAGGGTTCTTATAGGATTCCTACAGGGTCCATATAGGACCTATAGGATTCCGATAGGATTCGTATAGGATTTATAGGATTCCTATAGGATTCGTTTAGGATTCATATAATTCCGACAGGATTCCCTTAGGATTCGTATAGGGTTCATAGGACCCCTATAGCGTTCCTGTAGGATTCCAACAGGATTCATGTAGGATTCATAGGATCCTTGTAGGAATCTCAAGGATTCGCATCGGATTTATGTGATTCCTATGCGATTCCTTTAGGATTCTTAGGATGCCTATAGGATTCCTTTTTGGGATTCGTGCAGGATTCATAGGATTCCTTTAGGCTTCCCATCGGATTCCGACAAGATTCATATAGGATTCATAAGATTCCTATAGGATTCTTATAGGATCCGAATAGGGTTCCTATATGATTCTTATGGGACTCGTACAGGATTCATTGGATTCCTGTGCGATCCTATAGGATTCATAGAATTCCTATAGAATTCCTCTAGGATTCCTATGAGATTCGTATAGGATTCATAGGATCCCTACAGGGTTGCTATAGGATTCCGAGAGGATTCATATAGAACTATTAGGATTCCTATAGGATTCGTATAGGAAGCGTATATGATTCCTATGGGTCTCCCAGAGGATTCGCATAGGATTCGCACAGGATTATAGAATGCCCATGGGATTCCCATAGGGTTCGTATGGGATCCATAGGATCCGTATAGGGTTCCTATAGTTTTTTGTTTATATATATATATATATATATATATATGTTTTGTTATATATATATATATATATATATATATATATAAAAAAGGCTTCATCGTATATTCATATGACTCCTATGGGATTCCTACGGATTCGTATAGGATTTATATGATTCCTAGTGGACTCTTTTAGGGTTCTTAGGAATCCAATAGGATTCTTATGGGATTCGTATAGGATCCCTATTGGATTCTAATGGAATTCGTGCAGAATTCATCGGATGCTTATAGGATTCCTATAGGATTCATTTGATTCCTATTGGATTCCCAGGGGATTCGTGCAGGATTCATATGATCCCTTTGTAGGCTTCCTATAGACTTCCTACAGGGTTCATACAGGATTCATTGGATTCCTATAGGATTCGTATCGGATTCATCGGATTCCTATGGGATTCATACGGGATTCATATAGGATCCATAGAATTCCCATCGGATTCTAAAAAGGATTCTTATAGGATTCATCGGAACCATATAGGGTTCCTGTGGGATTCCTACAGGATACACGTAGGATTCATGGGATGCCTATAGGAATCCTAAGGAGTCGTATAGGATTCATAGGATTCCTGTTGGATTGCGTAAAGTTTTTTGCGATTCCTATTGGGTTCCTTTGGGATTCGTGCAGGGTTCATCGGATTCCTGTAAGCTTCCTATAGGATTCCTACAGGACTCCTGTAGGATTCATAGATTTTCCATTGGATTCCTATGAGATTCGTATAGGATTCATATCCTATAGGGTTCCTATAGGATTCCTATGATCCCTATAGGGGTCCTCTAGGATTCCGATCGGAATCCTAAAGGCTTCCTGTAGGATTCCCATAGGAATCCTAGAGGCTTCCTGTAGGATTCCCATCGGAATCCCATAGGACTCGCAGGACCCCCATAGGAATCCCGTAGGACTCGTAGGATTCCCATAGGAATCCCAGAGGATTCATAATATTCCCATGGGATTCCTATCAGATTCGTGGGATTCCCGTAGGATACCCATAGGATTCATAAGATTCCCATTGGATTCCCATCGGATTCGTCGGATTCCCATTGGATTCCCATAGGATTCTTAGGATTCCCATAAGATTCCTATAGGATCCATATAGGACCTATAGAGGATTCCTATAGGATTCCTACAGGATCCATATCGGACCTATAGAGGATTCCTATAGGATTCGTATAGGATTCATAGGAATCCGATCGGATTCCTATAGGATTCGTAGGATTCCCATTGGATTCCTATAGGATTCGTAGGACTCCCACCGTATTCCTCTAGGATTCGTAGGATTCCCATCGGATTCCCATAGGATTCCAGAGCTTCGCTGGTGCAGACATTGCAACATGGCATGAAGGATGGGTCCACCTCTGATAGAGGTGGAGTTTTTGTTTTTTAATTTAACCCTGACCGTTGTTGTGTTGTGTTGTTCCGGGGGGGGGGGGTCCCCGGACGCTCCAGGGCCTGGGAAGGGTCCCTGCCCCCCAAAGGAGGAGAGCGCTGGAGGAGCCCGAGCGCCGGGGCCCAGGGAAGGTCCCTGTCCTTGTTGTTGTTGTTGTTGTTGTTGTTGCTGTTGTTGTTGTTGTTGTTGTTGTTGTTGTTGTTGAACATTATTTATTCTAAAGAATAATTATTGTTGGGCCCCCTGGTGCGCGCCCCCCCTGCGCCGCCTAGGCCGCAGCTACATTTTCATCATTTTCGTGAGGAAGCCTCAGAAAAGAGGGTGTGTACAGGATCCGGTTGTTTTGTTGTAATCCGCTTTCCCTTGCAAAAAACAATAGAAAATTACATTTCTTGTTCTAATATAATCAAATTTCAAGAATCCCTTGCAAAAAATAAGGTAAAGTGGACATTCGCGCGCGCAAGACGAAATCCTTCCAAAACCTTAGTGTTCGCAGCGATTTTAACATAAAAACATCAAAAAACCAATGGTTTTTCAACAAAAAATTGTCAAAATCTCATCCCGCGCGCTCTTGCGGATTCGTAGGAAACCCAACACTTTTTAAACATTTCTGTCAAACGGGCTTTTGCGAGCAACTTTTTCGAACTTCTGCGACAACGGTTGCGCACCTGCCAGGGCCATCATCCCTGTCAAATAATACCATGCGGGACACATTCGTTTTTTCTTCGCGCGCGCACGCCGTCGTCGTCGGCCGCGGGGCCCTGAATAGTAGCCACGGTCGTCCGCATGCCACGAAGTGAAGTGTCCGAACGTCATAGGGCGGGAAGCTGGGTGTGGGTGGTGGCGAAGAGTCGTTTGGAAATTTGGTAGAGCTTGAACCGGCCCCCCCACAAAGTGGGGGTATTGCCCGCCTCCTATGAAAACCCTGGCACTGGTGAGAACGGAGTGTCCCCACGTGCTAGTAATTGTTGTTGTTGTTGTTGTTGTTGTTGTTGTTGTTGTTGTTGTTGTTGTTGTTTTTGTAGTGTAGTGTTGTAGTAGTAGTTGTTGTTGTTGTTGAACATTATTTATTCTAAAGAATAATTATTGTTGGGCCCCCTGGTGCGCGCCCCCCCTGCGCCGCCTAGGCCGCAGCTACATTTTCATCATTTTCGTGAGGAAGCCTCAGAAAAGAGGGTGTGTACAGGATCCGGTTGTTTTGTTGTAATCCGCTTTCCCTTGCAAAAAACAATAGAAAATGACATTTCTTGTTCTAATATAATCAAATTTCAAGAATCCCTTGCAAAAAATAAGGTAAAGTGGACATTCGCGCGCGCAAGACGAAATCCTTCCAAAACCTTAGTGTTCGCAGCGATTTTAACATAAAAACATCAAAAAACCAATGGTTTTTCAACAAAAAAATGTCAAAATCTCATCCCGCGCGCTCTTGCGGATTCGTAGGAAACCCAACACTTTTTAAACATTTCTGTCAAACGGGCTTTTGCGAGCAACTTTTTCGAACTTCTGCGACAACGGTTGCGCACCTGCCAGGGCCATCATCCCTGTCAAATAATACCATGCGGGACACATTCGTTTTTTCTTCGCGCGCGCACGCCGAAATCTCCAAAAACCATTGGGCTTCTTAAGAATTTTAGCACCGCGCATCATAAAATCACACGAATCGCACCGTAGGTCCTCGAAAAACACCTGCACGACTTTTCAAAATTTCTACCCGCGCGCGCTGTCCGAATCCTAAAAAAACCAATGGTTTTCCAACATTTATGTTACATGAGCTCACACGGAGTTGCCCTAAAGATGTGATCAACTATCTTGTGAGTACGTATCATGTGTATCATGTGTATCATGTACCATATGCATCATATGCAACAGATGTTCTGTGGAAGGCTTAACAACTTCTGTGGGTTCACAAGGCTTAACAACTTCTGTGGGTGTACGAACGTAGGCTTAACAACTTCTGTGGGTGTGTACTCCACGCCAGTGTAGTAGCCACGGTCGTCCGCAGGCCACGAAGTGAAGTGTCCGAACGTCATAGGGCGGGAAGCTGGGTGTGGGTGGTGGCGAAGAGTCGTGTGGATATTTGGTAGAGCTTGCACTGCCCCCCCACAAAGTGGGGGTATTGGCTGGCGTCACATGAAAACCCTGGCACTGGTGAGAACACTGAGCGTTCGGGTAAAGTGATTGTTGTTGTTGTTGTTGTTGTTGTTGTTGTTCTTGTTCTTGTTCTTGTTATTATTCTTGTTCTTGTTCTTGTTCTTGTTCTTGTTCTTTTTGTTGTTGAGACCATTGCGGCTATCACTTGGGAATTGTCGGTGCTATGATTACAAACCCAAGGGCAGCTTTCTCGGGTCCCTCTTAGAGGCCAGGGTGGATGCTCTTGGGGCGCTCTTGGGGGCGTTCGTGGCAGACTTGGGGTACTCCTTGGCCCCTCTTGGCGCTTTCTTGGGTGGCCTTAAAGCTATCTTAAGTTCTTAGAAGCCAATCGGGAATGGAAAGGTGAGAAGACAACCATCATCGAACAACTGATCCTGGGTTCATGGATTCTTTGGAGGCTCCGCGGCCACTTGGAACTGTCTTGTGGCCGTCTTGGGGCATCCTAGGGGACTTCTGGAGGCTATGTTTAGTCATATTGGGATATCTCGTGCCATCGTGGAGGCTAGATTGAGCTACCTGGAGCCATCTTAGAGACATCTTGGGCCATCCTCGAGACTCTTCGTCCAGAGCCATGTAATGATTTTCCGAATCGAGTGAGCCAACCCTCAATCCACCCCTCGGCCACAAAGCAAGCATGCCTCGCCCCCGTCTTGCCCTCGGCAACGCAAGACTAGGCGGTGTCCGAGACAGCCACTAAGGTGGCACTCGATGGTCTGATATGGCCTTCGCCAGGGCTCACGGTGCCTGCAGACCGCCACACGATGGCCCGAGGTGACCACGGAACGTCTCGAGGACGGCCCCGAGAGGCCACACATTCTTGAAAGCCTGAGGCCTTTCCGATGCTTGTGGCCGTATCGCGCTCTGGCTGCCGACGCGTAGCCAATCGGTCCCCAGGATCGCCCAAGGGAGGCACCAGGCGGGCCCACGACAGGCCCACATGCGCTTCTGAGGATCCCAAAAGCGCCCCAAGAGGGGGTTCCAGGAGAGCCCCGCATAGCGAAAGGACAAGCCAGCCGTGCGTGACGCCACGCTGGTCGCAAGGCGGCCCCAGGAGGATTTCCCAGGCTTGAATGAGCCCCAGAAGAGCCCGAAGAGAGTCCACAATGGGCCCGAACAGCGCCGAAGCAGAGCTCCAAGAGAATCCCAGAAGCGCTTCAACAGAGCCCCAAGAGGTCCACCCCCAACCCTCAAAGCCGATGCGCCTCCCAGCAAGGGTTTCCATTTCTGCTTCGTCTCAGAGGAGAAACATGGACCACCGCCACCGAGAGCCCATCGGGGGGGGGGCCGACCCCTGTGCGTTGGCACGCCTGAGCGTCGTCGTCTACTGGGCGACGCTCGGGCGTGCCGCTGCCCAGGGGTCGCCCCATACGATGGGTTTTCTCGGTGGCGGCTCCTGCCTTCTTCTATGAAGATTGCCCGCCACATCCAGTCCTCCGGCAAAGAGGGGGTATGGCGAGGGGTTAGCCCATCTCGGAAGGGGAAGAACGGGGTTGGAAGAGGAAGTTGCGTTGCAAATGTGAGCGTTGGCTATGTGCGCCGCGTCCCACTTCCCCGATTCAGTTGGCAATATCGACAAGGGGAATCGTAGCGGGGCTCGGGATGCAGGCGCAGGAGTCGAAGAGGAAGCACAGTTCAACTACTTACGCCCAAGCAAAACCAACCTTGCGCTCAGGGAAGCGATCGGCGGATCGGTCCTCCCTCCATGCAACCTCAGTTTTCGTCTTCTTTCCTCCTCGGAGTGTCCACCATCCCTCTCTCATCCTACCATTCTCTTCCTCCCTCTTTTTCTTCCTCCCATTTCCTCTCCCCCTTGCTTCTCTCTCCTCTTCCGCTCTCCCTTCCTCCCCTCCCTCCCCTCCCTCCTCACCTCTCGTTTTGTCAGATTATCTCCTTTGTTTGGCCTTTCTTGGTTGTTTTATGTGTGTGCTCATATCTACTCTCTTTCTGTCTCCCCCGTGCTCGCTACATACTTGTCGCGCCCCCTTCCTCACTCCCTCTTTCTTTTCTGCCAGTCACTCTTATTGCGATGGGTCGCCGAGCCAGGTTGCCATGAAGGCCAAGAAGTCTGCGAGTCGCACGGCGAAGGACGCGCATTTGGGGGCGATCGACACCCTCTCATGGGCTTTTCACTTTTCCCGCGCATTGGAGAGGGAGAAAGGGAAGTGGGAAAAGGAAGAGTGCAGCTACCCCGCTACCACAAGGAGCGCTGAAGGAAGACCGCCTTCTCTTCTTTCTTCTTCATCCTTCTTCCCTCCTTCTCCTGCCCGAGCGCAGGCGATGTTTGCGCCCGTGCTGACTTCTGTGGGGTCCGCTGCTGGCGTTCTCCTCCTGCCTCGCTCCCCCGTTGCGGGCTTCTTGGGGCGTCGTTTGGGTCCTGCGGGTGGCGGGGAGGAGCGAGTTGAACCCCCGCCGAATGACGACCTCGACACCCACTATCAGGGGCAACAATAGGGGGGGAGGGGGACTGGCATAAAGGGGCGGACACATCGACCTGGACTCGGTGATACATCGCAGGTAGATCGGCGATGGTCCACCGACAGTGGATTTGCATGTTCCTCGGCAGGTTGGGGCTACGAGGCCCCTATTGGCAATCAGTCGGGGATTGGGGGTCGATGCATCCACCCCCTGTGCCTATTCCTCCCTGGTGCTGTCCCTGGCCATGGCTCTGTCTCGAAGAAGCACAAACATCATAGCCATAAACTTTCGGAGCTCCGTGCGGATGTCTTGGATCTGCGCTGGCCCCTCTGCGCCAGGGAGGGGGGTCCAGCACCGATCCAAGACATCCGCACGGCCCTACGATGTTGTTACCCCATCCAGTGTTTGGACTTGGGGCTTCTTGCTTGTTCCCCCTGAGAAACTGGATGGGCGCCTCGTGGGAGTCCCATGTGCTGGGTGTATCCGCAGAGGTTTCGCCACGTTGCCGCACGTGGGCGCCTCGTGGGCGCACCGTGCGTGCACTGCACATCTCACACCACATATGTTACACCTCGAAGCTCACACCAAGTAGAGTGCACCACATAGCTTGCACCGCATAGCTCACATGTCGCAGCTCACACCATACATATATACTTATGTATATATGTGTATATATACACAACGTATTGCGCCACATTGATTGCACCACATGGCCCACGACACACGTGTTGCACTGCATACGATGCACCACTTTGATTGCACCGCGCAGCCTGCTCCATGTAGCTCGCGCCACGTATGTTGCACAACAGTGTACCTCATAGCGCACCACAGTGCACCACTTGGATTGCACCACAGCGCACCACAGTGCACCACACACGCAACGCACATTGCAACACACACGCACCACAGTGTGTGTGGGGGGGGGGCAGATGCCCTCCAGACGGGCCGCTTCTGCCCCCTCCCCCCCGTCGGGCGACCCACCCAGACCCCTTTGCCAGAGACCCCCCCCCGCCCTCCAAGGCAGCCCCAAGTCAGACCCCTCCTCAGATCAGAGCCCCCCACTTCACTACAGAATTGAGGGTGCAGTCAACCCGCGTAGTAAGGATGGGCAACCTTCCCAAGGTTACACTCGCATCCTTGCCTCCTCGGCCCATCCTTGGCCAATCGTTGGTCGTGTCCCGCTCGAACAGCTCCAAGCTGGCCTTCAAGGCCCTTGCATCCTTCTCGTGCGTCCTCAGTATACGGGTTGACTGTAGCTTCTATTACATATATTCTCCTTTCCAAACAAGAGGTAGGTTCTACCACCCTTCCCCCCCGCGGGGTTACAGTTTCACCTTTTCGTATTGCAGTTTACATATGAGTCTGCCCCATCGCCCATCCTAAATATGAATTTGCACTATCCCAGGGGGTGCGGTATCGCCCCCCCCGCCACCACCTGCAAAAAAATACAATGCGCGCGCATTCGTTTGTCAAACATCATAAGTTTTCAAAGACCCCTTGCAAACAATGGGACGAAGTGTACACGCGCGCGTCGTCGCGCGCGCATGCCGAAATCCTTCAAAAACCTCGGGTTCCGGCCTTCATAAACCTCGGGTTCCGGAAGGTTTCAACATCGAGTGTCAAAACCAATGTATATATATATATATAAAAACACAGGGTGTCGCAACACGGATTTTCAACAACAGCGTGCGCGCTTTTGCGAATTCTAAAGCAAACCATATTCTTTTCTCCAAATTCCCATTAGATTCTGCCAAACAGGCCTCTCGCGACGCACGCCGAAATCAGTCGAACGCTTTTGCGCGCGTGCTGGGGGGGCACGAGTCGTGTCGCGGCCGCTCTCGCGCGTCGGCCGCGCCCGCATGTCGAACTCCTTCCAAAACCTTCCTCCCCGACGCGCGAAAACGCCGTCATCGTCGTCGGCGTGATCAGCATCGGCGCCGTCACTGGCCGCGCCGTCCTCGCTGTCAACATCGTCAACAATATCGCTACGATCATCATCGTGTCTACCGTTGTCGACGTCGCCATGATACGGTGCCTACCCACGTCGCCGACTCGCTGTGAAGTGCCCGCTCGGATGTGCCCAACGGTCAGCTCCACCGCGGCCGCGTCGGTTGCGCCAAACTAGGCGGCCGCTGCGTGCGCGTGCATGCGCGGGTTGGCGCGGCCGCAGAAACGCACCAGCCAACGCCAAGCACTCATCACAATCGCCGCCGCATAGGTTTTGCAAACCAAGTTGCGGGTGGGTGGGTGGGATGTTTGCGCGAGCAGTGGAGTGGACAACTCATTGCGAGCGGAAATTATTTGCACACCATACATTGCACCGACTAGCTCACAGTACATATGTATATCAATGTTTCTAATTATTTATGTACTTACTTGCTTTTGTTATATATGTACACAACCAACATACACGCAATCATCCAACCATACGTGCGTACCTACAAACGCACATACACACATACATGTATACAATGCATACATTTAGAAACACACATCCACATCCATCCACACATACGGACATACATACAGGCACACATACATACACATATACGCATCACATATACCTTACACACTCGCATGCATACACACATACACACATGCATCCACACATACATACATACACACACTTACATACATCCATCCATCCATACACTCACGCATCCATCCATCCATACATACATACATACATACATACATGCATCCGTACATACATATATATATACATGCATACATATACGCATGCACGCATGCATGCATACACAGAAGCATACCTAGATGCATCCATCCATATGTACATACACGCATACATACGTACATCCATGCACACACGCATACACATACATGCATGCATTCCAACATTCATGCGTGCATGCATGTACATGCAGACACTCATACACACATCCACACATACATACACATACATACATCCATACACAATACATATATACATACATACACGCACACATACATACATATACACACATACAAACATACATACATACACACAGACATACATACATACATATATACATACATACATACACACATACACACATGCATACATACACACATACATACATACATACATACATACACACATCCATACACACATACATACCTACTTGCATCCATCCATCCGTACATACATACATACATCCTTATACACATACATCTATACATGCACACATACATACATACATACCTACATACATACATGTATACATACATACATACACACGTACAACAATACAACCATACACACATCCATCCATCCATTACATACATACATACATACATACATACATACATACATCCATACACACATACATACATACATACCCACACATACACACATACATACATACATACATACATACATACATACATACATACATACATACATACATACATACATACATGCAGACATGCATACATACATACATACACACATATATACCTGCATACATGATACCCACATGTACATGCATCTGTATACACATATCTAGAATCAGCGCACGTACTCATACATTCGTCTAATGGTGTTCGGCCGATCCCGACACCCTGCCTGGGTTATGGGCCACTTTTGGGGACCCTTCGGGGCCTCTGGAGTGCGAGCCTTTTAGATGCCTTTTGGGGGGGCTCCTCGGGGTCTCTCGGGGGGCCTCGTGGGGGCCTCGTTGGAGCCTCTCGGATGCCCCCAGGGGCCGAGGGCTCGAAGTATCCGTTCGGGCTCCCCTGTCTGGGGGTTAGACGCTGCCTGATTGCATTGGGTGGTGGTGGTGGGAGGGTGTGCGGGGATACTGTATAACGCGACGGAAGAGGAGGAGGGCCACGATGACGATCGTAATGGTGACGGTGATGATGATGACGATGATGGTAGTCACGTTGATGATGAGGAACGTGGGGACTGAATCTGGATTGTTATCATTATGCTGAGGGGGAGAGGGATGCGGGTCGTGGTCAGGAGGAGGAGGAAGATGAGGAAGAGCAGCAGGAAGAGGAGGAGGATCAGGATGAGAACGAGGACGTGGATGATGATGAAGATGATGAAGATGATGAAACTGATGATGATGATGATGATGATGATGATGATGATGGTGATGGTGATGGTGATGGTGATGGTGATGGTGATGGTGATGGTGATGGTGATGCTGATGATGATGGTGATGGTGATGATTATGCTGATGCTGATGCTGCTGCTGATGCTGATGCTGATGCTGCTGCTGCTGATGATGCTGATGATGATGGCGAGTAGTGGAGCAGGGGAGAGGAGCAGGGGACGAATGGGGGAGGAGTGGGCGAGGGGGGTGGGAAGGGGGTGGGAAGGGGGCCCATGAGGGGGCCAAGCGCAGCGATGTGGAGCAGGCGGGAGGCGACGGGCTCCTCCGCTCTGCACCCAAGGTGCGGAGCGCCCGCCGTGCCGCGCTGCCAGGCCAAGGGCGTGGTCAAGAGCGCCGCTCCTGCGCAGAAGATCCGCATCGGCGTGCTCGTCGGGAAGGACTTCGACCCGGTGAAGAAAGGCACCCAGGCACGCTCCTCCTCATTCCTCCCTCCTCCCTCCTCCCTCCCTCCTGCCTCCTTCCTCCTCCCCTCTCCCTCCCCTCCCTCCTCCCTCCCCGTCGAGCCTCACTCGTGCGCCTTCTGGGCGGGGTCGGCTCTTGCGACGTCCATCGGCACCGCTGGGAGAGAGGGTTCGAGGCCTTCTCTCCGAGGGCGGGTTGCTGGCCCGTCCTGTGGCTCCTCCTTGGCCCCCCCCCCCCGAAGCGAAGGGGCAAGAAAGGTTCCCTCCGCTTCCCTGCGGCTTGATACAGTCGGGCCGGATTAGTAGGTCGACCCTGCCAAGTCAAGGGTACCCTTGTATCCTGTGTCTCGCGGCCCATGCTTCCTACATTCCTGTGGCAACGTGGCCCTCGAAAGGGTCTTGTGTCCTCTCGCGCGTCCTGTCCAATCAAGCCCGACTGTAGCTCGTGTCTTCAGCGGCCGTTCGGGACGATCCAGACACTTCCAGAACGCTCTCGGCGAGGCGCAGCTCCTGAAGAGCATCCCGACTTTCCACGAAACGAATACTTACGCCCCCCCCCCCCCCCCCCCGCGCCTTGTCCACGACCCTTTCCACTCCTTTCTCTGCCTCTTTCTCGGCATCCTTTCTCGGCATCGTCAAACGAACACTTAAGCCCCCCCCCCCGCGCCTTGTCCACGACCCTTTCCCCCCCTTGCTCCCCTTTCTCTGCCCCTTTCTCGCGGGGAAACTACGTTCAATCTTCGGCGGCGAGCAGGGGGGGAAGTCGGGAGGAGCAGGCCTTCTCCGAAGGCCGCGGGACTTCTCAGAAGCCCTCGCGCCTCCTGAGAAGTTGCTTGCTGTCTTCTCGAGGAAGGCTTAGAAGAAACTCCTCAGAAGCCTGGGTGCCTTCCGATAGGGGGCCACATGCGAACCCTACCCCTACCCCCCACGATTTTTGAGGGGGAGGGTGGGGTAGGGTTCGCGTGTGACCCCCTGTCCGAACCTTCCAAGAAGGCCGTCTCCTTCTTGTTTTCCCGCCTCGCTCGCCGCCGAAGTCCTCCTGCCGTCCTGTTCGCCCGGCCGCCCTCGCTGCTGCGTCTCTCGCCGGTGCCTCCCTCCCCCGTGGGCGCCTCCACTGTGGAAGGTCTCCTGCGGACTGGCCTCCACCGTAGGTGGGGCAGGGCTGGACCTGAACGGTGCTCTGGCGACTTCGTGGGCCGTTTTCGTCTCGATCTCGTTTTGCGGCACAGGCGCATCGAAGACAACGCGAGGGAAAACGAAGCTAGCACGAAGACGAACAGCACCGTTCAGGTTCGGCCCTGGGGCGGGGATCTCCCCAGCGAAGCTCGGCGCAACGACGCCCGGTCTTCCTCTCGCCCTGCTCGCCCGGCCGTCCTCGCTGCTGCGCCCCGCGCCCGGTGCCTCCCTTTGCCCCCCCTCCCGCGGGCCGCGAGCCGCGAGCCGGCAGAGCGCCGCGCCGGCCGCCCCCCCGCCCGCCGGGCCCTCGGCCTCGGCCAGGGCGAGGCGAGCTCGGGGCTCGCCTCGGCCGGCCGGACGAGCTCGGCCTCGGCCAGCTGGCCGAGCTGCCTCCGGGATTTCGCTTTCGGTCTCGGCTTCGGTGGCTGCCGATGCCGGTGCGGTTTTACCTGGGGCCCCGGTCTTGGGCTTCGGCCTCGCACGGGACGCCTGCCGGCCTGCCGACGTCTGCCGATGCGGCGTTTCCCCGACTCGGCTGCCGAGTTCCGCCGATCCGATGCATGTCGATCGCCGATTCGACTCGTCGATTCGATTCTGCCTGGCTCCTCCCGGGTCCTCTCGTTTCGCCCTCGGTCTCCTCCTGTTTCCCCCCCTCCCCCCCCCCCCCGCGAAGGAGAAAGCAGCACAGCATAAGCACCCACTTTTGTGACGCTTCCTTGCTCATGCCGCTTTTCGTGCCTCGACCCTCTCCCATCTCCCCAGGGATTGTACCATGACTCCCGGGGACCCGTTTTTGGGGGTGTTCTTGGATTGCCTGGCCGCCTTGGGCCCTGGCGGTCCCTCTGGGGCCGCCCCCGGCCTCTCTGGGGGATCTCTTAGGCCGTCTTTGGGGCTCTCCTTCTCCCTCCTCCCGTTCCTGTCCCTGGCTGGACGAAAGGGGGGGATTGGGAAACGGGGGGGGTACGAAATCTGCTGCATGCAGCTGGTTTCGGCCCTGCCGCCGGGCCCATTCCTCGATACATGGGCGCCTCCCGGCGCCGGGAGGCGCTGGGAAAATCAGCCACGTGAGCTGATTCTCAAACACCCCTTTTGCTATCCCCCCTTTCGCCCGGCCCGATCCTCCCGTTCCTGTCCCTCCACTTCCCTTTTCTTTCGCTGCCCCTGTCCCTGTCCCTCATCATCCCCCTCCCGTTCCCGCTCCCCCTCCTCTCTACAAGTATACACAATCTGAGCACCTCTCTCCTCTCTCTCCCCCGAGGACTTCCTGAGGGCGGTGCCCACCCGTGCGTATAGTCTTCCACGCACGGGATGGGTCTGTTTTGGGTTGTCTTCCGCGTGTTTTGCAGTCCGAGCGTTCCTTCCGAACTGGAGCCCCTGCTGCAGCGCTTGCCTCGATCTAGGATCGGCGCGCTTTGCTCCCGTCGTTGAGGGTGGGCCGCACTTCTGGATCCAAAGGCTTCCTCGACGTTATCGCCCCCTTCCCTTCCCCTCTCACGCCTTCCCCTGGTCCTCCTGCTGCTGCAGCTCCTTCTCGTCTTTCTCCATCCTCACCCTCCTCCTCCTCCTCCTCCTCCTCCTCCTCCTCCTCCTCCAAGGGCGCAGATCCCGTTGTCACACGATGGCGTTCTTTCGGGCATTCCAGGTCTGCCATGACACCCGATGGCAGGTAGAGAACAATCAGCGCAATGGGAATGGGCGGGAGGGAGGGGTTTGATGTCAGTCATGTCGCGAGCGCGCCTAGTCTGCCCCCCCCCCCCCTCCTCCATCTCCCTGTCCCTCTCCCGTTCTCCTCCTCTTCCCCCCCTCCCCGCCCTCCCCATCCCGCCCCCCCTTCCGTGCAGTGGCCGGAGTATCCGCAGAAGTACGTCCTCACGAACGACGACTGGGGCGGGGGCGGGGCTGGCAGACGAAGGGACATTAGGGAGGGGGGGGGGAAGCAGGATCACCTCGCAGGGGCTGCATGGGCGATGCAGCATGGACAGCGCCGGGACTGGGGGAGGGGCCAGGGATCTCGTGGGGACGGAGAAGAAGTCGGTCCCCTCCCTGCCAGCGGTTGGGCGCGCCCTCCCAGGCCGGCGGCCGGGCAGAGCGCTGGAGGTCTTGGACGCCCTGGCCCGCCGCTGAGCATTCCGGGCTCGTGCCGCCTTTCTCAGATAATCGGGGGCCCCCAAACGGGGTGGTGACCACACCGTGCGGTGAGTCGGTGGGGATTCGGGGTCACCGCACGGTTTTGGGACTCGGGTCGTGCTCGTGCGTCCCAAAACCGTGCGTTGACGGACCGTGCGTTGAGGTCCTGGGGGATTTCCAGGTCACCGCACGGTCTGTCACCGCACC
>CAUYUJ010003211.1:35000-60000 GCA_963575745.1 Prorocentrum cordatum
GGAGGGAGGACGGACGAGGGAGGGTTGTCAGAGTGAGGGCGGAGGAGGGAGGCACCAGGAGGGAGGCGTCAGCAGGGAAGAGGACAGGAGGAGGATGAGGAGGACGATGAGGACAAGTGTACACCCAAGACTCATCAACGATGTTGCAATCAACCCTCTCTCCCTCCAAGCTCCCTCTTCATAGGCCCCTACAAGGGTTCAGTCTCACTGACGGAAAGCACCGTTGGAAAACAACTGTTTGACAATCCTGAACTACGCCAGAACACCATTCTTGGGACTTGAACGCAGCGACTCCTCAGTGCAGTTGCGTCTTGACGATCCTGAATCGCGCCAGAATGCCGTTCCCGGTTCTTCATCAACACGGATCGACGTAGCCGGCGCTCCCTGACAGGCCGGCATCTTGCCAAAGCACCGTTTCTGGTACGTTAACCATGAGACTCAGTGAAACTCTTACGCATGTTTACATCGAATGTGCGCGGCCTCGGGGTGAGAACCACATGTTGAAAAGGAGCCGCCCTCCATCCGTCAAGCCTCTGCATGTGTTATGGCGAATGTCCGCGGCGCTCGGGCGAAGGCCACACTGTGGAAGCGACTTGTCCTCAATCCGCGAAGCTCCTGCAACACTGGAAAACGGATGTGCGTGGCTCTAAGGCGATCGCCACAGTTTGAAAGCCACCCTTCCTCTATCCGTGAAGCGCCTGCAGCATTTTGATGACGGATGTGCGCGGCGCTGAGGCGAGAGCCACGTATCGAAAACGAGATGTCGTTCAGCACTATAACGGCTCTTGCAATTTTGAGGGTCGGATGTGCGCGGCGCTGAGGCGAGAGCCACATTTCGAGAACGACCTGTCCTGAACCCGTGGAAATCTTGACACATTTTAAGACGGACGGAGCGGCGCTAAGGTGAGAGCCGCATTTTGAAAGCGACCCTTCCGCAATCCGTGAAGCTGTTTCAATTTTTTAGCTTGAGGATCACAGCTGGTAAAGAAGCCTCTGGCGAAACGACTGGCCCGCCCTTCCGACTGGCCTCGGGGTGCGACATGGAGGAGTTATTCATAACGAAAGGAATGGAGGATGAGGAGGAGGAGGAAGAAGAAGAAGAGGAGGAGTCCAGTCCAGTCTGCTCCTGGAAATCCGAGTGTCCGAACGTGCGTGCCGCTACCCTCGACTTCTGAGCGTCGCACTTGCGACAGCCTACTCTCATGGACACCGTGTGCAGGCTTCCGTGTCCTCTCGAGTACCGCTCGCGCTGCCTCCTCCAGTGCGACCGCTGTTTGCGCGCGCAACCCTGGGTGTGTTCCCTCTCTTCAGGTTGTCACGAGGCCTACCCCCGCCTCCCCCCCAACCCACCGGGGGTGCTGGGGGACGTAGTTGACCCGCCCCCTGGGGGGTCCTTGCCCTTGGTGTTTACCCATCGGTCGTTGAAAGTATGTACATTTGGAGTCCCAGATTCCAGTCTACTTTATGCGTCTACTACGTCAATGATCGAGTGGCTTCACCTTTCCCGTCCTCTTTAGGGGGCGGGCGGACACCCAATCTTCTGTCAACGCCTTCCCACTTCATGTTTCTACCTACTTCTTCCGACCGATGGGTAGCCGTTTTTTCTCGTACAGCTCCATGAGTTCGAGCAAACCCCTCTCGGGAGCGGACGCCCCCAGGGGGGGGCAGCAGCATCCCTTGAGGATCCACGTCCCGCCAGCGCCCGTGCCAGGGGGAACTGCAATTGAGAATTTCTGCCGCCGCCGCTTCCGCCGCCGCCGCAACCGTCGTCGTCGTCGTCGTCGTCGTCGTCGTCGTCGTCGTCGTCGTCGTCGTCGTCGTCGTCGTCGTCGTCGTCTCTGGCGCCGTCGTCGTCGTCGTCGCTTGCGCCGTCGTCGTCGTCGTCGTCGTCGCCGTCGCCCTGGTTACCGTCTTGGTCGTCGTCGCCCTGGTCGTCGTCGTCGTCGTCCGTCGTCGTCGTCCGTCGTCGTCGTCGTCGTCGTCGTCGTCGTCGTCGTCTTCGTCGTCGTCGTCGTCGTCGTCCGTCGTCGTTGTCTTCGTCGTCGTCGTCGTCCGTCGTCGTTGTCGTCGTCGTCGTCGTCGTCGTCGCCCTGGTCGTCGTCGTCGTCGCCGTCGTGGCTCCCAGCTCCATCCCGACATCCTCGAGATCGACATCATTCCCGGCATGGAGATCAAGGATGGGCACGCGCGGGCGGCGGCTCGCCCATGCCCGCCGGCGGCACTCCTTGCCCTCCGTCTGCTCCCCGCCCCGCTCTCCCGTTTCCCTCCTCCGCTCCCCCTCCCTTGCCTCTTTTTTTCACTCCTCCTCCTGCTCCCCCCTTCTCCCTTCTCCCTCCTCCTCCTCCTCCTGTTTTGTTTCCCCGTGGCCTGCAGGGTGGCTGTCTCGGGCTCAGCGTACCATCGGATCATTGGCGCTGCTCTGCTCTCTGCTCTCCTCCTCCTCCTCCTCCTCCTCCTTCATTCCTTTTTCTGATCGATACTTCCTCCCTGTCACACCCCGAGGCTGTTCGAAAGGGCGGGCTGGGCGTTTCGCCTGAGACGTCCTCAGAATTTGCGACCTTTGTGCTTACAAATTGACAACAGTTTCACAGATGGAGGGCGGGTGGTTTTCAAAATGTGGTTCTCGTTTGAGCGCCGCGCACATTCGCTTCAACATTTGCAAGAGTTTCACGGATTGAAGGCGGGCCGTTTTTAAAATGTCGCTCTTGCCTGAGCGCCGCGCACAGTCGTTTTACAAGTTTGTAGGAGTTTCACGGATTGAGGGCGGTTCGTTTTCAACATGTGATTTTCGCTTATGCGTCGCACACATTCGATTTTATTAATCACTTGTAAGAGTTTCACTGATTCTCATGTTTAACGTACCAGGAATGGTGCATGGTGTTTCGGAAAGGCTCAGGATTGTCAGGGCGCATGAGTTACGTTGATTCGCGGTGTTGAAGTCCCAGGAATGGTGTTCTGACGCGATTCAGGACAGCTAAGACTCAACAATCAGGTTGACTCGTGGCGTTGAAGTCCTGAGAATGGTGTTTTGGCACGCTTCAAGATGTTGACACGGTTGCCCCCCCAACGAGGCAATTCCCTCACTGGGAATGACCCTTGTAGTGGCCTGTGAAGAGGGATCTTGGAGGGAGGGTGTATTTCAACATCGTTGATGGGTCTTTGGTTTACACTGGTCCTCCTCCTCCTTCTCCGCCTCCTCACTCCTCCCTCCTCCCTCCTCCCTCCTCCCTCCGCCCTCCCTCCTCCTCTTCTTCCTCCTTCTCCTCCTCCTCCTCCTCCGCCTCCTCCTCCTCCTCTTTTCTTTTCTGCACATCGAGGACCAGCAGTGGAAGTCGCAGCAGGCAGATGACCAACCAGTAGCAGACCGGCAGAGTACAGCGACGTGGCCAGAGACCCAATTCCAAGGAATTAGGCTGCGACGAGGACGGAGACTTCGGGTACAGGCTCTGAGGATTGGGGACAGTCCTCGACCAGGGTCCCACGCGAGCGCACCAAGGATAGCGCGGCCTCTCTTCCGCAGGACGGGACTGGCAGTCTTGCAGCCTAGCCAGCGAATGGAGAACGCCGCCAAGGACGAATCCGTTGGGCCATTGCTCGGCCACGCGCAGAGGGGGGTGGGGGGAGGGGGGAGGGCTTCTTAGAAGCACCCCTGCTTCTTAGAAGGCGCGGGCCTTCTCTATAGATGTAAGGCCGGTGCCTTCTAAGAAGCAGCCTCCTTCTAAGAAGCCCTCCCCCCTTCCCCCACCCCGTTGTGCGCGCCGCCAAATTGCAAGAACAAGCCAAGGGTGCAGACGTGAGGCCCCCCCATGCCTCCTGGGCCTCCCAGATGGGGTCGGAGGAGATGGGGACGGAGGATCGCGCCGCATCGCCGATGCTTCGCCGATGCGGCTTGATATGGAGCCCGATTTGCTTTACGTCGACGTCGCCGATTTATCGCCCACTTCGACGATCGATGCATCGCTGGTACATCGCCGATGCATCACCAATGTATCGGCGATGCGGCGCGATCCTCCGACCCCATCTACTCCGACCCTATCTAGGAGGCCTCTAGATTTGGCGTCGAGATGGGGGCACGCAGCAGGCAAGGATCAAGCCCGACAGCAAGAGCCAGCAGTACGGAGGGGTGCGAGGCCAGGGGCCACCTCGTTGGCCGCTGCGGCCCCTCGTGCGCCGGGGGTGCGGCGCAGGGGTGTTTCCCCTTTGCCGGCTGCTGCGGCCCCCGCGCCAACCCGTTGGACAGGAACAAGTGCACCAACGGGTAGCACGATACTGACTACGAGCTACAGCTGCTCACGAAGAAGCAGGGACTCTCATGCTCCAGATCCCTACTGCGAGACGCCGACGGCAAGCGGGCGGAGGGCCCGACCAGACCTACACCTCCTCCGACGCAGAGTGAGGAGAACGAGCAGATCGAGACCGGCCCAGGACGAAGCCTCATTCCCACGGGTAGGGGCGAGGGCCCAGCATGGCAGCAGCCTTTACAGATGAAGTGGGCGCCTGAAGCAGGTGGGGAGTACACCAGCTGTTGGATGGAGGACCCCCGAACTCGCCGACGCTGCCAGCCGGCAACGTGTCTGCGTGCCGTTCGTCTCCAACTACCTCGCGCACCCCACCATAAGACCAGTCACCATGGACGCGGCGGAGATGGCGGGACACGGGGACGCTGCAATGGCACCGATGGACTTGGCATCGCTCGGACGTGTGCATTTGGCAGAAAAAAAAAACACGCACGAAACCGAAAAAAGCACAGGGAATGGCCGTCCGAGCAATGGCACCGATGGACATACCATAGCGATCGACATCTGCCGCCGAGCCCTCCGCGCCAGCTGCAGAGCCAGGCGGCGCTGCCACGAGTGGCCACAGGCAGCTCCTGGAGACGTCCCCTGAGCAGTGCGCCCGGCTCATCGCGCAGCACACCCAGGCGATGATCTTACCAGCCTCGAACGTATCCCTATCCCTGAGATTGACACGCCAAAAGGCGATGACAATCTCAGGGATCCGCCCTCAAAAAATAGGGGAATGCCTAAGATTGCCGTCGTGATGAGGAGGTGCCCAGCATAGGGATAGGGATATGTTCCAGGCTGGTAATGATCCGCGACGCAGACACATTGGACCAGGGCGGTGGCACGAGAACCCAGACAACGGGAAGCAGCCCAGCAGAAGCGACCTGCGGACCAGACCGGCCCCCGTCTTGGACCATGACCTCAGCAACCTCGAGGCGAGAACCGAAGCATGCGGCGAAGCGAGACCGCACCGAGGTACAGCCAGACCAGGTAGATCAGGTCGAGGACACCGTGGCCGCGGGCGTGCAGGTGGGACGCGCGAGGCCAACCGAGGATGTCCGAGAGAGCCGCGCGCAGCAGCAGAAGACATTTCGAGCGAGCACCAAGAAAGTACCGAAACCGGAGGGTTTTCTGACGTGTCGGGCCCTGGGAGGCGATACTCGTTCGACACTGTTTCGATACCTTGCTGGGTGCTCGAACTTGTTTCTGGGATGTGGTCTTCAGTACGATGGGAGCAACACAGCTCGAGGCCAGAGTTCGACCGGGATGGTGTGCGCCCAAGGCCAAGGCCGCGCGCAGGACAGCGCGGGCAGCCCAGACAGGCAGAGCACTGGGCGACAGCTGCGGGAGGCAAGGTCCAGCACCAGACCCCGCGGGCGGGGACGGCCAGGACAATGCCAGGAGCATTCGACGAGCGGTGGAGGGCCCGGCGAGGTGGTGGCTCGCTGCAGATGGCAGAGGAGCGCTGCGGAGCTGGAGAGGTGCGTGCGTGCCACACGTGGTCCGCACACTGCAAGCCCAGCGGGGCCAAATCCTCGCTAAGTGCCTGCCGCCCGACGAGCGCGACAGCCGCCTGCGCACCATGGCCGAGGAGATCTGCCAACGAGCATGTTTCAGCAGTGGGCGGAGCCACAGGGCCGCCCGTGCCCAGGCTGTGCCAAGCGGCACCGTCGATGCCAACAAGAGAGCGGTGAACGCGCACATGCTTGTGGCGAACTGCTTCGGGTCGCAGGAAACAGGCGCTTCCCCATGCTAGGCGTGCAGTTTTTGCCGGCAGCTGGACGAGGCCACACACCGCCATGCAGTGGATGTCAAACAAATCGTCATCCTCTTCAGCCGTCCTCCTCCACTTCCTCATGCAATAATGGTTTGCGCCCTTATTACGGCAGCTGGGTGTTACAGTCCGCGCAGGTAATTCTGTGCAGTGCTTCAACTCGTTTGAGTAAGGCTGTCGCCAAGCTGGCGTCCCCCATCGCCGCCACTTCATGCACTTAGGTGGAGAGAGATCTGTAGTGTTGTGGAGGACGATCAATGGAGAGGAAGCATATTGCCAAATAAGTCCCAGATGTCTACAACATGTATTAAACATGCTTTAGACATGGTTACCATGTTCAAACCATGTTTAGAACATGTTTCCTACATTTCAAACACATTTTCCCCTACCTAGGCTCTGCCTAGAAGGGTTCTTACCCTGTATACTTAAAGGGCCGGGCAGTGGAAATCGCCCCGGGCGGTTCCCCCGGCATCCGCCCCGTGGTTCCCCCAGTGACGTCCCTTTAGCTTAGCGTTGCTTATCTCATCTTAGCTTAGCTTATTTCATATTAGCTTAGCTTAGTTTCATCTTAGCTCAGGTTTATCTTAGCTTAGCTTCCCTTCATTGTAGTTTCGCCGAGCTTTAGCATAGCACAGCACAGCATAGCATAGCAGAGCGTAGCACAGCATAGCGCAGCACAGCATACCATAGCATATCATAGCATAGCATAACGCAGCATAGCATAGCATAGCATAGCATAGCGCAGCACAGCACAGCACAGCATAGCACCGCGCAGCATAGCATGGCATAGCAGAGCAGAGCATAGCATCGCACAGCAGCAAAGCAAAGGCAAAGCAACAGCAGCGACAGCAAAGCAAAGCATTAGCATGGGTGTAATTCCCTACCTTGGCTCTGCCTAGAGGGTTAGCTTAGCTTAGCTTAACTTAGCCTAGCATAGCGCAGCGCTGCATTAGCATAACATAGCATAGCATAACATAGCCACGCCTAGCATAGCACAGCATAGCATAGTATAGCGCAGCACAGCACAGCACAGCATAGCATAGCATAGCATAGCATAGCATATCATAGCGCAGCTTAGCATATTATAGCACATCATAGCATAGCTTAGCATACCACATCGCAGCATGACATAGCACAGCTGTGCATATCGCAACATGTCATATCATAGCATAGCACAGCGCAGCATAGCATAGCATAGCATATCATAGCATAGTACAGCATAGCATAGCATAGCATAGCGCAGCATAGCATGGCATAGCATAACATAGCATAGCATAGCAACTAATGCTGCTTTCCTAGGGGCTCCAACTTCTAGGCAGGGTCGCACTGGGGTAATTGAATTCAATGATAGGACTGTTAGGGTGTCCATTGTCGTGGCATCCGCAACTGTAGTGCTGAACATCTTCCCCTTTCATGCCGATTCGCCGCTGCTCCTCGCCCCCTCCGCCAGCGTGTGCGGCCCGCCAGGAGGCCCGCCTGAAGAAGAACCACGTCAACCTCAACTTCTGGTACGACGTCGGCGTGGCCATCATGAGCGGGAAAGGACATCGTCGTCGTTCGACGTCGCCACCGCCGTCATCGTCGTCAGCGTCGTCGTCGTCGCCGCCGCTGTCGTTGTCCTCGTCGTCGCAGTGGTCGTCGTGGTCGTCGTCGTCGTGGTCGTCGTCGTCGTCGTGGTCGTCTTCGTCGTGGTCGTCGTCATCGTGGTCGTCGTCGTGGTCGTCGTCTGTGTCGTCGTCTTCGTCGTCGTCGTCGTCGTCGTCGTCGTCGTCGACGTGGGAGTCGTTGTCGTAGTCGTCGCCGCCGTCGTCGTCGTCGTCGTCGTGAGTGTCGTCGTCGTCGTCGTCGTCGTCGTCGGTTCGCGGCCAGTCGTTCACTCCCCATCCCCTTCCCCTGCTTTCTTGGCGATACACATGTTATCGGTAGCACTGCTCGCGGGCCCTGAGGAATCGGAGGTTCGGGGGTGCGACCGACGTGAGACGTGAGCTGCCCCAGCCAGGACGCCGTGTCGCTTCGTGCGTGGCGTGCTAGCGAGGCGAGGTGAGGCGCAGCCTGCGTGAGTTCCGCCACTGGCTTGCGCCAAGTTGGACGCCAAGGAGGCGCCCCCGCGTCGCCAGTCCTTTGTCCCGGTTGTTTCGACGCTTGTCCTGTTGTTTGTCCCGTTGGTTGTCCCGATGGTTGTCCCGATAGTTGTCCCGTCCTGGTGGTTGTCCCGATAGCTATCCCAGTGGTTGTTTCGCTGGTTGGGCCGATGGTTGTCCCGATGGCTGTCCCGATGGCTGCTCCGATCGTTGCTTTGATGGTATTCCCGATGGTTGCCCCGATTTTTTTCTTCTCCCCCCGAACGTTGTCTCGATGGTTGTCCCAATAGGCGATATCGTGCGGTACTTTGAACCTTGGATGCCTATGTACATATCTGTATACAGACAGTAGGACGCACAGACAGTGTAACACACATATAGCTTGAAGGAGTCCGCCGCATGCGCCGAGATCTGTCACACATAGCGCGACGAGCCCGCCGCATGCGCCGATTTTTTTCATCGACGCAACGGGGGTGGGTCGCGGGTGGGTCGCGGGTGGGTCGCAGGGCGGGTCGCAGGGTGGGTCGCAGGGTGGATCGCGGGCTGGTCGCGGCGTGGGTCGAGGGTGGGTTGCGGGCGGGTCGCGGGTGAGGACGACGACAACAACGCAGCGCTACGCTACAACAACAACAGCAATCTGCACAGCGGAACCCCACTTCAGCCACGCACTCAGGGACAGTGAACGACTGTTCGGCCCCATCACTCTGATATAGTGAACCAGTAGACAGTGTGACCGATAGATACATATGTGGGAATGGGGCATGGCTGTTACCATTGTTGTCCCGATTATTGACCCGATGGTTGTCCAGATATCTCATGGCATGTGCAGAGACATAGTCATTTCGATATACAGATAGCGCGACCGATATCTCTCTCTATATATACTGAGGTCGGAGAGGCAGGGTGGTTGCCCCGATGGCTGTCCCGATGAATAGGTTGTAAGATCGATCTACCCTGTGATCGTAAATCGAGAGACAGATCGTGATGCTGACCTGTATTTTTGTAGGTACGTGTATAGATATCCACCTATATTTTATATGTTTATGGACAGATGTATGGGTAGATCTAATGATTGTCGAGATGATTGTCTCAATGGTTGTCCAGATGCTAGTCTCGATGTCTGTCCTGACCTGTAGATCGTGAGATCGACACACATATGTCAGAGTGAGGGGGCCGAACTGTCATTCACTGTCCCTGAGTGCGTGGCTGAACTGGGGTTCCGCTGTGCGGATTGTTGTTGTTGTTTATGTTGCTGCTGCTTTTGTTGTTGTCGTTATTGTTATTGTTGTTGCTGCTGTTGTTGTTGTTGGTGGTGGTGGTTGTTTGTTGTTGTGCTTGTTATTACTTGTTTGTTGTCGTCGTCCCACCCGCGACCCGGTCTGCGACCAACCCGCGATCCTCTCGCGGCTCACCCACGACCCGCCCGCGACCCATCTGCGACCCACCCTGCGACCCAGCCGCGACCCAGTCGCGACCCACCCGCGACCCACCTGCCACCCACCCGCTACCCACCCACGACCCCCCCCCCAACTAACGCATTTACTTTAACGAAAATATTCGGCGCCTGCGGCGGGCTCGTTATATACGTTGCAGCAAAAAACAATCGTCGCCTGCGGCGACTTAAGAGCCTCGCAGGCTGCCGACGACTCCGCAGCCACTTTCCCTAATTTGCAGCTGCGAGGTGCTACATAGTTGCATATGTAGGTGTACATATATAACTGTGTTCATGTCTATGTGTGCAGGCATATTTAGTGCATATATATATGTATGGAGCGTTCGGTCATAGAGACACAGGAACAGCAATACATACATGAACACACATAGGCTTACGTCTATAGGCATGGGTTTGTACCTTGATTTCCAGATGTGTGCCCACTCGTCAGGCGGGGCCTCCTGGGGGTTCATCGGCTCTGGTGGAATGGGAACGGCACGAACCCTGATAGACGACGGCGCGGTCTGACTGCTCAAGTTGGATTTCTGGAGTGGGAAGGGCACGGAGTCTGACAGGTAACAGGATATTGCGATGGCTGACATGGTCTGGAGGGGTTTCTTTAGAGGGTCAGGCTGCGCAGCTTGGACTGGTGGAGTGGGAGGGGCACGAAGCCTGACAGATACAGGGCATTGAGATGGCTGGCGAGGTGCGGTCTGGCGGGGCCTCCCTGCAGGGTCAGGCAGCGCTGGTGGGACTGGTGGGGTGGTAATGGCACGAAACCCGGCAAACGTCATGCATTTCCGATGGCGATCGCGGTCTGGCGGGGCCTCTTCAGAGGGCCCGACGGCGCTGGTGACCTCTTTGGGGGTGGAAGTTGGAGGGCACGAGCGCTGACATATTCACAAGCGGCAATCGCGCCCCAGCTCTTGCACGAGGGAGCGGCGAGCGACACGAGGAGCAGGGCGATGATAGGGGGCGACTGGGAAGGAGGGCGACGAGTGACGATGACGAAGGGCTCTTGGCCACGGGGGGGGGCATCGGACCAGGGAGCTACTGTAAATGGCTCGTGTTTTAAGTCGGCCCATGAGATTCTCGGGACCCTGGGGTCGGATGTGGTCTTTCTCCAGGAGACCAAGCTGATGGGCGACAAGTTGCTCTCGGTCAAACGGAAACTTCTGGCCGAGGGCTGGCTTTCGTTCTGGGGACCCGCCGAGCCTGGGGAACCTGGACATTTCAAATCTGGAGTGGCTATCTTAGTTCGGAGGCATTTGGATGCTTGGGAGGACTCTGAGGAGGTTGTTGGCATCCCTAAGTCTCGGGCCATTACTTGCTATCTTAGAACATCCAGCTTCGGCGTTATTCAACTCTGTTCGGTGTACGGGTATTCGGGAGAGGGGCTTAGCCATTCAAATGTTTTGCTGGGCAAATGGTTTGGGGACAAGGTGTGCCGTACTGGTCTGCCGTTTGTCCTGGGGGCCGATTTCAACCTGGACCCGTCCGTGTTGGCTACTGGGCTCCCTCCTGGACGGTTTGGTGGTGAAGTGCTGCATGCCCCTAATGTGCCCACTTATGTGTCTGGCGATGTGAGTACGACATTGGATTATTTCGTCACCTCAAAGATTTTTTTGCACTGCGCCCCGAGAGTCACCGTGGATTTGAGTGCGGCGCTTTCGCCTCATCGCCCAGTTCGGCTCTGCGTAGATATTCAGACGGAGGTCAGGATGGTCCATAAGCTTATCCCTTACCCTTCCATCCCCATCTCTCTCCCCGTTGGCCCCCCTCCTGCTCCTCCCTCCTATGCCCTGGTGGCTCGGAGGTTGGAGGTGGCTGTAAATTCGTGTCGCCGCGAGGGTGGCCCGCATTTTTCTGCTCCAGGTTCTGAGGCCCAACACCAGGACCTGCAGCAGGTCTTTGGACTCGGCCTACCTAGAGTGGGCAGACCTTGTCTGGAGCGAGCTGTTAGGCCTGTTCCAGACCGACGAGAAGCCAGGACACTTACGTGGGGGAAAGGGTTGTGTTCCAGGAGGTCCCTGTGGCCACGCTTTTCCCCACCAAGGTAAAACCTCAAGTTGTCGGCCTCCAGGGCTGTTTTTTGGGCGGCCAACCGCCTTCGGGAAATTTTGTGTTTGCACCAGAGATGCCCGAATGCCTGGGATCATCCGTATTTTGTGAAACTCCTTCAGCACACCACCCAGCTTGTCAGGAAGGGAGGACCGTTCCGCACTTTCTGGAAGGCTGGTGGAGCTGTTTGGCATCAGCATCTCGCTGATATCGCTTGGAGGATCCTCAGGCACCCGACGGATTTTTGGTACGGCTCAGTAGCCGACCTCACTTTCTGGGAGGAGCATGCTAGGTTATGCGCCCGACATTTGCTGTCCAAAGATCGTGCTGACCAGCGTGCTTCTTGGAATGAGTGGTGCGAGACCGCGTTGGCGGGTGGTGCTAAGTGGGGGCATTCGTACACCCGTCTTGCTGCTGATCATTGTTTCAAGCATGTCCCCACTGTTGATGGCCCTTCAGCCAGTATAGATGCGAGGCTCAAACACCATGCTCGCGAGTGGGGTCAGGCTTGGGCTGAGGTGCCGAATCAGGTTCGGCGCTTTCGTGACCTGGCCGGCTTGCCAGTGCCCGCTGCCCCTGGCGCCGATCGGCTACGCGAGCTCTCCCAAGCCTTCCCTCGTGCCACTATTGCAGTAGAAGGTTTGCACCCTAGACATTATTCTCACTTGTGCTCCGAGGGCCTGGATGCGTTGAACAGTTTGTTTACCCTTATGAATATCTTGGGAACCCAACCTACTGATATTCAGCTTCTTCGCGTTCAGATGTTTCCAAAACCTACTGGAGACCTCAGGCCTATCGGATTTTTTTCAGATTTTGGTTCGGCTTTACTCCAAAACGCTTGCTCTTCACAGTCGGTCGTGGGAGAAATCGGTCCTGGATGCCAAGGAGTTCTACATGGCCCCCACAGGCACACCACGGACGGTATTTGGCGTGTTTCAGTATAAGCGATTCTCGCTGATTCCCAAGATAGGAGTGTTATCTCTGTGCTTGGTGATTTGCAGCGATGCTATGAGAATATATCCCACGAGGTGCTGGAGCGGGAAGCGGAGCTTGCCGACTATCCTTTGTTTGCTCTTAGGGCTGCTATTAATATGTATTTGTGGGGGAGGTTCCTTACCATCGAAGGGGCAGCATCTCGGGTAATCTATCCGTCTCAAGGGGTGGTGGCTGGGAGCAGTGCCGCGACCTATGAAGGCAAGGCGCTCATGGTCCCTGGCGTTCGTGACCTTGCCCCGGCTCTTCCTGACTCAGACCCCGGCATATTTATAGATGACATCTGCCTCGCCATTATCAACGGTACGATGGATGGGTGCCTCGCCTCCCTCACCATCGCCTTCCCTCGCCTCATCTCCTATTTCCACGATCGCCTTGGGCTTAGGTTCGCCCTGCGCAAGTTTGCGACCGTGGCCAATCGGGCCGCTTTGCTTGATCGGGCCAAGGCTGTGCTTGGCCAATATGCTGGCGATGCTGCCCTGCCGATTCGCAATCTGGGTGCTGATTTTGCGGTCGGACGCCGACCTAGGACGGCTAAGGGAGCCCTTAAGTTCAAGCGTTCACGCCAGAGAAATCACTGAGGCGAATACCCAAGATCTCCAGCCTCCGCGCCTCGACCGCGGGCAAGAAAGCAAAGATATTTTTTCTGTGGGATTGTTCCTTCTGTAGCTTGTGGTTCTGAGATTTCTGGGAATATTCCTACCAGTATCCAAGATCTCCGTGTCCAAGGGGCCCGTCACCTCGGTCTGTGGCCCCCCAGTTGCAACTTGGAGCTCGTTTGGTCCCTGGCGCCCAGTAAGGACCCACTCAAGCAGGCCTCGGCTACTCTGGTCAGGTATGCTCGTGAGTGGTGGCTCTGGACTGATTCCGCCTCAGGCCTCCTGATGGGCTTGATCCTGGCACCCTTAGCAAGGCCTTCAATGCGGCGGTCACGGATCTCTTGGGCTCTGAAGGGAAAACTTGGGGCCAGCGCTCACTGGGACCTCTACATGATCTCATCCTGTGGCTCAACGAGGCCAACTGGCAGGTTAGGACACCAGCTATTTTTCTGCGCAGCAACGGATATGTGGTTGAGCTCACGTCTGTTGCACCGGTTCTTGTCGGCAGATTTTTCGTCGACGACCTGCGCCAAGCTTACCTGTCTGAAGCTATGGAGCGCCTCACTCATGACTTTGTGGGGCCCGAGGGTCAAGCAATTCGGGATCGAGGACTTTGGGGCGAACCAATCAGACAGGCCTTCAACAGTATGAAGTTCAGCCATATTGAAAAGCAAAAACTTCGACGAGTTTTCACCAATAGTTATCCCACCGCCAGCAAGCTGCATAATTGGGGTTACGCGATCAGCCCCGTTTGTGTGTATTGCGGAAAGCCCGACACGGTCTGGCATCGATGCTGGGAGTGCGAAGGAGAAGATGGCTTCTTGGCTCGTCTCAGCAGGGAGGAGGTAAAGGTGGAGTTTGTGCAGGAGGCCCTGGCCGCAGGCCCCACCTCACTTCTTTTCAGCAGGCTTTGGATTGCCAGACCCACGGTCGAGTATGATATCGGCCCAGAAGAGTCGCCAGTTTTTGTCAATGCTGAGCTGGAGCAGGTCCAGCCCTTCATGTTCGACCAGCACAGGCCGCTGCTTGTGGGCGGCTCTTGTCTCCCCCCTACCTCCACTGTGCTTGCTCGGGCAGGATGGGGGATTGCAGAAGTGACAGACACGGGCGAGTTGGTGAGAGGTGTTTTCGGGCACGTTCCAGCAGCCTGCCCTCAGACTGCGTCACGCGGAGAGCATGCTGCCTTGTTCCATTGTGCCTGCAGGATCCCCGAGGGTCAGCCTCCAGCAGTTGTGTATGCGGATTGTGCTGCCTTGGTCAAAGGATGGGCACCTGAATCGCGTGCTTGGGGTGGTCGCTCCACTATGGGGGATATCTGGCGTTTCCTGAAGCAAGACATCAAGGGCTCCTTCCTGGTCCACAAGGTCAACGCCCATGGTGCCCTTGAAGGCCTCACAGACCCCAGGGACATTTTTGTTACTCGAGGGAACTCTTGTGCCGACATTTTAGCTAATAAAGGTGCGTCTGTTTTCCACGTGCCCAGCGATCTGGAATCTGTGACCACCTTGAAAGAAAAGACTTTAGCTGTGCTCTCGGCCGTGGGGGTGATGCTGAGAGCGTGGCCTTTTGCTCGGCAGTTGCATGGTCAGCTGGATCGAATCCCCCGCGCCCCGCGCCCCTCTGGCCAGCCCCGCCCCCCATGACCTTAAGTGGGATGGGCGCAGATGGAGGTGTGTCCAGTGTGCAAAGTGCTTCTGCGACTCGTCCAAAGCCAAGGGTGCGTGCGGTGCTCTCACTTCTTCCATGCAGAATTTATTTCGAATTAAGCGTCAGAGAGATCACTTTTGGATGGCTTCGCGCACTGTCGTGCACCAGGCGCCCGTTCTTTTCTGCAATCGTTGTGGGTCCTGCACGTCTGGCAGTGTTGCGTCCCAAAATTACAGTCGGATTGCATCGTTGAAAAGCCTAAGCAGCTCAGTCTGCTTCGGCGTGGTTTTCTTCCGTGGCCGAAGAAGACCATGATTTGCACTCCTTGGCCTATTCGTCCGAGCCAGGAGTGGTGGGGATACCTTTAGGCATCCCTATTTGATCCATTGCTCACAAGTCGCTCGTTGAATGGGTTGTGAGGAGCCTGAGCCGAGGAAAAAGGGTCAGGGAGCTTCGGGGTGACCGGGGAAGGGGTCGACCACGAACGACGACGCGACGACGAGGGGACGAAAACGAGCGACCAAAGTCAACATCCACCAAAGCTTCAGAACACAGCCGTGCAAGAGGAGGAGGGGCTCCGGGCTGGGGGGCCTCAGGGGAGGGGCGGAGGAGGGAGGAGGGGGGAGGGGGGGGGGGGTGGGAGTGGTGTGTTCCGTAGCCATTTTGGCTCAAGTTCCAACGCTGCTCCCGACGTTGGAGCTTGGCTGCAGCCAAGGGGGCGGCTCAAGGCCCCCGTGCTTTCAGTTTTCTACACTGTGTTCACCCCCAGTGCCTGCCCAGGCTGGGTGAGCAGGAGTTTCTGGCACCTTCCTATCGGCGGCGCTATGTCCATGGGCTCGAGAGATGTCCTCTTGGGGCCGAGGAAGCCGCTGTGGGCTTGCACAAAGTGCCATCGCTCTGGCAACTGGGCGTCTCGCATCAAGTGTGCCTGCGGTGCGGTGGCGCCGCCGTCGGTCCAGAAGAGTGCGAAGGCTGCCCACGAGCAGATGGTCGCAGGTGGTACCAACAAGGGTGTGCAGCCGAAAGGTCAATGGAGTACGGGCAGCCCGCTCGACGCCACGCTCAGGAAGATCTTGGGTCGGTTGGAGGGCCTCGAGAAGCAGTCGGCACCGTACTCTACGTCCTCACCTCCACCGCCGTGGAGGACTGAGGGTGACAGCTCAGGAGGTCTGCCCCAGCCCGACGACCAGAAGGAGTCCAAGGAGAGGCTTGCTCACTGGCAGAGGGCGGCTCGTAATGCAGTCCATCAAGAAGACAAGCTGCTGGCGGAGGAGATGGCAGCTAAGATTCATAAGGCCATCAATGATGCGAAGCCCCCACATGTCCAGCAGCATAGCATCACCACCAGGCTCGAGAAGGCGCGCACCACGGCAGCCACGCTCGAGACGAAGCTGGCCACGGTCACGAAAGAGGTGGAGGGGGCGCGCAAGATGCTCGAGGAGCGCCTCAAGTCCGCCAATGAGTCCCTGGAGGAGGCGAGGAGGCAGGTCGCGGCCCTCGAGCAGGAGGCCAAGGAGTGCTTCGCCAGGTCGCTGGCCAAGTCGGACGGACCTGTCCTCAAGCTGGAGGAGCAGCAGCTGGGATCGGCCTCAGCGGAGTTTCGGGAGTGGTTCAGAGGGCAGAAAGGTGACGAGAAAGCCGCCAAGCACCTCGAGGCGCTGTTCGGCATGCTGGAGGCTCAAGCGGTCGCTGCTCGCAACGGCGCTGTCCCTCCTCCTGCTGTGCCAGGGGATGATGGCGATGATGAGGAGACATGGAGATCGATGAAGCTGACGAACTGTCCCTCGCACAGGCTGCCGAGGCTCTACGACAAGCCAAGGAGCGGGCGGCATCGGCTGAAGGTGACCGTGTCAATGAAGCACGTGAGGCCCTCCGTGAGGCTAGGCGCAAGCTGCAGTCTCAGCTCCAGGCGGCCGCAGCCAAGAGGCGGAAGCGTGGGTAGTACTTGGTCATCAGGTACATGGAGTTCTGGAGCGACTTCTGGGTGTACGGGTTCGTCGGCAGACCTGGCGCCTGCAGGCCCCCCGAGCCATGCAGGTGGCCTAGGCCTTAAATCGGGGGAGCGTCTCAGTGGCCAGGTCGGGGAGGCGAATGTCTCACGGCATGTTAGACAGGATGCAAAGTGTGCGGCGCAAGTTTCAACCGCTGCACCTACGGCGCCGCCTCTGTCACTGTCGGCGAAGCCAGCTGGCGCTTCCTCCTCCCCGAGTTGTACTAGGATCAGGAAGGGCAAGAAAGCCAGAGACAGGAGGAACTGTTGGTTGTTTTTCTCCTGCAATGCTAACTCCTGGGCCTCTTGGGCAACTGTCCTGGACTGGCGCGTGGAGGATGTGAGGGGCCCGAGGCCTCAGTTTTGGGCTGGGCAGGAGACCCGAGTTTTGGAGGCCGCTCAGATTGCTAAGTTCAAAGGCTCGATGAGGATGATGGGCCTCAACGTCGACTTCTGCCCCGCAGTACCAACAGGATCTGGTGCATTAGAGACCTCTGCTGGTGTGATGGCTGGAGGCCTCGCGCATATCAACCAGTGCACTGTATCACTGGACAGTCTGAAATCCGTACCTGAAGCACAGGGTCGAGTGATTGCTAGACACGTCAACGGTGTTGTTCCTGGAGGCTGTGTTTGGTTGTCAGTTTATTTTTACCACTCCCAGGGTGTCAGCAGGGACAACGTGGGTCTCCTCGCTGGGCTTGGCAAGTTTATTGGGGGCCTCGCGTTACCTTGGATCCTGGGCTGTGATGCTAACATGGGGCCCCAGACCCTGGGTTTGATTTCCTGGTGATCCGAGCTAGGGGCTACCATTGTGGCTCCATCGACGAAGACCTGTGCTGCGGGTAAGGGACAGGTGTATGATTACTTTATCTTATCGGCTGGGCTCTGCTCGTGCGTTGAGAGGGTGCAGGTTTGGAATGATGCTCCAGTGTCGCCCCATTCCCCTGTTGAAATATCGCTTGTGGGGGTTTCTCTGAACATTCCCATACACGTGCGTTGTGTTTGGAAGCGATTTCCGACCCAGATGCCCGAGGGGTGTGAAAGGGAGCCCGCCATCTACAATTGGTCGTGGCAAACTGGGGGCCCGGGAGACATGGAGCTTATGCGCGTTTGGGATCAGTGGGTGGATTTTACTGAGCTGGAGTGGTGCCGTGTTTTTGACATCCAAGGGGCTGAGCAGGAGCTGTATGTTGGTCGTTCCTCTGGATTCAGGAGAAAACAGGTTTCCCTGGACTCGATTATCAAAAAGAAATGGTTTGCGAACACCACGGCTCAGCTCAGAGCATGGCGCACTCTTGTTACGTTACTGGTCAAAGCGACGGCCTGCCTGGACGACCTGTCCAACTCCGAGTATTGGCAGACGCTGCGCTCTGGCCTCCTGAAGCTGGACCAGAAGTCTCTCGGGCCCAAGTTTTTGTGCCTTGCCCTTAGCCTGCCCCAGCTGATTGGGATCATTGAGGACTCGGGAGGGTCCGATCTGGGGTACCTTACTCCTACTGCACAGTCCACCTACGAACACATGTTCAGGGAGCACTGTAGCAGGAAATGGTCTAAGTGGAGGTCTTGGGCTCAGGAGGCAGTTGCTAAGGGCGGCAAGGCGGCGCATGCTTTTTCTAAGGAGCGATCTCCTGCAGTTGGCCCGCTTTCTCCACAAGGCTGGGCGCTGCAAGGGGACCAAGCTGTCGAGGCCTTGAAGTCAGAGTGGAGCCAGTACTGGTGCAGTCATCAGTGCCCGCTTACAGCCCACCGCCGCGCAGACGAGGCTCCCCCACTGTCTCGGCCAGACGTTGAGATATTGAAGTGGGCGCTTAGTAAGTTCAAACATGAAACGGGGTTAGGTGTGGATTGCATGAACCCTAGGTGCTGGTTGTTGTTGCCCCTGGACTTCCTGGAGCGTCTGATCGACCTCATGATGCTATGGGAGAAAAAGCCGTCTCTGCCTAGGACATATGCCACCCAAATCATATTCCAGGGCAAACCTGACGGTGCTGGATTGCGCCCATTAGCGCTTATTGTCAGCGTACTCAGGGTCTGGGCGAAAGTGCGTCAGGTGGTGGCTCGTTCTTGGGAGTTGGAACACTCGGCGAATTTCTTCTGGGGAGCTAGAGACAAGGAGTGTGACAGAGCAGGGTGGCAACATGCTATGCTAAACGAGTTTGCCCGCATCCAGAATTTTGATACGGACACGTGGTTCGGGGACCTAGATAAGTTCTATGAAAGAGTGGGGCCTGCGGTTTTATTTGACGAAGCGGAGGCTACGGGCATGCATCTAGGGCTTACGCGTGCAGCCATTGTCTTATACACTGGCGCTAGAGCTTTGCATTTCCAGGGCGCTGTGTCCAACCTGATCGAGGCGATGGGCACGATCCTAGCAGGATGCAGTCTGGCCACCACTTTTGCCAAGGTCGTGTTGTGCAGGCTGCTGGTGGCGGTCACTGCTGCCTTCCCTTCCCTGACGATTCGCAATGTGATTGATGATGTTTCGATTCAGGCCCTAGGGGCCGCCGGTTTTGTTTGTGAGCAGCCCGGGAAGGCTGCCATCATGATGAAGGGCGGTTTTGAGGAGCTGAAGTTGATTTTGTCGGGCAAGAAAACCAAGTACATAGCATCCTCAAAGCAGCTGGCCTGTGCTCTGGCGCTCAAGTGGGCCAAGTTCGGTTTCAAGCAGCAGCAGTATGTCAGGTCGCTCGGATGTGATGCAGTTGCTCAGCGGATTCGGCGCAATCCCACGGCCAGGAAAAGACTGGCCAAGGCAGGGGGGAGAACAGCTAGGATTTTGAGACTTAAGTACGCTGGGGCTCTGGTTGGGAATATTCAGAGGTCGGGGCCTCAGGCATGTGGGCTCTGGGGATCGGCTGTGGCGGGGCTGACTCCCAGACAACTGCATAATATGAGGTTGTCGGCTTCCAGGAGCCTTTGCAAAGATAAAGCTGGAGCTCTTATGTCGTTCAGACTTCGGTCGTTTCCTGCTGGGGCCTCTATGGATCCTTACGTTATTTTCCATGGCAATGTTATATATCAATGGTGTCGTGCTGTATGGGATGGGGCTCCTGGGCTCCACATCATCCAGAAGGTGTTTGAGAAGGCTTCAGATGACCTTTGGAGATCCAGAAGGCCTTGGCATGTCTGTACGTCGCCTGCGCACGTGTACCTACTGACTACGGCTGAGCTGGGTTGGAGACCGCTCACGGCCAGGAAGGTGCGGCTCTGTGACGGAGAAATGATCGACATGCTGGAGCTTGCGCCCCTGGCAGTCAGAATGCTGGCTGAACGTGATGCAGGACACTGGGCTGACAAAAGGGCCCTCGTGAAACGTCCCAAGTGCAGCGCTGTTTGGTGTAGGCCTGTCTATTGGGAAGGGGCCAGGAGTCTGATGTCGGGCAAAACCTCGATGACCTGGGCCAAGCACCACCAAGCGTGTGCCAGGAACACCTTCTCCCTGGGGACCTGGACACAGGCTCGCCTTAAGGACCATGGGCTTTCTGATGAGGACCTCTGCCAGCTCTGCCGTGCCGAACGAGGAACGCTATATCACAGGCGTTTCAGGTGCGAGGCTTTCCTGGAGGACAGAGGAGTTCACCTCTCGGAGCAATGCTTGATGGCTGCCCGCCATGCGCGTGACATGAATCAGGACCTGGAAAAGTTCGCTGCGGGAGTGCTACCCTACCCCAAAGAACTGATTCCCCAGGCCCTAGGTAGAGATGAATGTTCTACCTGTTGGTTTAACAAGCCCGTTTCTGGTAAACTCCAGGGCTTGATTTTCTCGGATGGGTCCGCGGTCCACCCCACCTGCGAGTTTAGGAGGCGAGCGGGGTGGAGCCTCGCGCAAGTGAACCCCCAAGGGGAAATTTAGTGTGCCGCCTTCGGTCCTGTGCCTAGGGAAGTAGCGCCCAGCCAGCAGGCCAGAGATGGCGAGGACTATGCCTATAGGATGGCGGCCGAGCTTGTTGACCCGTTTTCTGATTTCGAGATTTGTACCGACTGTTCTGGGACTCTTGGGTGTGTTTGGGATAGGGCCAAAAGCTGCTCTTCCCAGAAGTCCAGGGCCCATCTCTGGAGCTTTGTCTGGCATGTTTTTGAGGATGGCCTGAAGGCCAGAAAGGTTAAAGGACACGCCACGTCGGCTGACGTTCTCAATGGTGTTTGCAGTAACCTGGAGAGGCTCGGCAATAGGCACGCGGACAGGTTTGCCAGGCAAGGGGCTGGAATGCATCCCTTGCCAGAGATTTTTGTGCAGGCCATCGACACCTGCCGCTCGGTCCAGGAAGAGATCGTGCGATGGGGGGCGATTCAAGATGTCATCATGGCCGATAGAGGTTGGGCTGACGCGTCGGGTTTCCCGGGGTCCGCTGGGGCGGAGAAATCGGAGCACGATTTCACCAGCAGTGGTAATAAGGGACGAATTCGAGGCCACGTCAGGGCCATGCGCCAGCTTTCGGCACCCTGGTGGCCAAGAGTTGACTTTCGTGTGCCAATCATCTCGGACACTTTGGCCGAGCAGTCTGGCAGCGCTGAGCAGTTGTCTGAGCTTGCGTTGCTGTCCCGCCTCCAGGGACACAACCTTTGCAAAGCAAAGGTCTTCGTGGGGGATGGGAGTCGGGCTGCTGGTAGTGGGTGGGTGATGCCATGCATCTGCTGCGGAGGCTATGCGTGGGCTGGTGTGGCCTCGCTAGCCAATAGATGCCCAGGCCACCCCCCCACCAAGGACCTCAGACGACAGAGGACGAGGTTCGCCAAAGGGGACTTCCCCAGCTGGGCTCGGCAGTACAAGGGTTGGTCGGTCACAGGCCACCGATCGCCCACCCCGTTGGATTTGGTGTCCCTGGTCCGTGCGTCGCGCAAAGGGGTCCAACTTTCAGGGGGGGCTGAGCCTGAGGCTTGTGTTTTAATTGATGGTCTGTGGGAGGAGAAGTGGACACCTGGTCAGCTCCTCACCCGTTTTGGCCTGGTTTTGCCAGCTGGGGCTGATCAAGGTATTGGGTCCTAAGCTGTGTATGTTGTTAGGGGCAGGTGGCACTGACACCTGTCTCCATAGAGAACAGAACAGAACGGGGTGGGAGTGGTGTGGAATGGAGTGGAGCCCCAAGGCGATGTCTTACCTACCTGCTGCCTCCCGCCTCCCCAGGACCTGTTGAGGAAGTCGAGGAGGCAGCATCTTGCTGCAAAGTGCACGCCTTCTCCCTTATTTCAGAGAGCGCCTGATTGGGATTCTCGGACACATGACGGACTCATGAAATTCAGCGTGCTTCCGTCCAAGACCTTGGAAGCACATATATCTGAATCATACCATTGGAACTGCACAACACTTTGCGCTCTGTTTACAATCCTACATTGTGGGCGGTCGGGCAGCAACTGCGAATCGGTCGATCGGCCTCCCCGTGGGAACTGTGGACGCGGCGCACCTGTGGGGTCTTGGTGATCAGTGCCCCTTGGCGGCGCTTGCCGCATCACATCGATATCCCGCGAAAGCTTCGCACGTGCATCACTTGACTCTCAGCTCTCGGTGCCAGACCAAGCCGCTGGCGCCGCCAGACAAGTCGCTGTGCCCGATCTCTTGCACTCCTGCGAGCCCCCTGGTCGACGATCATGTCGTACAGCTCGGCGTTCAACTGCTTCAGCGGCGCGAAATCGGCACGCGTGGAAGACAACACATTACGCTCCGAGCCCTGCGCCTGCTTCTGCCGCTCCGCTTCACGCAGCAACGTGACCTCGGTGCAACAAGGAACGGTGTGGCAACGCACGTGCAAAATTGCGCACGTAGTCCTGGACCGGCCCAAAGGCTGCCTCCAGATATTCAGAGCGTCACGCCCCGCCGGGTGGGCGACACAGCTCAGCCGCATCGGAGTCCAGCAGGTTCTGCACGTGGGTGGTGAAGGCTTGCTCGTGCTCCAAGCTGTCCTCGAGGCTGACACCAGCAGCTTGTGACGTGCTTTGTCAGCCGCCGTCTTGGTGCCGCGTCAGTGCGTCGACACCTCGGGGTGAACGTCGAGGAGCCGTTTAACAGAGCGAATCGCATCCCTCCTCCTGTGAGAATGCGGCCCTAGGCCCGCACCCAGCTGCGCATGTACCAGCAATGCCGCCCCAAGTGACCGTAGCCGCTTGGCGAGCTCGTCCCGCAGTTCGGGAGGTGGACTAAGTACATCGATGGCCAGCTTCGCACAGTGATCGGCTGTGCAGGACTGCTGCAGCAGCTCGGAACGGGCAGCGGCAGCATCATGATCAGCAGCGGCCCGGGCCCGCCGCTGCGCGGCTGAGCGCTGCGCCCGCGAACGCCGCTGACAAACTTCGGGATCACCTGAAGGCGAATCCTCTCGCGCCATCCCAGGCCTCGCCAGCAGTTTTCCTCCGGAGGCTCCAGAACCGGATGCGCAGGCCAGCAGGCCAGATGCTGCTGAACAATGCCGCGCTGGCTCGAAAAGATGGGGTGGGTGTCCGCTGGAGTGTGGCTGGAGCCCAAATGGTAACGGACGAGGAGGGAGGAGGGAGGAAGAGGAGGGAGAAAGAAGAGGAGGGAGGAGGAAGAGGAGGGATGAGGAAGAGGGAGGAGGAAGAGGAGGAAGAGGAGGGAGGAGGAAGAGGAGGGAGGAGGGGAGGGGTCGGACTCAGCCTGACTCGACGCCGATTGTGCTGTTAGAAAGGCTCTCGCCACCTGCACGCGCCCCACGCCTCGGTCATGGGGCCACGGAACACTCCTCCCCCGGGGTCCCCTGGGGAGGGGCGGAGGGAGGGAGGGAGGGAGGGGGGAGGGAGGGAGGGAGGAGGAGGAGGAGGAGGAGGAGGAGGAGGAGGATGACGATGATGATGATGATGATGATGATGATGATGATGATGATGATGATGATGATGATGATGATGATGATGATGATGATGATGATGATGATGATGATGATGATGATGATGATGATGATGATGATGATGATGATGATGATGATGATGATGATGATGATGATGATGATGATGATGATGATGAGGAGGAGGAGGAGGAGGAGGAGGAGGAGGAGGAGGAGCAGGGCGAGGCTGTGGAGGGGGAGGGAGGAGGAGGAGGAGGAGGAGGAGGAGGAGGAGGAGGAGGAGGAAAAGGGAGGGGTGAGGTGGGGAGGGAAGGATGGAGGGGTGAGGATGAGTCGGAGGCGTCTCTCGCAGCTTCGTTCGTTTCTGCCCCAGCACTTTCCCTTTCATCGGCAGGCAAAGCGCACGTCGACGACGTCATGAGGTGCCACAAGAACCCGGAGCTGGGAGGGGCGTGCCTCGGGCTTCCCTCTTTCCTGTTCCCTTCTTTCTCTCTTCCTTCCCCTTCCTCCTCGTTCCCCTGCTTTTTCTTTATCTTTTGTGCTTTTATTTGCAATGATAATATATATATATATATATATATATATGCACACATATCCCAAGTGGTATATAACAAAGGAAACCTCGTTTTTTATCCTCTAGCGCGTAACGATCGTTACCTTGGCCAAACCCCTCCCCCCAGGGTAAGCGATCGTATTAGGGGGTGGGGGATGGGGGGGTGGTGGTCGAACCCGCCTTCACGTGCTGGTGCTTGCGCGCATGCTGTGGCGATCGCAGGGCGCCCCCGGCCCGACGTGCCCCCACCCCGCCCAAGCGTTGCCGCTACCTGGGGCCCCAGCCTTCTTGGGTAACGACCGTTGCCGGAGAACAGGAACAATATCCCTGGCCCTCGCCGCTCGCCCGCCTGCCTGTCTCGTCCCGCCGACCCCTGGTCTCTCGCCTGTGCGTTTGTTCGTCGTCGTCCGCTCGCTCCTTCCACCTGTACCCCTTCAGCTGGCGGGGCAGCACATCACCTGGCAGCAACATTCGGCCAAGACGCAAAGGCCTGGGGGAGGGCGGGGACGCCCCCCCCCTCCCACTCGTCCGTATTGTTGCCAGGGTTGCCGTAAGTTGGTTCTTCTGCGGCTGGCAAAGCTTAGTCGGAGGAGGAGGGGAAGGGGAGGGGAGGGGGGAGGGGGGCGGCCTCAGAAATCTTTCCGCAGCACCTTCCTTGCCGTATGAGATACCTGAGTCAAGAATACACATTTGCTAACAGTCCAGCGCCATGCTGCGCTGAAGCGCAGCTTGCCCGTGGATTTGTTGAAGGATCTGGATCTGCGCCGCGTGTGCATGAATAGCTGTGGCCCGCTGA
>CAUYUJ010003211.1:65000-80000 GCA_963575745.1 Prorocentrum cordatum
AGCCAATCTTATCACGAGATTCTTCCCGTCCTATTGCGCCTCCCTGTGCCGCCTGGGAGGCACTCACCGCCCACCAGAACACCCCAACCCGAAGGCCCCGATTTACCCTCCATTTCCAGGGGGGCGGGGGAGCATTGAAAACACATCTGAAGCTCGTGTACCTCCCCGACCCGAAATTCGGGTCTTCGGGTGGTTGGGTTGGGGTGGTTTGGTAGGTAGTCAGACACGTCGCCACAGATGGGATTCGCCTCGGAAACGTGGTCAGAGCTCACGCCAGGAGAGGTCCGGGGCCTAGCGGTATCGGTACCAACGTTTATTCTCTTGCACAGCTGTGCTCTAGAGCTCGGACATCTTTATTTTTCGTTGTGGTTCGTGGTCCCTGGTGGTTCGTCCCCCTCGGCCCCTCCCCTGAGCCTGAGCCCCAGCTCCGCTGGACCACCCACCCTTCGGAGGCTTGCTCCGTCCAGGCTTCCCAGGACAGCCCCCCTGGGCCGCGGACATCCTTATTTTCGTCGTGGTTCGTGGATCGTCGTGGTTCGCCCCCCTCGGCCCCTCCCCTGAGCCTGAGCCCCAGCTCCCCTGGGCCACCCCCCCTTCGGAGCCTTGCTCCGTCCAGGCTTCCCAGGACAGCCCCCCTGGGCCGGACATCTTTTTTTTCGTCGTGGTTTGTGGTTCGTGGTGGTTCGTCTCCTTCGGCCCCTCCCCTGAGCCTGAGCCCCAGCTCCCCTGGGCCACCCACCCTTCGGAGGCTTGCTCCGTCCAGGCTTCCCAGGACAGCCCCCCTGGGCGCGCACATCCTTATTTTCGTCGCGGTTCGTGGTTTGTGGTGGTTCGTCCCCTTCGGCCCCTCCCCTGAGCCTGAGCCCCAGCTCCCTTGGGCCACCCACCCTTCGAAGGCTTGCTCCGTCCAGGCTTCCCAGGGCAACCCCCCTGGGCCGCGGAACCCCTCATTCTCTTGGACAGCTGTGCTCTAGAGCTCGGACATCTTTATATTTTCGTCGTGGTTTGTGGTTCGTGGTGGTTCGTCCCCCTCGGCCCTTCCCCTGAGCCTGAGCCCCAGCTCCCCTGGGCCACCCCCCCTTGATCAGCGGCGGGCGCGGGGGGGAAATGAGAAGGGGCGGGACTTCCGAGGCTTCTGAGAAGTTTCCGGACTTCTGAGAGGGCTTCTGAGAAGTCCAGTCTGTATTCGAAATAGGCTAAGGAGACCTCTCAGAAGTCCCCCGGATTTCTGAGAAGTCCCGCGGCCTTCTGAGAAGGCCTTCTCCTTCTCATTTCCCCCCTGGGCTCGTCGCCTACTTGAGACTCCCCCTCCGTCCAGGCTTCCCAGGGCAGCCCCCCTGGGCCGGGCCTCCAGTCCTTCGCAGCTCCTTTGTGCAAGAGCCAGGCTCACGCGTGCAACTTGTTCCCCCTGCACGACAGCGCGGGCAGGCCGAGGAGCACCGCCACGCCCGAGGAGGAGGAGGAGGAGGAAGAGGAGGAGGAGGAGGAGGAGGAGGAGGAGGAGGAGGAGGAGGAGGGGAGGAGGAGGAGGAGGAGGGCAGGGGGAGGAGGAGGAGGAGGAGGAGGAGGAGGAGGAGGAGGAGGAGGAGGAGGAACACCAGAGAAATATTTATAAGCGACGATGGAATCTACCCACCCGTCCTAAGTCCCATCATCATAAGCCCCAGAAGCCCCAACAAGAATTCCTTTCACTGCTGGGCGTGCCCGCTTGATAGATGAGTGTTCCATGGTCCTGTAATTCAGGCGACAAGCCCGCTTCGAACAGGAGTCGCCACCTATGCTTCTTGCCATGTGGACGGCGTCGAGGCGTGATCATACTTTCCGAGGAAGTGCTTAGCGGGAGCCCCGCTTTGAAGCCGAGCCGCCCTCAACCCCTGCAGTGGTTCCATATTTTGAACGTCTGGTTACAGACCCAACGATGTCTCAAGAGCGAGCCCCGCTTCGAAAAGAAGCCGGCCTGCATTCGTATAGCTGTTGCACAGTGTTGGGTTTCTCCTCACAAGGATTATGCGGGTCTCCAGCCAAGGTTAGTTTTGAAAAAGGGCTGCCCTTTATCAGTGTACGTGCTGGAAGCTTTGAAGACGCATGTGCACGGCGCCAGGACGAGAACTACATTTCGAAAACTACCTTTCTCCACCTGTATTTTTGGAAGTTCTGTCGAACGAATGTTCCATGGCGCTGAGGCGAGAGGCCAAATTTATTTTGAAAATGACCCCCTCTCCATCCGTGTAACTGTTGGAAGCTTTTCAAGACGAGTGTGCGCTGTGCTACAGCGATAGCTACATTCTGAAACCCCCCACCCTCCATCTGTGCAACTGTTGGGAACGCTCAGGTCGCGACCATATCAAGGAGGATGTCTCAGGCGATGCGCCCGTCGCCCGTCCCGCCGTACCGACACGTCTGTTTGTCAGACGAGGAGGACTTATCCATTTGGAACATGGATGGAGGAGGAGGAGGAGGAGGGTTTGGAGCAGGATGGGGACGACATGCACCGGCAGCGGCGGCGGCAGCAGCGCGAGCGTGCGCAGAACAGTAGGGTCCACTTCGATCCAATCGATCCGATCCGGCGTCGACAGCGCTCGGCTCGATCTGATTCAGATCCGATATCCCAACTATCCGTGCGCGGCCGATTCGAATAGACTCGGTTCCTGTGCCGATGCAGCCAGATCCCAATCACATATCGATTCGATCAGATTTCCCGATTCGACTCTGCTTGGTTCTGGACAGCGATGATCGGGGTTGGATGGGGAAGAGGATGGGCCAGAGGCGTTGCTCGGAGTCGGGGAAGGGGGACGGCTGTGAGGAAATTTGATGTGGTGACAAAGGGCGGTGATAGATATGATGCTGCTGACGACGATAGCGACGACGGTGATGACGACGACGTTGATGATGCAGCTGTTGATATTCACGGTGATGGTGTGACTACATATTAAGATGATGATGGTGATGATGCTGCTGCTGCTGCTGATAGTGATCATGATGCTGCTGATGATGCTGACGCTGCTGCTGCTGCTGATGATTCTGATGATAATGGTGCTGATGCTGATGCTGATGATGACGATGACGACGACGATGACGATGACAATGGCGACAACGATGATGCAGATAATGATGCAGGTGATGATGACGACGATGATAATGATGCGGGTGGTGACTAGTGTGGCATTGACGATGAACGACGACGAGGTGTTCGGATGGTGAGGATGATGATGGTGGGGATGTCGATGACGAGGGTTAGGATGCTGATGCTGCTGTTGCTGCTGCTGCTGATGATGAATATGATGATGCTGATTCTGATGATCATGATGCTGATGCTGATGCTGATGCCGATGCCGATGGCGACGATGATGCTAATGATGATGATTATGCTGATGCTGATGATGATGCTGATTCTGATGATGATGATGATGATGATGGTGTTGGTGACGATGATGCTGACTGTGATGATGATGATGCTGATGACGATGATGATGATGGTGATGATGGTGATGCTGATGATGCTGATGATGATGTAATGCTGATGATCATGGCAGTGTTGGTGACGATAATGCTGACTCTGATGATGATGATGCTGATGATGATGATGATGATGATGATGATGATGTCTTCGATTATGAGGAGGATGGTCGGAGGAGAAGGGTGGCAGTTTTGGGGCCGTTTGGGATCTTCTTTGGGACAGCCTCTTGGGGGCCTCTTGGGGCTTCCCGGGGGCCTCTGTTAGGGCCTTTTGGGGGACGATCCCTGTGAGGTCTGTGCCGAGATGGGTGAGGGGACGTTGGTGGAGTTCCCTGAGGGCATGATCCGTGTGAAGGATGTGCCCAAATAGGCGGGGTGCCAATCCATATATACATATATAGATGCACATGTACATACATATGTATTCTATATACGTACATATATCTATACGCTTGCGATGGCGCAGGTGTTCCCACCCGGTGATCGTGGTGGGATGGCGTGCGTACCCCTCCGCTGATCGATATGGTGCTAACTTTGCCTTAGTTCGAACATTAGCGCGCAACGCGCGCGCTGTGATAGTAAGTACACTTGCATATACATGCATCATGTGCACATAAATGCGTGTTATATATGCGTTTACGCATGCACGCACACATATAAACTATACGTGTCCGCATGCAATCACACACACACGCCCATAGGCACACATAACTATGGATGGCAGGCGCACGCGCGCACATACATGTGCCTAGACGGTAGTGTGTACACGTTGATGTAGCCATGCGAACGCGCACACACACGTCAAGCGTACACATTCACATAACCTTGTCATGCCGTGCCTGGGGCCTTGGGAGGCGGCCGCCGCGCAGTCGCCTCCGTCGATGGCCGCCGAAAGAGGACGTGCAGAAGAAGGGCTGGGACAAGTTCTTCTGCAAGGCGGGCCCTGCAGCCCACAGCTCTCGTCCGAGGAACCCCTCCTCCTTCTCTCCGCTCAGCCTCCTTCTTCTCTTCCTTTCTCTTTCTCCTCCTCCTCCTCTTTTTCTCCTGCTTCTCTCCTTCTCCCCCTCTCCCTTCGCACCCCCGAGTGGAAGGGGAGGGACCCCCCCCTCGGTTTTTCCTGGCGCGGTGTGTGTGTGTGTGTGTGTGTGTGTGTGGGACCCCCCCAGTACCGACGTGTCGCGGGATATTTCTCAAGCAAGCGGCAGTGAAACGCGCTCTCGTTTACCCTCATCCTCCACCGCCTCATCCCTTCCTTGCCGAATCCAGTAATCCAGTTGATTTCCGATCTCTAGTGGGCTTCCGCCCATCCCGCCACCGTGCCTGGGTTGTAGGTCAGAGGGCTCGTGGATCCCTGGTGATCTTTTGGGAGGCCTCTCGGAAGCCTCTTGGAGTCGGTTTTGGAGGTGTCTCGGGGCCTTTTGGAGGCATCTTGGGGCCTGAAATTGGGCCTCTTAGAGGCCTCCTGGGGTTTCCTGGGGGCCTATTTAGGGCCTGCTGGTTTTTTCTGGGCCATCTTGGGGCGGAGGGCTCGAAACATCGTTTCGAGTTCCCCCTTGGGGCCGTCTGGGGGGCCTCTTGGGCTGTTTCCTGGCCGGCTTGGGTTGAAGCGTCGTGAGCTCGGAAAGGCGGTGACGTTAGCATCTTTTCAAACATCAGAGGATACGGTGTTCTTGGAGTTCTCTCGGGGCGTCTTGGGTTGCCTTCAGGCCATCTTGGAAATCTTGAAGCGATCTTGGGCCCTCTCGGAGGCCTCTTGGACCCTCTTGGGGGCTTCTTGGCGCCCTCCTGGCCCGTTTCAGGGCCTTTTCCTTTTCAACAATTCACGCGGGAACACGCATCAACACGCGGGAAGCCACGCAAGCGCCCAGAACTCGGAGGTTCAGCCCCGAGAAAATTTGGGACCCCCCTGGAAACCTCCTCTCCTCGACCTCGTCGTCGTCGTTGTAGTCGTCGTCGTCGTCGTCGTCGTCGTCGTCGTCACCATCGTCGTCGTTTTGTCGTCGCCCACCTCCTCCTTCTCCTCCTCCTCCTCTTTATTCTCCTGCTGCTACCCTGTCATCACGAAATCGGGTGTTCACAAATACCACGCTGGAGCTATGCATTGCTGCGTTGCAGTTCTTTTGAGCTCAGGGATGGGTTAGTGATGAGTGCTATTTGTGATTGCAACATGCGCTGCAGGCTGGCCTTGCCATCGACTGGAGCTCCCACAGCCTTCAGGCTCATGCTCGTGGCCCTCCCACCCAATCAAAGACTCAACTGTACGATATCAGACAATCTACGTGTTTTGGGTGCACCCAGCCCGATCGAGCGTGCTTCAGTCGAGGGGTCCTCGCCGCCGAAGGTGGGCCACTTCTCCTTCTTCGGCGAGGGGGCCATCAACGGCAAGACCGCCGACTTCCTCGGAGACCGCTTCAAGGACCTCGAGGCGCGGCGCCTCGTCTTCGTCGTCGTCGTCGTCGTTTTGCTGGTCGTCGTCGTCGTCGTCGTTGTCGTTGTCGTTGTCGTTGTCGTTGTCGTTGTTGTTGTTGTTGTTGTTGTTGTTGTTGTTGTTGTTGTTGTGGTTGTTGTTGTTGTGGTCGTCGTCGTCGTCGTCGTCGTCGTTGTTGTTGTTGTTGTTGTTGCTGTTGTTGTTGTTGCTGTTGTTGTTGCTGTTGTTGCTGCTGTTGTTGTTGTTGTTGTTGTTGAACTCTCATTTCTGAAGAATTATTATTGATGACCCCCCCGTCCGGTGCACACTGTTTTTTCTATTGAAGTGCCCTTCCCGGGGCTCGCACCCTGTTTTTATCAGAGAAAGTCTTGAGGGTAAAACTGTGTCGTTGGCCCCCGGTTTACAACAACAACGGCTCCCGCCTGAGACTTCCTCACAATTTAGCCAGGACCCCCGCTCCCGCCCGAGACTTCCTCGCGTTTTATTCAGGAATCGCGCTCTCGCTTGGGACTTCCTTAGGCTTTATTCTCCCGGCGCTCTGGAGTCGCGCTCTCGCTGGAGACTTGCTTGCAATTTACTTAAAAATAGCGCCCTTGCGTTGGAATTTCCGATAATTTACTCAAGCGCCGCGCTCCCGACACCCAGGCACCCAGGAGTGGCGCTCACGCTTACGACTCCCTCACAGATTACATAGGAATCGGGATCTCGCTGCCCTTCGTGGCCCTGTTGCAGCCCTTCGTGGCCCCTTCGCTTTGTTTCGTGGCCCCGTTGCAGCCCTTCGTGGTCCACTTGTTGCCCTTCGTGGCCCCGTTTCAGCCCCTGGTGGCCTCCTCGCTGCCCTTCGTGGCCCCGTTGCAACCCCTCGTGGCCTCCTCGCTGCCCTTCGTGGCCCCGTTGCAGTCCTTCGTGGCCCCCTCGCTTTGTTTCGTGGCCCCGTTGCAGCCCTTCGTGGCCCCCTTGCTGCCCTTCGTGGCCCCGTCGCAGCCCTCCGTGGCCCCGTTGCAGCCCTTCGTGGCCCCCTCGCTCCCCGTCGTGGCCCCGTTGCAGCCCTTCGTGGCCCCCTCGCTCCCCGTCGTGGCCCCATATATGTATGCCCTTCGTGGCCCCCGCTCGTTCGTGCCCGTGGTGGCCCCATATGCTTCTGTCGTACGTGGCCCAGTTGCTACCCTCAGTGGCCCCATCGTTGCCTTCTGTGGCCCCGCATTATCTGCCCTTCGTGGCCCTCGCTCGTTCGCGCTCTTCGTGGCCCCATACGCATTCTCTTCGTGTCCCCGCTGTTGCCCTTCGTGGCCTACTTCGTGTCCTTTTGGCCCTGCTGTCGTTCTCTTTCGCTCTCGCTTTCGCTCGTCGTCGTCGTCGTCGTCGTCGCCGTCGTCGTCGTCGTCGTCGCCGTCGTCGTCGACGTCGTCGTCGTCGTCGTGGTCGGTCCCCTGTCCGTCTCTCTTGGGGTCGGGTCGACGGTCCGCGGCCGCCCCGCCGATCAGCGCTGCCGCTGGCCAGGCCGACGGTCCGCGGCCGCCCCGCCGCTTGCCGGGGCCCGGCCTGCAGGGAAGAAAGGTATACCCCCCAAAAGGGGTTCGATCGAAGACGAAGAGGGCGGGTATCGAGGGTTTGGGAAATAGGCGTTATTGGACACTCGAGCAGATAAGGGCGAACAGTCTTAAACTGATTGTTGTTGTTGTTGTTGTTGTTGTTGTTGTTGTTGTTGTTGTTGTTGTTGTTGTTGTTGTTGTCATCAAAAAACCAATGGTTTTTCAACAAAAAATTGTCAAAATCTCATCCCGCGCGCTCTTGCGGATTCGTAGGAAACCCAACACTTTTTAAACATTTCTGTCAAACGGGCTTTTGCGAGCAACTTTTTCGAACTTCTGCGACAACGGTTGCGCACCTGCCAGGGCCATCATCCCTGTCAAATAATACCATGCGGGACACATTCGTTTTTTCTTCGCGCGCGCACGCCGAAATCTCCAAAAACCATTGGGCTTCTGTGATCAACTATCTTGTGAGTACGTATCATGTGTATCATGTGTATCATGTACCATATGCATCATATGCAACAGATGTTCTGTGGAAGGCTTAACAACTTCTGTGGGTTAACAAGGCTTAACAACTTCTGTGGGTGTACGAACGTAGGCTTAACAACTTCTGTGGGTGTGTACTCCACGCCAGTGTAGTAGCCACGGTCGTCCGCAGGCCACGAAGTGAAGTGTCCGAACGTCATAGGGCGGGAAGCTGGGTGTGGGTGGTGGCGAAGAGTCGTGTGGATATTTGGTAGAGCTTGCACTGCCCCCCCACAAAGTGGGGGTATTGGCTGGCGTCGCATGAAAACCCTGGCACTGGTGAGAACACTGAGCGTTCGGGTAAAGTGATTGTTGTTGTTGAACATTATTCCTTCTAAAGAATTATTATTGTTGGGACCCCTGGTGCGCGACCTCTGCGCCGCGCCTAGGCCGCAGCTACATTTTCATCATTTTTTCGCGAAAGCTTCAGAAAAGTGGATGAGCTCCGGATCCGGTTTTTTGTTGACGCTCGTTTTCCCTTGCAAAAAACAATAGAAAATGAAAATTCTTGTTTTTACTTGATCAAATTGCAAGAATCCCTTGCAAAAAATAAGGTAAAGTGGACATTCGTGCGCGCAAGACGAAATCCTTCCAAAACCTTAGGTTTCGTAGCGATTTTAACATAAAAACATCAAAAACCCAATGGTTTTCTCAGAAAAAATTGTCAAAATGTCCTTCCGCGCGCTCTTGCGGATTCCTAGGAAACCCACCAGATTTTAAACATTTCTGTTAAAAGGGCCTTTGCGAGGAACCTTTTCAGGTGCTTCGACCTTCTGCAACAACGGTTGCGAGCCTACGAGGGCCACCATCCCTTGCAAAAAATGACACGAAGTGCACATGCGCGCGGCCGCCGCGCGCGCGTGCCGAAATCCTGCCAAACATAATGTGATTTCAATAATTTCAAGATGCGATGTTCCGAAAACATATGCAAACGCAAGACTTTCTCATCCGAAAAATATCAAAATCCACCCGCGGGCTCTTCATGAATCTTTAAAACCCAAGATGGCCCCAAGAGGCGCTCAAGATGGCCCCAAGAGGCGCCCATGAGGCCGCAAGAGGCGCCCAAGATGGTCCCAAGAGGCCCCAAGAGGACTCCAAGAGGCCCCCAAGAGGTTCCAAAGAGGCTCCAAGTTGGCTCCAAGAGGCCCCCAAGATGGCCCCAGGAGGCGTCCAAGCGGCTCCAAGAGTCCTCCGGGAGGATCCAATAAGCCCACAAGAGGCCCCAACATGCTTTCAAGAAGCCCCCCAAAGCCTCTCAAGAGGACCCCATGCGGCGCCAGGAGGCTTCCCCCCTTCCCCAAGAGGACCCCCAGCGGCCCCAGGAGGCTTCCCCCCTTCCTCTCACGCTCATATCCGTAGCCATCTCGGATCAAGGTATCGCCTGTGTTCTTGGATCATGGCTTTGACGGCGAAAGACCTTCACGAGCAGTATGGCGCAGAGCTGTCCCGGCCTCCCTTGGCCGACTGCGAGAGTGCGTATTATTTGCATCAGGCGCTCGCGGCAAAGGGTATCAATGCCAGTCACCAGGCGTGCAAGACTTGGTGGGCCAAGTATCGGGTTGTGACTGGCAAGGTCAGTATTTCTAGCGCCAAGGAGCTGGAGGAGCAGCACGGGTCTGCCATCCGCCACCTGGGCATCGAGTATAATACCGCTTACAAATTATGCCGGGCGCTCCGACAGTTGGATCCACCACTGTATGTGCCAGATAGGGTCGCAACGGCGTGGCTACTGCAGTATTCATCGAAAGACACGCTTGTCCAAGTGCAGAACGCTGGCCATCTGGAGAGCTGGTATGGAGAACGTATTCGCAAAGACATGCTCGAGGGGACCACTGACGGGGCCGTCTTGAAGCAGTGGCTCCTTGGACATTTATCTGTATCTGCTAACGCCAGGGTATGCCAGAAGTGGCTCACCATGCGGGGCACATGCGGGGCCCAAACAAGTGATCAACCTCTGCGGGTGTGTACTCCGCGCCAGTGTAGTATCCACGATCGTCCGCGCGCCACGAAGTGAAGTGTCCTGACGTCATAGGGCGGGAAGCTGGGTGTGGGTGGTTCCCGAGAGTCGTGTGGATGTTTGGTAGAGCTTGCATTGCCCCCCCACGAAGTGGGGGTATTGGCTGGCGTCGCATGAAAACCCTGGCACTGGGGAGAACACTGAGCGTTCGGGTAAAATGATTGTTGTTGTTGTTGTTGTCGTTGTTGTTGTCGTTATGTTCGTCGTCGTTGTCGATGGCGTTTCCTTCCCAAAACCAAACGGGCCTGGCGCGAAGAATCGCGTGCCCCAGTTCGGTGGCGAGCGAGGAGGGGAAGTGAGAAGGAGGAGGCCTTCTCAGAGGGCTCGGAAGCTCTCTGGCCTTCAGAGATGTTCTCTAAAAGCTTTTCCCGAAGACGCGGGAAACTTCACAGAAGCGCCGCCGCTTTCCGAGAAGGCCTTCTCCTTCTCACTTCCCACGGTCGCTCGCGACCGAGCAGTTCCCGCCCAGTGAGAGTGTGTGTGTGTGTGTGTGTGTGTGCTTGTCTTCTTCGGCACTTCGACGACAGGCGCGCAGTCTGTGTTGGCCCTCTCTGCATGCACCGCCTGCGTCGCATTGCAGAGGCCTTTTGTGGACACCGCGCGCTGGGCTCCGAGCAGCCATGTCGGCGGCGAGCGAGGGGCCCAGCGGGACCTGGCGCTCGCCCGGCAGTCGGGGGCATGGCTCCTTCCTCGTGGGCAGCCGGTCCGATCCGATCCACCTTGGGAGCCTTGTGCACCCTGGCAGTTCCAGATTTTTGGAACCCATTCGCGTAGATTAGCGCTTGGCAGTCGATGAGGCAGCGCCGATCTAGCGCTCTTCGGCGGCGAGCGAGGGGTGGAAACGAGAAGCAGGAGGCCGTCTCAGAAGGCGGCGGAGCTTTGCAGAAGCCCCATGGCCTTCTGAGAAATTTCTGCCGTGTCTTCGGGGAGGGCTTCGAAATTTCTCAGAAGGCCATCGGACTTCCGAGCCTTCTGAGAAGGCCCGCCCCTTCTCACTTCCCCCCCGCGCTTGCCGCCGAAGATAGGGTCGAAGCATCGCGCCGCATCGCTGATGCATCGGCGATGCATTGGCGATGCGTCGGCGACGTCGGCAATGCATCGGCGATGTCGACGTGGAGAGAACCGGGCTCCACATCGAGATGCATCGCCGATGTGGCCCGATCTCCATACATACGGACCCCATTTGAGAGGCCTCTGAACACACGTTTTGAGGATCAGCAGGCCTAGGACGTCGTCGTCGTCGAATCAGGCAGGCCCAGGGCGTCCTCGTCGTCGTCGTCGTCGTCGTCGTTGTCATCGTCGTCGAATCAGGCAGGCTTAGGACGTCGTCGTCGTCGTCGTCGTCGTCGAATCAGACACGCCTGGACGTCGTCGTCTTCGTCGCAGTCGCCGAATCAGGCAGGCCTGAGGCGTCCTCGTCGTCGTCGTCGTCGTCGTCGACTCAGGTAGGTTTAGGACGTCGTCGTCGTCGTCGTCGTCGTCGAACCAGGCAGGCCCAGGGCCGAGACGTGTCGCTCCAGAGCTTGCCGCTGCATCCTTGGGGCGCTCCAGGAGCGCGCTTGTCGCAGCGGCCGCCGCGCTCCGTGCGCACAGTCCCCCCCCCAGCCGCCCCGCTGGCTCTCGGAGGTTCCCCGGTCTCGGTCCGGTCTCGTTCGGGGCGGGAGGGTCGGGGGTAGGAGGAGGAGGAGGAGGAGGAGGAGGAGGAGGAGGAGGAGGAGGAGGAGGAGGAGGAGGAGGAGGAGGAGGAGGAGGAGCAGGAGCAGGAGGAGGAGGAGGAGGAGGAGGAGGAGGGGTCAATGCACATGGGACCTTGCCAGAGCGCCAGATCTTGCAGGATCATGCAGGGCCAGGGGTGCACTGACCCGGGTTGGCGCGCAGGATCCTGCAGGAGCCTCCATGACTTCACAGGATCATGCACAGTCCTGCTGACATGGATTTGCATTGACCCGCGTCAGTAGATCCCCGATTTGTCTTCATCCTCATGCCTTCGTCTTGGGTCGGGAGGGATGGAGGACGGTCGGGCGGGGCTGGGACAGAGATGTATCGTTCCAGTGCGTTCTGGAAGCTCTCGGAGCGTTCCGGAATGGTCGGTGAGGGACGCGGTGCCCGATACGTTCTCTAGAGCTGCTGGATCTCAGAGATCTTCGATTTGTCCTGGTCCGATTTATTCCCTGGCCTGGCTTCGTCTTGGGGAGGGAGAGGAGCGTGGAGGAACACGGAGAGGTATGAAGGAGGAGGAGGAGGAGGGGGAGGTGGAGAAGGAGGTGGAGGAGGAGGAGGAGGAGGAGGAGGAGGAGGGAGGAGGAGGAGGAGGAGGAGCATGACATCAGCATGGTGCAGTTGGTGTTGCGCCTCCTCCTCCTTCCTCCTCTTGCTAGGGTGTCGGGGACCCCCGCTGGGATTCACTTGGCTGCAGACATCCTTCGAATTCTGAACCCCAGCGAGCGTTTCAGAATTCTGTCCTGCTGCCGTAGGGTTCACATGTGGTTGCCCATTCTTGTTTCCGCATCCACTTGGCTTGTACACCAGGCGGTCGCATTCGTTGTCGCGATATCGGGAAGGCGCCATCCACCTCTGCCCCGCTCGACGGATACGCGGGGCATTTCTGCAACGGTTGTCTGAACACATGCCCACATCGAACACAGAAGCAAGGGAGGGGGCGGGGGACGAGGAAGAAGACGAGGAGGCGGAGGATGAGGCGGAGTAGGTGGGAGGAGTAGGTGGGAGGAGGAGGAGGAGGAGGAGGAGGAGGACGAGGTGTAGGAGGATAATGAGGAGGTGGAAGAGGAGGAGGAGGATGAGGAAGAGGACGAGGAGGAGGAGGAGGTTGGAACATGGTAATGATGATGGTGATGGTGATAGTCTGAATTGCGATGACGACGGTGTTGATGGTGGTGATGGCGATGATGATATTGAGCGTGAGCATGATGTGGGACGTGCATCTGTTCGTAACGCGGTGGTGATGTCACGGACATGACGACGATGAGGATGATGTCGATGACGACGACGATGATGCTGATGCTGATGCTGATGCTGCTGATGATGATAAGGATGATGCTGCTGTTGTTGTTGTTGTTGTTGTAGTTGTAGTTGTAGTTGTTGTTGTTGTTGATGTTGTTATTGTTGCGGTTGTTGTTGTTGTTGTTGTTGTTGTTGTTATTGTTGTTGTTTGTGTTGTTGTCTTTGTTTTTATTGTTGTTGCTGAACTTTCATTTCTGAAGAATAACTAGTGTTGACCCCCCCTCACTGGTGCATATGGCTTTTTCTCAATCAATGTGTGCCCTCGATGCTCGCAGCCTGTTTTTTGACAGGGGAAGTTTTGATGCTCAAACTGTGCCCCTGGCTTCCCGGATTACAACAACAACGGCTCCCGCTTGTGACTTCTTCCAAATGTACTCAGGACCCCCGCTCCCGCCTGAGACTTCCTCACAATTTACTCAGGATCGGTGCTGCCGCTTGTGACTTCCTTGCAACTTAGTCAGGACCCCCGCTTCCATCTGAGACTTCTTCACAATTTACTCAGGAACGGCGCTCCCGCTTGAGACTTCCTTGCAATTGAGTCAAGACTTCCTCACACTTTAATCAAGACCCCCGCTCCCGCCAGAGAACCCCTACAGGAATTGCGTTCTCGCCTCTGACTTCCATGGATTTAAATTTGAAATCGCGCTTTCGACGCTCAGGAAACACGCTGCGCCAAGGACGCCGTTACAATTTACTTGGGAATCGCGCTCTCGCCATACTCAGGCATCCCGCTTGAATTTCCACCCGCCCGACCCGCCCGTCAGGGGATCGCCCGCCCGTCGTGGGCTCCCGCCCGAGACTTTCTTCAGGAACGGCGCTTTCGCCTATGACTTCCTCGAACGTTCACGCTCTTACTTTTCTGCTCCTCTTCCCTCCTCCCTCCTCCCTCCTCTCCTCCCTTCTCCCTCCCTTCTCTCTCCCTCCTCTCTTCCCTCATCCTTCTGCCTCTCTGCCCTATCCCCTCTCCCTCCTCTCCCTCCTCCCTTCTCCCTCCCCTCTCCTGCCTCCTCCCTTCATCTTTCTTTATCTCTCTCTCTCTTTCTCTCTCTCCCCTCTCTCTCTCTCTTTCTCTACCTCTCTTATCTGTCTCTTTCTCTCTGCCTCTAATCAACCGCCCCCCTCTTCGCTCCTTATCTCCTGGCGTTTTCCCTCTTCCTTCGTCCTTCCCCCTCCCTTCCACTCTCCCTCGTTTCCCCCCTCCTCTTGTTGCAGGGCCCACACCAATTCCAATAGCGGGCACATGTAGTACGCCCACGAAGGATTGCCCGCCCGTTCAGGTTTGTCCGCTTGTCTAAGCCCGCCGCCCCCCGCAAAGAGAAATAATCCCCCCCAAGAGGGTGTGATCGAATACAAAAAGGGCGGGTATCGAGGGTGTGGAGAGCTCGTTTTGAGTGGCGAACAGTCTTCTAATGATTGTTGTTGTTGTTGTTGTTGTTGTTGTTGTTGTTGTTGTTTTTGTTGTTGTTGAGGATGATGATGACGATGATGGCGTTGGTGGTGGTGATGGTGATGACGAGGAGGAGGATGTGGATGATGATGGTGGTGGCGGTTGGTTTGGTGACGGCGATGGCGATCATGCCGCCGATGATTATGATGACGCTGTTATGCTTACAATTATGAGGATGGGTTGGGGACGTGGCGTCATTCTGCTTCTCTGGCTCCTGCCTTTCCCTTTTCTGATTACTTTCTCTTTCGTCAGTTCGCCGGTCAACCATTGAGTCGTGGGAGCCCTTTTGCGCTGGCGGGCGAATTCGTTGGATGAATGATGCCAGGGATTGAGGGATGCGGGTGCGGCATGTTTGGTGAATCGCAACGCCACAAATGCTCTTCCATTGCCTGCGATTGCGTTGGTAGATTCTGCCACCCCCGTTCGACCCTCTTCCAGCCAGCACCTTTCACGGTCGCCGCGTGTATTTCGAAGAAGAGAACACATCACATGTGGTTTACGCAGTTGTTTTCTCCTCTTGGCCCTCTTTCAGACAACATCTTTCACGTTCGCCGCTCGTGCACCCTCCTGT
>CAUYUJ010003212.1:0-7500 GCA_963575745.1 Prorocentrum cordatum
GGCATCCATTCACACACGCACCGCAGCACTCTCGCGGCGCTGATCTGCCAAGCCTTCTTAGCTGCTATTGCGAATGCAGCCTTGGGCGCCTAAAGGAACCACCGAATTCTACGCGGTGGCTAGGCCGTGGGTGCCGCTGAAAATATCAATGCATCCTTCGCACGTTTTCTTCTCGTGGGAGTTTCTTGCGAACGATGGGCTGGTTGGTCTGGGCCCAAGCTGCCTGTGGCCAACCCCGCCTAATTTCGGCGGGGCCGGCCGCTGGGGTCGTGGGGACGCAGGGGGAATAAGGTCGCGACGGAAGCAACCACGAATGTCTGAAGCTTGGGGGTGCGGCAGCTTCTGTGAAGTCGCCCCCGCTTGGATTTTGTTCACTGCGTATCGTGTTGCCTTTGCTCGCTGTCTCTTCGTGGCTCGCTCTTGATTTTTGTTGGGGTCGTGCGTGCGGAGCTGCGGGCGGGCTCCCCGGGTCGCTGGGGTGGATGGCGTGAGACGTCCTCCCCCCTCCCTGCCGCGCCCGCTGCTCCCGCGGGCGTGGCGTCCCAGCAACGTCCCGATGGCATCCCCACGGCGTCCCGACGGCGTCCCGACGGCGTCCCGACGGCGTCCCGACGGCGTCCCGATGGCGTCCCGACGGCGTCCCGATGGCGTCCCGATGGCGCCCCGACTGTACGGAAGTATCAGGCGGGGGCCGCTGTTGTTGTAAGCTGGGGTTCCAGCAACAAAGACCCCCCCCATGTGAAAAACTGAGCGCGAGTCCCGGGAGGGGCACTTCAGTTGGATCTCGGGGGGGGAGGGATCTAGCTATCTATCATTACCTATACAGCCACCCTTCGGATGATAGGGAGGTTGGGGGGTGGGGAGGAAAGAACCGACTGCTGACAAATGTGATGGGTGACGCGTCCTCGAGTTAGCGACGACGCGCGATGACGATGATGCGCTGCGATGTACTGTCACTATCGTCCGCGCTCAACCAAAGTCACAATTGACACCCCTGTCGATCTTACTTCTGATCTTACTATGCATCCCATTCTAGCGATCTCATTGTCGATCTCACTATCGACTTTGCTGTCGATATCAAGGCGAGACACCCCCAGCCACAGCCCGCCCACAGCCGCCGGAACACCGATGGGACACCAACGGGACACCATAGGACTCCACGGCGGGACACCCCGGGCCACCGCGCGCCCACAAGGGGCGGAGGGGCGGTCCACTGCATCCGAAATCGCCCTAGCGACGGCGGGGTCATTCCTCTCGCGCGCCCACGCAGCCTCGCCTCGCCCGCACGCACAACACGAACACGAAACCACCGATTTTCCGGTGGGGGGCTCTGCGTTCCACTGCGACCTCACCCCCCCGACTTCCGATCCCCTAGCAGAACTCAGTATCGTTCTACCGACCCCCATCCCCATCCTCACCCCCTTCGAGACCCCCACCAAATTACCACCCCAGCTGGGAGTACACCCCTCGAAACCCGAAGGGAACGGCCTATATCCCCATCCAGGGGGGTGAAATCGGCCAGTGGGGCCCAGGCCACGCCAAACGATGCTCAGGGGAGACGGGTCCAGGGGGAAACGGGGGTCCTGAGGCTTTCCGCCGATTTTGGCTTCCCGGGCCCTCTGCGGGCCCCGGGACCGTCGGAAAGCGACTCGGCATGGAGAGCCCGTCCAGGGGGAAGGCCCCAGGGTCCAGGGCTCGTTTTCCTCGCGACCCATTTCCCCCATGCTATTTTCACTCTCTCTCTTTCTTCCCCTCCCTCCCCCGCGAGCCGTGCCAAGGAGATGGCCGCTCGAGCAAGTAGCTCTGTTTTTTTACCTCTTGGTGAGGGTCCGCCTGTCGTCAGCGGCGAGGGAGGTGTCGTCCTTCCTCCGCCAGTGAGCAGAATCCCCCTCTGGTGGTGCACCCCCCAGGTTTGTCTGCTCAGCGGGCGTGTCGCCCTTCCACCTCGGACTGTCCCCCAGGTGACGTCCGATCATATCCTATCCCCGTCATCCGCGGCCCCACTGCCTCCTTCCCCTGCACCTCCTTCAGCAGGAGTGGGGGCCGGCGGGGACGGCAGGGGACGCCCAGTCGAGGAGGAGGGGGCGATCGACGCGGATGAGCTGCAGTCGCCCGCTGGAGGATGCCAGTGTTGCCTCGCAGTTTCTGGGAATGTGAGTCTGCAGCTTTCCGCGACATCGAGCGCAGGTTTTGCCGACCCAAGAAGCTCGCGCGGAGCCGCGAGAACGCCGAGGGGAGTGCAGCCGTTCGCCCTTCCGCCGGCGAAGGCGAGGAGCCGAAGCCGAGGATCGCCATGGGTCCACTGGAGGATGGGCCTGCGCAACATATCCGTGCGGTGTGCCGCGGTGACGTCTGGCTCGAGCACTGGGCTGCAAAGCCCCGACCACAAGGAAAGGTCCCTGCCGCCCGACCAGCATCCGTTTCCGCTTCCGCTGCGGGCCAGGAGACCCAGGCTCGGAGGAGGGCCCGTCGAGGCAACGCCGGCTCGCCTGCCTGGTCCAAGTCCGGTCAGGATCGGTCCCCAGTCGACCACGCTTAGGTCGGGCGTGTCCCCCTGCAGGGGGATTTGCGACGAAACATCAAAAAATACCCCAAACGTTCATCAAACAGGTCAACACAAAGATCACAAAAATAGTCCCCAGACTATTTTTGGATGATTTTTGGACTATGTTTGGGGCATCTTTTATTTTTCGTCGAAAATCCCCCTGTAGGGGGACAGGCCCGACATGAGACTACACGTAAGAGTGACCCTTCGCCGGATTGATCCTTGACGCGGGCTCTTCGGGTTTCCCCCCCCGATCGCTGAGCGCGATGCGATAGCGGAGTTCTGTGCACTCGGGTTTGAGCCCCGTCGCGCCCCCCAGAAGCCGCGCAGCAGAGGCCACTCTTGCCCAGGGTCGCTCTTGAGTCTGGCCGACCCAGGCCCCTCCCGGGCGTGTCATCCCGACCCGCTTCTCGAGGCGGGCCCGGCTGCTGCGACGAGAGGCCTCCAAGGGACCCGAAAGAGGGGCGCCCGGGAAGGCCGCCAGCGTCTCGGCGGTCCCTCCTCCGAGCTGCTGCCCCGCATGGCGCTGCAGAGGTCAGGGGCAACGGTAGGGGGGATAGGCTTGAGTCGGGCATGTCCCTCTACAGGAGGGATATTCAAAAACATTCAATAAATAGCCAAGGGACGAGTTTTCTGCCATGTTTGACTATTCTGTGGCATTTTTGGCCTATCCGTAAGGGCTTCGCTCCCTGCCGCCAGCCCCCTCTCTCGGATTATGGGCTACGCAAGAGCTAAATCATGAGGCCTCGGCGCCGCCGTGAAGCAGCATCGGCAAGAGAAATTGAGATTCTGATGATATTGTTGAATTCGGTGTTGCATTTTGAACCCCCCGCATGCTGTGCACTGATGTTTCCCACAGAATTTCGGACATGTGGCAAATCCCATGGGTTTTTTTCGACCCTGACCCTGCTGATATGCGTGAGGGGTGCAGCCGGATTTCAAAAATGTTGCAAATCCCATGGGTTTTTCGACCTTGACCTCGCCGATCTGCGTGGTGCCGCCGAATTTCAAACATGTGGCAAACCCCATGTGTTTTTCGACTCTCACTCCGCCGCCGAATTTCAAACATGTGGCAAACCCCATGTGTTTTTCGACTCTCACTCCGCCGATCTGCGTCAGGGGTGCGGCCGAATTTCAGATATGTGGCAAATCCCATTGGTTTTTCCACCTTGACCCCGCCGATCTGCGTGCGGGGTGCAGCGGTTTTTTGGGAATGTGGCAAATCCCAATGGTTTTTCGAGAATGTGGCAAATCCCATGGTTTTTTCGACTCTGACCCCGCCGATCTGCATGAGGGGTGCCACCGAATTTTAGAAATGCTGCAAATCCCGGAGGATTTTGGACTCTGACCCCGCCGATCTGCGTGAGGGGTGCCGCCGAGTTTCAGAAATATGGCAAATGCCATGGTTTTTGTTCGACCCTGACCCCCCCCCCGATCTGCGTGCGGGGTGCCGCCGAATTGCAGACATGTGGCAAATCCCATGGGTTTTTTGACCCTGACTCTGCCGATCTGCGTGAGGGGTGTCAATTCCGACCCCCCCAGAAATTCTGAGACCCCTCCCGGGAGGTGCTAACCAGGGCGGTTTTCGGCTCCCCCCCTCGCTCAGTCTAATTACAAGCAGGGACAGTAAGCAGCATAAAGCAATGCGGTAACAGTGGAAACCAGAAACTGGAACTGGCGCAGGGAATAGCAAACCCTCGTCCTACAGCCTGGTGGCCCCACAAGGGGGCCGGCGGATTTTTCATTTCTCCTCGAAGATCCGCCTGTAGGGGGACATGCCCGACCTAAGCATAGGCTCAGGTGGGGGGTGCATCGACCCCCAATCGCCCATTCTTAATCGACGATTGGGGCCCGATGCAGTCGGACCGAGGTTTCAGATCGAGGTCGGTTCGGAGAGGGTAACCCTGAATGTTCCCCGTGGTTGTGGAATGCTTCTGCGTATCCTGGGGAGGCTGCCCCAGGACGTTCTGTGTGTGCTTTGGCCAGCGGAGGGTCTCACATTCTTGAAGGATCTTGTTCTGTCCTGGGTCCGACTGTTAGGCGGCACGGGCACCGGTGGGGGGAAGGCACCGACCCCCAATCGCCCATTCCTCGCCGACGGGGGCTCGACAGCCCATCCCCGCCCAGGACCGTGCGGATTCGCTGTCGGGGGCCTCTCGCGGATCTATCGGCGAGGCACGGCCGACGCCAGCCCGACGTCTGCCCCCCTGAGCTGGTCCCCCCCGATCGTTGCCCCTGAAAAGGTCTGCGCTCGTCTTCGAGGCCATCGCCGACGACAATGACGACGACGACGACGACGACGACGACGACGACGACGACGACGACGACGACGACGACCACGACGACCACGACGACCACGACCACGACCACGACCACGACGACGACGACCACGACCACGACCACGACCACGACCACGACCACGGCCACGATGACGACCAAGATCACGACCACGACCACGACCACGACCACGACGACCACGACCACAACGCTGACGCTGACGATGAGGCCATCGTCTTGCTGTTGGCGTTCACTCCGCACGCGTGTGCTGCAGCTCCGAGCAGTGGCGAGGTGGCGCAGGCTTCGAAGGGCGCTGACTTTAGCCCTGCGTCGAGCATGGCCCCCCCCCATCTCCTCTCAAAGGGAGGAGGGAGGGAGGAGGAGGAGGAGGAAGAAAAGATGGAGGAGGAGGAGGAGGAGGAGAAGAAGGAGGAGAAGGAAGAGGAGGAGGAGGATGAGGAGGAGGAGGAGGAGGAGGAAGAGGAGTCTTATAATTGGTGAAGAATTCACAGGCGAAACGCCCGGTCCGCCCTACCGACACGTCTCGGGGTGCGAGGGGAAGGAGGAGTTAGCTAGTTATAAGGAGAGGATAGAGGAGCAGAAGGCATCTTTGCACTGGCCTCCCCATCGTTGCTCCCTCCCCCTCTGCGCCTCCCCATGGGGCAACCCCCCCTGCACCCCCCGCGCACACACGCACACGCGCGCACGCCCACCGCGAACCACATCCCCTCCCCCATGCGCCCCAACCCGCGGAGGAAAAGGAGGAGGAGAAGGAGGACGGAGGAGGAAGATGAGGACCAGTGTCAAACCAAGACGCATCAACGATGTTGCAATAGACCCTCCCTCCACGTTCCCTCCACGTTGCCCCTCTTTATAGGTCGCTACAAGAACTTGTCTTCACTGCTCGAAGTGCCCCGTCGGAGGACAACCGCCCGTGTGAGAACCCTCAACCGCGTTCAAACATCATTCTTTGGATATCAACGCTGCGAATCAACTTTACGGTTGCGTCCAGACGATCCTGAATCGTGCCAGGACGCATGCCCAGGGGCTTCAACACCGCGAATCAACGTGATTGCTGCGCCCTGACAATCCTAAATCATCCCGGAACACCGTTGCTGGGACGTCAACCAGAAGAACCCGTTAAGTTATCGTAGGTTTTAAGGCGAGTGTGTGCGGTGCAAGGGCGAGTGCCACATTTTGAAAAGGACACGCCTTCCATCCGTGTAATCATTGCAAACTGTTTTGGACGAGTGCGTGCGGCGCTTGGGCGAGAGCCACATATTGAAAAGGAGCCACCATCCATTAGTGGCACTTTCGCATTTTGTTGGACGAATGTGCGCGGCGCTTTGGCGAGAGCCACATCTTTGAAAGGCACCGCCCTCCATCCGTGAAGCTCTTGCAGACTTGTAAGAGGAACGTTGGAACTCTTGCACACTTTCATGACGAATGTGCGCGTCGGTTCGGCGAGAGCCACATGTTGCAAACTTTACTGACGAAGTTGCGCTGCGCACAGGCGAGAGCCACTGTTTTCCAACAGCCTTTCCTCCGTGAAACTCGTGCAGCATTTTGAAAGCGAACGCGCGCGTCGCTATGGCGCGAGCGACGTTTCGAAGAGGAGCCGCCTACCATCCGAGAAGCTCTTGCGAACTTCTGGGGCGAGTGTGAGCGGCGCTGAGGCGACAGTCACTTTTTCGAAGAGGAGTTGCCCTCCATCTGTGACGCCCGCGCCAACTTCCAAGAGGCAGGTGCTCGGCGCTGACGCGGGCGCCACATTTTGAAAATGAGCCGCCCCCCGTCCGTGAAATCTTTGCAAGCTTTGAAGCTGAATGTGCACGGTGCCAGAAAAAAACAGACACAGTGTGTGTGTGTGTTTTCCCCACAGTGTGTGGGTAACAAACACACACACACCACACACACACCACACCACACACCACGCCACACACACCACACCACACACACACACCACACACACACGCTCACACACATACACATACACACACATACACATACACACATACACACATACACACATACACACAGTGTGTGTGTGTTTTCCCCACAGTGTGTGTTTTTTCCCCACAGTGTGTGTGTGTGTGTTTTTGTGTGTTTGTTTGTATGTTTTTTTCCCCCAGGTGTGTGTGTGTGTGTGTGTGTGTTTTTGTGTTTGTGTGTGTGTTTTCCCCACGTGTTTTTTTCCCCCCCACAGTGTTTTTTTCCCCCACGGGCACGAGCAACATTGTGAAAACGCTTCGCCGCCCATGCGTGAAATTCCTGCACACTCTTGCGGCGAGGGCGCGCGGCGCTAAAGGCGAGCCCGACGTGGTGGAACACGATCCGCCCTCCGGCCGTGCAGCTCTTGCGAGCCGACTACGGGCAGAGAGAGTCCGCCGTCTTCCGTTCTCTCCCCCCAGCGAGGGCGTGTAAGGTTGCACGCCGCCCGTTGCCCAGCATCGGCGCATCGTTGAACGCTCCGGCGTTGCTGAAGCCGCCGATCGTTCCAGGCTGACTGATCCCCGCGGTAACAGGAACCAACGCCGAAGTCGGCACGACACGAACCCCCGTGGTTCGGCGGCGAGCCCAGGGGAAGTGAGGAGAGGCTGGCCTTCTCAGAAGGCCCGGAGGTCCCCCGACCTTCTGAGAAGCTCTCCAGGCCTTCCCCACAGACCCAGAAAACCTCT
>CAUYUJ010003212.1:12500-52500 GCA_963575745.1 Prorocentrum cordatum
CACAGTAGCCACCGTTCTCGGTTCCACGCTGGGGCTGAATGTGTGGTTCTGTGTCAGGTGTGGAGCTTACGCTCAGTTGGTTCTCGGGAAACTCGGGGAACCCTGCGGTAGGCTCACCCCCTCGGGGCAGGAATACTTCAAGCGTATTTCCAAGGGGATCTGGCCGAAGGCCCTCAGTCGAGCTGAGAAGGCCACCAAAGCTCACAACACCCCAAGTGGGGCGGCGGAGGTCTGATGATCCACATCGCTACGCGATCAGGCAGAGACTCCAGAGACTCCTCCTCGTCGACCTCCTCCTCCCCCTCCTCCTCATCCCCCCCTCCTCCTGCTGCTGCTCCTCCTCCTCGTCCGCCTCCTCGTCTTCCTCCTCCTCTTCCCCCTCCTCCTCCTCCTCCTCCTCCTCCTCCTCCTCTTTTTCCTCGGCTCAGGCTCCTCGCAACCCATTCAACGAGCGAATTGTGAGCAATGGGTCGAGTAGGGATACCTAAAGGTATCCCCACCACTCCTGGCGCGGACGAATGGGCCAAGGAGTGCAAATCCTGGTCTTCTTCGGCCAATGAAGAAAACCACGCCGCAGCGGACTAAACTGCTTAGGCTTTTCAACTGTGCAATCTGATTGTAACTGCTGGGACGCAACACTACCAGACGTGTAGGACCCACATCGATTGCAGAAAAGAACGGGTGCCTGGTGCACAACAGTACGCGAAACCATCCAAACGTGGTCTCTCAAACGTTTAATTCGCAACAAACTCTGCATTGAAGAAGTGATGGCCCCGCACTTACCCTTGGCTCTGGACGGGCCCCGAAAACACTTAGCACAATGGACACATCTCCATCTGCGCCCATCCCACTTCAGGTGATGGGCGCGGGGTTGGCCAGAGGGGCGCGGGGAACGGGGGATTCTGTCAAGCTGGCCATGCAAATCACGAGCGAAAGGCCACGCTCTCAGCATCACTCCCATTTTAGATGGGTCACAGATTCCAGATCACTGGGCACGTGGAAAATGGACGCACCTTTATTAGCTAAAATGTCGGCCCAGGAGTTCCCTCGAGTAACAAAACTTCCCTGGGGTCGGAGAGGCCTTCACGGGCACCGTGGGCCTTGACATTGTGAACCGAGAAGGAGCCCTTGATGTCTTGCTTCAGGAAGCGCCAGATATCCCCCATCGTTGAACGACCATCCCAAGCACGAGATTCAGGAGCCCATCCTTTGACCAGGGCAGCACAGTCCGCATGCACTATTGCTGAAGGCTGGCCCTCGGGGATCCTGCAGGCACAGTGGAACAAGGCGGCATGCTCTCCACGTGATGCAGTCTGAGGACAGGCTGCGGGTACGTGTCCGGGTACTCCTCTCGCCAACTCGCCCGTATCTGTAACCTCTGCAATCCTGCATCCTGCCCGAGCAAGCACAGTGGAGGTAGGGGAGAGACAAGAGCCGTCCACAAACAGCGGCCTGTTCTGGTCGAACATGAAGGGCTGGATCTGCTCCAGCTCAGCATTGACAAAGACTGGCGACTCTTCAGGGTGAATATCAAACTCGACCGTGGGCCTAGCAATCCACAGCCTGCCGAAGAGAGGTGAGGTGGGGCCAGCAGCAAGGGCCTCCTGCACAAGCTCCTCCTTGACCTCCCCCCTCCTGAGTCTTCCCAGGAATCCATCAGCTCCTTCACGCTCCCAGCAACGATGCCAGACCGTGTCTGGCTTTCCGCAATACACACAAACAGGGCTGATCGCATAACCCCAACTGTGCAGCTTGCTGGCAGTAGGATAACTATTGGTGAGAACTTGTCGAAGGTTTTGCTTTTCAACATGGCTGAACTTGATGCTGTTGAACGCCTGTCTGATAGGTTCGCTCCAAAGTCCACGATCCCGAATAGCTTGGCCCTCGGGACCCACAAAATCGACAGTGAGGCGCTCCAAAGCATCAGACAGGCACGCCTGGCGCAGGTCATCGACGAAGAACCTGCCGACTAGAACTGGAGCAACAGGCGTGAGCTCGACCACATCTCCGTTGCTGCACAGAATAGCTTGTGCCCTGACCTGCCAGTTGGCCTCGTTGAGCCACAATATGAGATTATGTAGAGGTCCCAGTGAGCGCTGGCCCCAATATTTCCCTTCAGAGCCCAAGAGATCAGAGACCGCCGCATTGAAGGCCTTGCTGAGGGTGCCAGGATCGAGCCCATCAGGAGGCCTGAGGTCGGAATCTGTCCAGAGCCACCACTCGCGAGCGTACCTGACCAGAGTAGCCGAGGCCTGCTTGAGGGGGGCCTTATTGGGCGCCAGGGACCAGACGAGCTCCAAGTTGCAACTGGGGGACCACAGACCGAGGCGACGGGCCCCTTGAACACGGAGATCTTGGATACTGGCAGGAGTATTCCCAGAAATCTCAGAACCATACATAACAGAAGGAACAATCCCACACAACAATATCTTAGCTTTCTTGCCCGCGGCCGTGGCGCGGGGGCTGGAGATCTTGGGTATTCGCCTTGGTGCTTTTCTCTGGCGTGAACACTTGACCTTGAGGGCCCCCTTAGCCGTCCTAGGTCGGCGTCCGACCGCAAAATCAGCACCAATATTGCGAATCGACAGGGCCGCGTCGCCTGCATATTGGCCAAGCACAGCCTTGGCCCGATCGAGCAGAGCGGCCCGATTTGCCACGGTCGCAAACTTGCGCAGGGCGAACCTAAGCCCAAGGCGATCGTGGAAAAAGGAGATGAGGCGGGGGAAGGCGATGGTGAGGGGGGCGAGGCATCCATCCATCGTATCGTTGATGATAGTGAGGCAGTTGTCATCTATAAATATCCCGAGATCGGAGTCAGGAAGAGCGGGGGCGAGGTCACAAACGCCAGGGGCCATGAGTGCCTTGACTTCATAGGTCGCGGTACTGCTCCCAGCCACCACCCCCTGATATGGATAAATGACACGTGATGCTGCCCCTTCGATGGCGAGAAACCTCCCCCACAAATACGCATTAGTAGCGGCCCTAAGAGCAAACAAAGGGTAGTCGGCAAGCTCCGCTTCCCGCCCCAGCACATCATGGGATATATTCTCGTAGCACCGCTGCAACTCGCCAAGCACAGAGATAACGCTCCTATCTCGGGAATCAGCGAGGATCGATCTGATAGAAACGCGCCAGATCCCGTCCGTGGTGCGCCTATGGGGGGGCCATGTAGAACTCCTTGGCATCCATGACCGATTTCTCCCACAACCGACTGTGAAGAGCGAGCGTTTTGGAGTACAACCGAACCAAACTCTGAAACAAATCCGATAGGCCTGAGGTCTCCAGAAGGTTTAGGAAACATCTGAACGCGGAGAAGCTGAACATCAGTAGGTTGGGTACCCAAGATATTCATAAGAGTAAGTAAACTGTTCAACGCATCCAGGCCCTCGGAACATAGGTGAGAATAATGTCTAGGGTGAAAACCTTCAACAGCAGTAGTGGAACGAGGGAAGGCTTGGGAGAGCTCGCGAAGCCGATCGGCAGCAGGGGCCGCGGGCACAGGTAGGCCGGCCAGGTCACGAAAACGTCGAACCTGCTTCGGCACCTCGGCCCAGGCCTGGCCCCACTCGCGAGCATGGTAATCGAGCCTCGCATCGATACTGGCAGAGGGGCCGTCAGCAGTGGGAACATGCTTGAAACAATGATCAGCAGCAAGTCGCGTATAAGCATGCCCCCACTTTGCTCCACCTGCCAACGCGGACTCGCACCACTCATTCCAAGACGCACGCTGGTCAGCACGGTCTTTGGCCAGCAGCTGACGGGCACATAGCCTAGCATGTTCCTCCCAGGAAGTGAGGTCGGCCACTGAGCCGAACCAGAAATCCTTCGGGTGCCTGAGGATCCTCAATGCAATGTCAGCGAGATGCTGATGCCAAACAGCTCCACCAGCCTTCCAGAAAGTACGGAACGGACCACCCTTCCTGACAAGCTGAGTGGTGTGCAGAAGGAGTTTCACAACATACGGATTATCCCAGGCATTCGGGTATCTCTGGTGCAAACACAAAATTTCCCGAAGGCGGTTGGCCGCCCAAAAAACAGCCCTGGAGGCCGACAACTTGAGGTTAACCTTGGCGGGGAAAAGCGTGGCCACTGGGACCTCCTGGAACACAAACCTTTTACCCCCACGAATGTGTCCTGGCTTCTCGTCGGTCTGGAACAGGCCTAACAGCTCGCTCCAGGCAATGTCAGCCCACTCACTGTAGGCCAAGTCTAGAACCTGCTGCAGGTCCTGGTGCTGGGCTTCGGATCCTGGAGCAGAAAAGAAGGGTGCCGTCCTCGCGGCGACAAGAATCTAAAGCAGTCTCCAACCTCCGAGCCACCAGGGCGTAGGAGGGAGGAGCGGGAGGGGGGCCGACGGGGAGAGCAATGGGGATGGAAGGGTAAGGGGTAAGTTTGTGAACCATCCTGACCTCCGTCTGAATATCTACGCAGAGTCGAGCAGGGCGATGAGGCGAGAGAGCCGCACTCATATCCACGGTGACTCTCGGAGCGCAGTGCAAAAAGTTCTTAGAGGTGATGAAATAATCCAAAGTCGTATTCACATCGCCGGAGACATAGGTAGGCACATTAGGGGCATGCTGCACTTCACCTCCAAAACGTCCAGGGGGGGGCCCAGTTGCCAACGCGGACGGGTCCAGGTTGAAATCGCCCCCCAGGACAAAAGGCATACCAGTGCGACATACCTTATTGCCAAACCATTTGCCCAACAAAACATTTGATTGGCTAAGCCCCTGTCCAGAGTACCAGTACATTGAACAGAGTTGGATAACACCGAAGCTGGAAGTTCTAAGAAAGCACGTAACAGCCCGAGACTTAGGGATGCCAGTAACCTCCTCAGAGTCCTCCCAAGCATTCAGATGCCTCCGAACTAAGATAGCGACTCCAGATTTGTAATGTCCAGGTTCCCTAGGCTCGGCGGGTCCCCAGAACGACATCCAGCCCTCAGCCAGAAGAGAACGTTTGGCCGAGAGCAACTTGTCGCCCATCAGCTTGGTCTCCTGGAGAAAAACCACATCCGACCCCAGGGTCCCTAGAACCTCATGGGCCGACTTAAAACACGAGCCATTTACAGTACAAAAAGACAGAGTGAGGCGCGGCGCAGGCGACCCATGGGGGTCAGGCTGCGCCGAGGAATCGCTACCCCCGCTCTGGGGGCTCCACAGGCGCGCCACCGCGCCTGGGATAACGACTGCCATCCTTAGCCTTGCTGCGCACTGCAGCTGTCGCCTGAGCGGGGCTCGCGGGCGCTCCTGCTGCCTTCGCAGCAGAAGCAGCAGCCGCCGATGCCGTCGCCTCAGCGTGCGTGGCTGCAGGTGGCTGCGCAGTCTCCGCCTTGACTTGGACTGCCTCTTTGCTGGCCTCAGGCTGCGATGGCGGCGCGGCAGCTGGCGCCGCGCCCACCACAGTGCTGGCTGGTGACGGGGCCGCGCTCTGAACAGCCTGAGACGCTAAGTGCTCATTGAAACAGCTGGCAAACAAAGTGAAGGCCGGCGCGAGACTGGGATTGCTCGCGATGCCTGCCTGGTCCAAAGCTGCCCTCAGATCAGCTAGTTGAAGCGATGGCCCTGAGACTCCCTGCGGAGTCGAAGCCGCTGAAGATGCCGATGCTGACAGGGCCAACTGTTGTTCGTGTTACTTAGTAAGCTCCTTCACTCGATCCTGGCTGGCGGTGAGGAGCTGCTGTTCGTCTGCGAGGATCTTACGCTTGCGCTCTAAGATACCTTCAGCTTCCAACACCGCCTTCTGGAAATTGTCAATATTCAACTTGTGGCGCTCCACAGCCTGGGTCGCCTTCTGCAGCTTCTGCGTAGACTGCTGGATGAGCTGAGAAGGTGTCTTCTGCGAATCTCGATCCCGACGGAGCTCCACAAGCAAATCACGGATATGATCACAATGCTGGCGTTGTTCTGGGCTGCCACCGTCTGCGCCGACACGCTTCTCGAGCGCGGTCAGTGCCTGCTGAACAGCCTGGATGGCTGGGCCAACGTGGGGCGATGAGCTCGACGAGCCCTTGCCGCCCATGCCGCCTGCGCCAGAGGGGGGAGGCGCCGCGGCAGGCTGACTGTTCCAGTGGCTGCCGCACTGCCAGCACCACTCATGATTCAATGAGACCTGAGCTTGGTAGACTCCGCAGCACCAACTGTAGTCCACACTCCCAGTCGTCTGGCTGCTGGACGATTTGCCACCACCCTTGTTCTTGCCCTGTCCCTTGCCCTTCTTGCCCTTGGCGTTGTCGCCCTTGGCCTTGTCGTGCTTGCCCATGACTGTGGCAAGCGGGTCACTCCTCGGCGACGCGTGATGAAGCCGAAGTCGGTGGGCGGCCGCCACAACTCTCAGAAGGGTCCGATCTGCCGCCCTCAAAGCACGGTCCCTCCGATGCCAAGCGGGGTTGGCTGGAGGGGGAATGGTGCGGCAGAAAAGTGGGATACAGTAATGAGGATAAGATTCGAGGCGCACAGGGCGCACCTCTGCCACGGACCTGCTCCGACAAAATGCCTGGGCCCAAGGCTCCTCCTCCTCCTCCTCCTCCTCCTCCTCCTACCTCCTCCTCCTCCTCCTCCTCCTCCTCCTCCTCCTCCTCCTCCTCCTCCTCCCTCGTCCCCCTCCTCCTCCCCTCCTCCTCCTGCTCCTCCTCCTGCTGCTGTTGCTGCTGCTTCTCCTCCTCCTCCTCCTCCTCCCTCCTCCTCCCCCTCCCCCTCCTCCCCCCTGTCCCCCCCCTCCTCCTCCCCCTCCTTCCCCCCTTCTCTTCCTCTTCCTCCTCCTCCTTCTCCTCGTCCTCCTCCTCCTCCTCCTCCTCGTCGTCCTCCTCTCCTCCTCCTCCTCTTCCTCTTCCTCTTCCTCTTCCTCCTCCTCCTCCTCCTCCTCCTCCTCCTCCTCCTCCTCCTCCTCCTCCTCCTCCCCCTCCTCGGAGGCGCCCTCGCGCGACGACCAGGGCCGTGCGCCGTCCCTCGTGCTCGAGCTTAGGATTCGGAATGCAAATGTCGCTACAGCTGCTGATTGTATTACGCACAGGTCCTACAGTCGAGCGTTTGATTCAGAAATATCCCCCGAGAAGTTGGGTCAGCGTTTCTTAACCATTTTGTCAGACAGCTGGCCCAGTTTATTGAGCGCGTTCGGCCCGCCAGCGTTACCACCACAGATTTGCCCAGGCTTGTCTCAAGAGAAGTCTGGGGCGCTGGCGCTAGCTCCTTGTGGGGTCATTTTCTTGATCATATTTGCAATTGTACTGTGAACGTGCGTATGTATACACGTATGTATGCGTGGAGTGGTACCGTGTGAATGTGTTGTATAACCGATTTGCAGCCAGCCCTGGTAGCTACGTAGTGTACGCATGATCTGTGATCATGTTGTAAAACTCATACGGAATAGTGGTCAGTAATTGTACACCGTGGCAGGCAGTTATATGTGTCGCAGAAGTCTTGCACAAACGCTGTTGGCACATTTATTTGGTCTATGTGTGTGTATATATATAGGTGTGCGTTTGTATATCGCATATAGGATACACCCACGCATGCGTATGAATCGTGCTGTCATGCATGTACGTTGCATGTGTACACGTGTTCTACACATGCAGTGTTGTATGTGGTATCTCTGTCTGGCTATTCACACATATGGCCATGGCCATTGACCAAATCGCACATGTTTTCAATATCGTCGACCCACGTGTGTGTGTATACATGTGTATATGTGTGTATGTATACAAATAGTTGTCACGCGTCAGAATCTAGTTTTCGATGTACATGTAGACACACATGTGTGCCATAAGTATACACACGCTTATAATGCGGAACGCGTGAGAAATGGCGAGGTCACACAGAAAAGGGATATATGTCGGGAGGACAGGACGAGGAAAGGGGGAGTGCCCGAAAGGGGAGGGATAGGGGGCCCACCACCCTCTTCTATGTTTCATTGCACTAACACGTGGCAAGTTATAATACATGCTCGGTGATGGGCGTCATCTGGCCATACCGTTTCGGTAACGCTGAATGATGATATGTGTGTAGCTTATGTTCGGTTCGGACGTGCGCCACCAATGGGGGCGCAAAGTACTAGTTTGTCTTCCTTCGCTAATAAGGGTGCTTTGCCGGGGCAATTTGGTGTTGTTCCCTTGGCAGGCCGGCCTATCCGAGCAGCGGGGTACCCCCCGGCGCGCACGCGCCCGTGCACGCGGTGTCCGCGTCCTCGGTGCCCGCGTCTTCGGGGTCCGTGTCCTCCCACGGCCCGGCCTGCCTCGTGCCAATGTGGAGCGACGAAGAGTACGCGTGCAAGGACCGAGGGTTTCAATCGAGGCGTTCCAAACAGGGCATCGCCTTCGAGGACCGAATTCGTTGGGAAGGCGGCGGGAGGTTGGTGGAAGCTGGCGACAGTAAAACGAGGATGCTTCCGCCGGTGGGAACCGGCGTAAGGCCCGCTGAAGCTGGCGGAAGTAAAGTTAGTTTCCCAAGAGACGGCAACAGTTGTCGTTCAGGGTTTCGGAACCCGCCAGCCAGAGACCTTTCTTGTTTTTCTTGGTGGCGAGAACCGGCGCAACCCCCGGGGGGGGGAAGGGGGGAGGGGGACGGCCACACCGCGATTCGCGGCGGCGCCGTCTGGGAGTGCGCCGTCGGGGGATCCCTCAGAGTGCAGTCTCAGACGGCGCCGGCGCGAATCGTGGCGTGACCAGGGGGTGGCAAGGGTTAAGTCGGGCCTGTCCCCCTACAGGGGGATTTTCGACGAAAAACAAAAAATACCCCCAAAATACCCCCAAAAGGCCAAAAATACTCAAAAAATAGTCCCCAGACTATTTTTGGAGCATTTTTTGATTATTTTTGGGGTATTTCTTGTTTTTCGTGGAAAATCCCCCTGTACGGGGTCACGCCCGGCTTAAAGCAAGGGGAGGGTGCGGGGCGGGTCAGGGGCGTTGTCGCGAACGCTTTGGAGTGGGCTTCTGTTGTCCGCGGGCGGCCTGTGACCGTGCACCGTACCGCGCTGGCGTCTCCCAAGGCGTCGTCGTTTTTCGTTCCAGGAAAACAGTCAACGCGCCTTGTAAGGACCCGCGCCTTCATCCAGGGTACCCTTGTGTCCTTGCCTCTGAGGCTCGTCCTCGCCATTATCACTGGTCGCCAGCCGCCCTAAAAAAACCCAACTTCGGCCTCCAAGGGCCTTGCGTCCTTATCACCCGTCCTTAATATACGTTTTGACTGTAGTATGCTGCATGGTTTGTTGTCAGCTTTCGGCCCTCGGAGCCGAAAAACCAGGCACCGCACCGCGCTGAAGCAGGGCCTGCACGGAGTCCAGACACGAGGCGGTGCACGGGCGCCGCCGTTCTCGTATACTGACGCGTCGCGTGCCCAGATCTCCAGCGGACGTTTTTTTCTTCGGTGGTCTCTGTCCACCAGCCTCGAACTTATCCCTATCCCTGAGATTGACACGCCAAAAGGCGATGACAACCTTAGGGATGCATCCTCAGAAACTGAGGGAATCCCTAAGATCGCCATCGTGATGAGGCGATGCCGAACATATGGATAGGGATATGTTACAGGCTGGTAATTTGTCGGGTCCCAGGGCCATCAAACTGGTTCCAGGACGAAAAACAATCTCCGGGCAAGCGGTCGGGACTTTGGAGCCGCGGATTGGAAAAAGCACACATCGGCGGATACCGGGGGTTCGAAGAAGATGCTTGGCGCTTCGCATATCCCCGCCGGCCCATCCAGCACCGATCCTCAGGGAGTCGTCTTGACGAGGGGCACTTCTCCTCGCACACTTCTCCGTGTCATATCATTTGTTCAGGTTGATGTGTGCAGCCTGCAAGGATCGAATAACAAAACTGCCTCAGCGCACCGTCTCGGCGGTCCGCACGGTTTGGTCGGCGGCGGGCCCGACCTGGCGCGCGGGAGCGCGCCAGGGAGAATCCAGCGTCCCGCGCCGACCCCGGACAGGGCCCGACCTCAGCTGTGTGCTGAACGAGTTCGTGGACCGTTTTCGTTTTGATGCCGCTCTGCAGCGGGGGCGGACCGAAGGCACAGCGAGGGCGATCCCCGACCCCGGAGATCAACCCAGACCTCCGACAGTCTACGCTCTTGCCGTCCTGCTGTTCGTCTGAAGGGGGGGGAGGAGGAGGAGGAGGAGGAGGAGGAGGAGGAGGAGGAGGAGGAGGAGGAGGAGGAGGAGGAGGACAGCGAGGAGGATGAGGAGGAGGACAGCGAGGAGGAGGAGGAGGAGGAGGAGGAGGAGGAGGAGGAGGAGGAGGAAGTCAGCAGCCGTGGTGTCGCCGCCCCTCGTGGCGGCGGGAAACGCGTGCATGGCCCGGGTTTCGCGATCCGGGCTCCTCGGCCGCAGCCCCACGGCTGCGGGGGGGCGGCTCTGTGCAGATGATCCGCGCGGAGCGCATCCAACGCATGCATGGGATCGCGTCGCGGTCTCCAGACCGCGAGGGCATGGGCAGTGAGCAGGGGGGGGGAGTCGAGGATCGAAGAGGTAGTGTTTTTTTGTTTTGGGGGGGGGGGCGTTTCTGGTTGGTCTGGAGAGGGCGTGGTCTGGGGGGGTCCTGTGGGGTCCTCCCTTCGCTCCTCCTTAGGAGGAGGTAGCCCCCCCCCCCCCTCATGCTGACCCACCTGTGGTGCTGCCCGCAAGGAGCACGTGGACTTCGAGAGGAGCTCGTTCATGGACTCGCTCTATGTGGAAGCCCCAGAAGACGGCACGAGCACGAACTTTCGGGGGCATGGTCGGATGTCCTGGGCTTGCGCCGTGTCTCCCTCCCACCACCTCATGGTGCGCGGGGAGCAGAGAGGCTGTCCGAGGGCCGAGCCAAGAGGTCCGCGCAGCCCTCCGAGAGGCTTCGTGCTCATGGCGTTCTCTGCTCTTCCGGCATCGCAGACGGATCGAGATGCCAGACGGCACGAGGTGCACCGTGACGCCGCCAGGGAAGTGGTCGTTCTGGATGGCCTCCGAAGTGGCCGAGATGATGTGCAAGGCGGGCGTGTGGGTCGACGGCAAGGGCAAGCCCGTCCTCGAGATCGAGATGAAGACGGCGCAGTGGTTTCTCATCGCCTCGGCGGTCACTGCCTGTGTCCTCGCATACCTGCTTTACAAGATGTTCTACGACACGGAGTCCTCGTGGTACACGTGGAGGCTCGGCATCGTCTCACGCATTCCCATGCCCACTGGGCCAGGGGGTATCTCAGCCCCACCAGCCCGCCCTCCCAGGTGGGCAAAGGCACCGCGGAACCCGCAGGAACAGGCACGTATCCCCCCCCACCAAGATTGAGAAGTCGGCCCGTGGGGCCAAGGCCACACCACTGGGATGGGGATAGTCTGAACGATGCTCCAAGGCAGGATCAGGCGGTGAAGTGGGGCTTCGCTACAGCCCCTCCCCCGCCGGCCGAGGATGCGGACGGCGCGGCCAGCGCGTCGGGCCCGCAGGCGGGCATCAACATCAGCATCTCGAACGCGAGCGGCAGCCAACCCGCGCCGGAGGCGAAGCCTCAGTAGGCTAGCGAGCCGCTGCGGCACGCGCGCGCTCTGGCGGCCCGACTTCCCGACCAGGGTCAGCTGCAGCGCAAGACAAGCTGAGCTATCTGCGCACGCCAGGTTACGGTGGGGGCGTTCGTACCCTGGAGGGTTCCTGATTTGTCGAGGGCGGCGGTGATTTCCATGGCCAATCCACGATTGGCTTTCCACTGGCTTCCAGACCCTGGATACCTTATCGAAGGTTTTCTTATCCAATGACATCACCGTATATGGCCCAGAATTTTCGGATAGCGTGTCTCGCCGCTGGTTCTAGCCCACCACGCTTCGGAGCGACACGCTGTCGACTTCCCATTCCCCCAGCGTCCTCATCCCGAGCCTTTCCGAGCCTCCCGCCCCGCGGAGCGAAGCGACACGCTATCCACTCGCAAGGCATGGCGCGTCGCCGGGGCTGCCTTGGTGACACGCGATGCAAAAGTTCCTGACCGTATCCGTACCCACTGCGACATAACCGAACGCCCGCGATAATAATTCATACCCCCCATTTACCCCTGAGTGTTGGTTACCCCGGGCCAAGACAAAATTGGTCGGGGGAGGGGGGCGGCGAGGTCGAACTTCATCATCGCCAGTCTACGGATCGAAACTGCCATCATCTTTTGTTGAGTACAGTCAGCCCGCATAGTAAGGATGGGCATCCTTCCCCAGGGTACCCTTGCATCCTTGCCTCCTCGGTCCATCCTTCGCCATTTTCCTTGGCCGCGCTCCGCTCGGAGAGCTTCGAAATGGGCGTCCAAGGCCCTTGCATCATCATCGCGAATCCTTTTAATACGGGCCGACTGGTAGCAATAGTATCACGAACATGTTGCCAGGCTATGGGGTCCTCACTGTTTCAGCTTTCGCACGTCACGACCGTGTAGCAGGGCCGTAGGATTCTGACAATTTTCAGCTTTCCCATGTCACGAACGTGTGGCAGGGTTGTGGGGTTCTCATTGCTTCAGCTTTCTCAAGTCACGAACGTGTGGCAGGGCCATTGGATTCTCACAGTTGCAGCTTGCCCAAAGCACGAACCAGTGGCACGGCCGTGGGGTTCTCACCACTTCAGCTTTCCCAGGCCACGAACATGTGGAAGGGCTGTGGGATTCTCACCGTTTCGGCTGTTCCACGTCGCGAACGTGTGGCAGGGCCATGGGACTCTCACCATGACGGCTTTTCAACGCCACGAACGTGTGGCAGGGCCATGGGATTCTCACTTTTTCAGCTCCACGCAGCATGGACGTGCGGCTCCTTCCCCTCCTCCCCCTCTTCCCTCCCCGCAGCCCCATCACCCACCCACCCCCGGCAACTGTTCGAGGCCCGAGCTTTTCCGAACCGCCACAGCAACCACCGACCGCAGCGTTCCCGAGACGCTCCGCCCCATCGAGCATGACGCTCTCCAAGGACCAGGTCTGAACAGGCGCCGCTCGAGGCCCCTAATAATGAAGTGTGTAAGCTCCTCGCCAAGCAGTGCAGGCAGAACGAGGTCCTCATCAACTCGATGGACCGCCTCGCCGAACAAGCCGGCATCGCCGAGATGCGCCAGTGCCAGACGAGCGGCAGAGCAACGGACGTTTCGAGGGTGACGGGCAGCTTCCTCCACGGCACGAGCGCCCGGTGGTTCAAGAACGTCCATAAACACCATCGTAGACATGGTGTACCACAAGAGCAAAGTTGAGGCCATCGGGTACGCGGGTATCTTCCCCGAAAACGACGAGCGCCGATGCGAGACGGCGTGCGCCGTCTCCTCGGCGACGCACGCCGAGAAGTCCGAGGTCGCGTTCGACGCCTTGATGGCGACGGCCAGGGCAATCCTTCAAACTGCTGCCGAGTTTCTGTTCCGCGCTGTTCGAGAGCGCCAAGCAGAAGGACATCGGTCTCGGCGCCGAGAGCGTGGCCGAGTTGAGCTGCGGGAGTTGCTTCGAGCGCATCAAGGCCACGTTGGGCGAGCTCCCCGCTGGCCTCCAGGTGCGCCGCGAGGCGCCCCCCTCTGGGACAAGCGCTTCGCGCCCGCGCGGGCAAGCTTCCCGGGCGAGGTGGCCGAGGAGGCGGGCGTTCGAGCCCGTCGACAATCCGCCCCGGGTCGACGAGCATTCCGACTGAGCCGATGAGAATGTGGCGTTCCCGAGGGACGCGCGCGCGGCGGCCGCCGATGTGCTCTCCAGGCGGTGCCGGGCCATCGAGGCCGTCGGCGGCGCCTCTTTCGAGCGCTCCGAGGGCGCCCCCCACGCTGGGCGCGCCGAGCGCAGCCGGTGGGCGGAGAAGACGCGCCAGGAGGAGGACGTGAGCTTCCTCGACGCCACGTCGAGAACCGTTTCCCCAAACGCGACGCCGTCTTGATCGAGCGCGCCGCCCTGCCCGAGCGCCGTGCGGCCGAAGGCGTGGCGGCCGAGGGGTGTGGCCGATGGGGGGGGGGCTCGTCGAACTGTCGAGACGCGCGTTTTCGCCGAGCGTCTCGCGCTTGCCCGCTTTCCCGAGGGTCCGTTAAGCCGAGCGCCTCGGACCCGCGGGCGTCTCGAACCGACCGATCTTTCCAAGTAGCCGAGCATTTCGAACCATTCGATTTGTTGCCTACCCTTGCGTTGGGAATGCGACGAGCGCCTCGAGCCCGCGAGCAAATGCAGCGACCTGCCTTCGCCGAAAACATAATCGACCCACGAAGCTGGGAAGGAGTTTAGAAACGCACAGCGTGGCTCCGCTTTCAAGACGCCTCATTGGGCGATTCTGACCGAACCGATCTGGATCTTAAGCCCGAGCTGTTGGAACGCATGGCTGGCCCAGACTTGGCTGCCGTCGAAGCTTGCAAGGCGCTCAATCAGCTCGAGCTTGAGACCCGATTCCGGTCCGACGCGGGGCGATACGACGCGGGGCGCAGGGCGCATGGGCGCGCCGCGGAATGTGCCATTGGCGCACCCGGCAGGGGACGTGTGGGGGGACGCGGCAACGGACGCGCCGCTGAACGGGCATGGAAAACGCTAAGGGACCAACCGGGGATTGCAGCAGAGGACGAACCAAAGGACGGGTCGAGGGGGAGGGGCGTGCGGCGTCTCGCACTGGGGCGTTCAGATCCCATCTGTTTTTCACGCTTGTCCCGCTTTGGGGCGTGAGGGAACACAAGTGTTTTCGCGTGTCCAGGCCACCCACGTACGGACATTTAACGTGTGGTCGTGAAAACGCAGCTCGGGGCAGCCATGTACTATGCCGCCGTGGGGGGCCAGGAAACGTAAAAACCATTGTTCCAACTCGGGACATCCACGCTCGAACCACACCTGGGTGGCCTGGAGACGTAAAAGCACGTGGTTCCAGCTTGGGGCAGCCATGTTAGTTATTCCCTTGGGTGGCCAGGACAAATGTGGTTCCAGCCCGTGACCTTCATGTTCGATATCCACCCGGGTGGCTTGGGCACGCGAAATCATATGTCTCCAGCGCGAAGCCTTCGTGTTAGATGCCCCACTGGGCGGTCTGGACACGTGAAAACACATGGTTCCATCTAGGGGCAACCATGTTCGAGACCCCTTTTTTTTCTGGGCGTCTTGGGCACGTGAACGCAAGCATTTCGCCTTCGACATTCGCTCAATGCCGCCTCCAGGGGAGGAACAACGTAGAGGACAAAACAAACGTTTCGCTCGAGACATCCGTTACAATTTCTGCAAAACAAGCGTTCCACTCGATACATCAACAAACAACGAACTTGATCAGTTCACCATGTGGTGATGTATCGAAAATATTTTACCATTGTTATTGTTATTCGTTTCATTACTATTAACCGTATTAGTAGTATCGTTCGTATTAGTACAGTTGATGTCTTTATAACAATAATAATCGTATTACTAAAAGTACGAATGCAACTTGCAGTTAGCATTGGTATTACCATTACTATTCTCATTCGCATTCGTATTCGTAGTATTATTATTATCATTATTATTATTAGTAGTAGTATTAGTATTATGATTATCATTCTTATCAACTCAAGCAAAACATGTCGCCTGGGATTTCCCCCCATTTCAAGTCCGACCGCGGGCCCTCCTCGACAATTCCACTGGATGTCTCGGGGTTTGGCACTGGGGGGCAGGTTTATCATTCTGAATGAGAGTTCTCAGCGCACGCCCTTTCCAGGAACAAAAGCATCGGGTGCACCATCGTCGAGGCTCGATCCTCGATCGCGCTTCCATCACGCACCCCCTTCAGATTGTCCGTCCCATATCTCTTCTCGCCATCCAGGTTTTTTTTTCCACGTCGCAGCAGGGATATGGAGAACGTCTAAGACCTCCCTTGGTGCGGCTTACTATGCCACCTTCGAGTCTGGACCCCTCCCCCAGGGCCGACCCTGCTTCTCAGGCCGTCTCTCGACCCCAGGCCTCCCAGACGGGGCCTTGGCAGGCGGGGTCGGAGGATCGCACCGCATCGCCGATGCATCGGCTATGCGGCTCGATGTGAAACCAGATCTTCTCCACGCTGGCCTCGCCGATGCATCGCCGACGTCGCCGATGCATCGGCGATGCATTGGCGATGCGGCGCGATCCCCCGACCCCATCTATTCGGATCCGATTTTGAGAAGCCTTTATCGGCGGTCGCGCAGCCCGCTGAGGGTCAAGGAGGCCGAAAACGGCCAAGAGCTTCCCGTCCTACTTTTTTCCACGACGAGAGGAGGTCTCCACGCCTTGCAGATGGGGTCGGAGTGGACCGAGTCGGACTAGTTGGGTCAGGCTCCTCAGCCCTGCACTAAAGATCCAAATCAACGGCAGATCCTTCATCCTAGCTTCATCTCTTGCTGGGATGAGGGCGATGTGGACGATTACTACGAGGAGGGGGAGAAGGAAGAGGAGGTGGAGGAGGAGGGCGGAGGAGGAGGAGGGCAGAGCTCCATTATTGCCCTCCTCAGCGCCGCCATCCTCTTGTAATGCGCCTGCGGCTCCCTGATATCATACATTATGTACCACAAAGCTGACGCTCGGCTGATATGAAGGAAGAAGATGGGGCGAGTGACCGCACTCTCGAGCGAATCGTGGAATCGTTGCCATGCCGTCCCTGCACCTGCATGTCGCTATTGTGAAGGCCTGACGGCTGGTGCCGCCGACCCTGAAAGACATCGACGACCAGGAGGGGGAGAAGGTGGAGAAGGAGAACCAGGAGGGGGCATTCTCCGGCACCTCCCTCGCGCCGCGCGTACTCTGCAACGATGACGGGACACCGAGGACATTCATCTCCAAGCGGAAGCGCGGCTGGCCGCGGCAGCAATGGGGCCAATAAGTACAATAAGTACATAAAGTGACACTTTGCATGTAGGTTTCCCTCCGCGCCTTCCCCCTCTCCCCCCCTGCCTCCTCCAAGCGTGCTGAAGCGACATTTTTCCGCGGCGCATCCCATGCATGTTTCTTTCTTACGAAGAGTAGCCACCCGCACTCTCTTCTGCTTGCGCGTCCTGCCGGATGCTTGGTTCCCTTGCTGCTTTTTCTTCGACCCGCCTCTCCACCTGTGCTGCTATGGGGTGCTTTGCCGGGGGTGCGGTCGGGAACTTTGGATAGCGTGTCGTTCCGCCGATTCTGGCCCACCACGCTTCGCCGCGACGCGCTATCCGCTATCCACTTCCACTTCCCCGTCCCCAGGCGTCCACGTCCCCAGGTTTTCCCGGCCTCCCGCCCCGCGGGGCGGAGCGACAAGTTATCCGTTCGCAAGGCAGATCGTGTCGCCGGGGCCGCCGCCGAGACGCGCGATGCAAAAGCTCCTGACCCGTCTTGGACGCCTTTTGGGCCCATCTTGGGCGTCTTGGAGCGATCTACGGAGCATTCGACGTACGTTTCGTAGATCCGACGGAAAGGTCAATTTCGGGGTAAGGCGATTCTGCAATCTATCATTGGGCGTCTCGGGGCCCTATTGGACCGTCATGGCGGCCTCTTGGAGCCCTCTTGGCCTGTCTTGGGACCCTCTTGGGGCCCTCTTGGGCCCGAAAAAGTGATGCGGGGAGACGCACCGGAGCCTTTTGAACCGCGCCAAGCCCCGCCGAATGTTGGAAATTGGGGTCCATGCCCCCAATTGACCCATTCGAATTGAGGAGTGAAGCTCAGGGGATTGGGCAAGGGACCTGAGGACACACCTACTCCGTGCCCAGCGGCACGCTGGCGGATTTTTTCGGCTCGTTTGGGGTGCGTTTCCTAAGCAGTTTGAAGTCGGAGGATCTGCCTTACCCTCTTCCTCTCCCCTCCTCCTCCTCCTCCTCCTCCTCCTCCTCCTCCTCCTCCTCCTCCTCCTCCTCCTACTCCCTCCCTCCTCCTCCCTCCTCTCCTCCTCCTCCTCCTCCTACTCCTCCTCCTCCTCCTCCTCCCCTCCTCCTCCTCCTCCTCCTCCTCCCTACCTCCTCCTCCTCCTCCTCCCCTCCTCCCCCCCCTCCTCCTCCTCCTCCTCCTCCTCCTCCTCCTCCTCCTCCTCCTCCTCCTCACTCCTCTCCTCCTCCTCCTCCTCCTCTCCTCCTCCTCCACCTCCACCTCCACATCCACCTCCTCCTCCTCCTCCTCCTTCTCCTTCTCCTCCTCCTCCTCCTCCTCCTCTTCCTCCTCCTCCTCCTCCTCCTCCCGGGGGGAGGAGGAGCACTATCAGGCGAGGGAGACGGACCCAAAGGGCAGAGCGAGGCAGGGAGGACACCCTGAGGCGGAGGGGAGCCCCGCGCCAGCAGCGCCCACGAGCAGCGGGAGGGGGGACTAGAAGCAGCCTCACAGTCTCTAGGCCTCCTAGATGGGGTCGGAGTAGGTGGGTCGGAGGATCGCGCCGCATCGGCGATGCGGCTCGATGCGGAGCCCCATTTGCTTCACGCCGACGTATCCGATGCATCGCCCACGTCGACGAGGCATCGCTGGTGCATCGCCGATGCATCGCCGATGCATCACCGATGTATCGCCTGTGTGTCGGCGATGCGGCGCGATCCTCCGACCCCGTCTACTCCGACCCCGTCTGGGAGGCCTCTACAGTCCTGGGTCGGAAAGTCAACCAGCGCACGTCAGAAGCCAGGCGAAGGCTGGCAAACCCGTGGCTGCTAAAGCGGAGTTCCGGGAAATTGCTTTGTTCTTCTGGGAAGCAGCCTGATTGTTATTTAGTTAGTGCGTTGGTTTCTATTCTGGGAATTTGTTTTTCTCTTCCTGGAATACCGTTTTAGCAGCCACGGATTTGCCAGCTTTCGCCCAGCTTCCGAGCACGGCGGTGTATTGGCGATGTGGCGCGATCCTACGACCCCGCCTACTCCGACCCTATCTGGGAGGCCTCTACAGTCCTGGGTCGGACAGTCAGCCAGCGCACGGCGGGTCCAGGAGGAGGAGGAGGAGGAGGAGGAGGAGGAGGAGGAGGAGAGGACAGGAGGAGGAGGAGGAGGAGGAGGAGGAGGAGGAGGAGGAGGAGGAGGAGGGGGAGGAGGGGGAGGAGGGGAGGAGGAGGAGGAGGAGGAGGAGGAGGAGGAGGAGGAGGAGGAGGAGGATCAGGGTGGAGGTGGGCTGCGAGCTTCAGCGTGCGCGTGGGCCTGGCGCCTCCCCTCAGCCCTGCGGCCATGGCGGCAGTGCTCGGCGGCGTGCTCGACACCGTGCGCGGCGCCCTCGGCATGGCGCCTGCCTCGTGCCCCGCCGGGCCCCGCCGAAGCCCAACTCTTCGGGAGCCCTAATGCTCTTCGTGCTTGTTGGGTGTTCGCGTGCATCCTGGGGAGGATACCCTTTGATGTTCTCTGTGTGCTTTGGCCAGCTGAGGGCCTTGTGCTCTTGAAGGATGTTATTCTGTTCGTGGCCCGGCCGTAAGAGGGCAGAGGAGGGAGGACAGCAAGCAGGAGGCACGATCGAGGCTCTCGGGCGTGCTCGGAGAGGCTGTGTCGTCACGCAATTGCGTGGGTGCCCCGGGGTTTCGCCCGGTGCCTAGCCTCGGGAGCCTTGAGACGGGGTCAATGCAAACGGGGGTCAGCCAGAGCGCCCGACCTTGCAGGATCCTGCAGGGCCAGGGTCGCATTGACCCGGGTTTGGGTGCAAGATCCTGCAGAATTTTGCGGGATCCTTCGCCTTGGCCCTGGCTTGCATGCAGGACCTTGCGGGATCTTGCGGGATTCTGCAGGGCCTGACTGACCCGGGCCTGCATCGACCCGGGCTAGAAGATCCCCGATCTCTGGCCCGAGCCCTCGGGGGCAACGCTGCGGATGGATGGGCTCGGGGGGGGGGGGGGGATGCGGCACGGGAATGACCACAGCCTCTGTTTCTTGTCTGCGCCGCCTTCCAGCCGTCCGAAAAAGAAGCAGTGGTTGTGGTCATCTCCCTGGTGCCAAGCTCAACGAAAACGACCACAGCCACTGCTCTGTTCCTGCGGGCTGGAAGGCGGCGACAAAAGAAAAGCGGTGGCTGTGGTCGTTGTCACGCCCCGTAGGGGACGAAAAGGCTTCGAGATTCGAGGTTCTCGGGACTGATGAGGAGGCTGATGATGATGATGCTGCTGCTGATGCTGCTGATGATGATGATGCTGATGCTGATGCTGATGCTGCTGATGATGATGATGCTGATGATGATGATGCTCATGATGATGCTGATGATGATGCTGATGCTGATGCTGATGCTGATGCTGATGATATTGATGATGATGATGATGATGAGGATGAGGATGAGGATGATGATGAGGATGAGGATGAGGATGAGGATGAGGATGATGATGATGATGATGATGATGATGATGATGATGATGATGATGATGATGATGATGATGATGATGATGATTATGATGATGATGATGATGATGCTGCTGCTGCTGCTGCTGATGATGATGATGATGATGATGATGATGATGATGATGATGAGCGCCTTCGTCGGTCCTCAGCGGCTCTGCAGCCTCGGGGTGCTCTCTCGGGCGGCTGCGCCCCGCCGGGCGAGGGCGCTCCTCCGGGCGTGCGCCTCGCCCCGGCCGGCCGCCGGAGGCCCGAGCTATACGACTGGAAACCCACCAAGGGGGGACGGAGGAGGAAGAGGAGGAGGAGGAGGAGGATGAGGAGGAGGAGGAGGAGGAGGAGGAGGAGGAGGAGGAGGAGGAGGAGGGGGAAGAGAGAGGAGGAGGAGAGGAGGAGGAGAGGAGGAGGAGGAGGAGGAGGAGAGAGGAGGAGAGGAGGAGGGGAGGAGGAGGAGGAGGAGGAGAGGAGGAGGAGGAGGAGGAGAGGAGGAGGAGGAGGGGGAGGAGGAGGAGGAGGAGGAGGAGAGGAGGAGGAGGAGGAGGAGGAGGGAGGAGGAGGAGGAGGAGGAGGAGGAGGGGGGAGGAGGAGGAGAGGAGGAGGAGGAGGAGGAGGAGGAGGAGGAGAGGAGGAGGAGGAGGGGAAGAGGAGGAGGAGGAGGAGGAGGAGGAGGAGGAGGAGGATGCACCGACCCCCATCGCCCATGCAGCGCCGACAGGGGCCCGATGTCAGGCGATCGCACACAGGGGACAGGCTCAGGGGGGATGCACCGATCCCAGTGGCCCATGGAGCGCCGACAGGGGCCCGATGTCAGGCGATCGCAAGCCTGGATCACGGGGGCGTGGATTGGCGACGGGTCCCGTTGCCATGGGGGACTGCGGATTTCCGCCGCTGAGCGAGGCGGCACCGGCCGCATTTGGGGGAGGGCACCTCCCCCGATCCATAGATTTGGCGACCGCGCGCCTACTCCATGGATCGCTGATCCATGTCTGCGCGCCCCCGACGATAGCCCCACCCCGCCCAGGAGCGTGCAATCCGCCATCGGAGGGCTCTCGCCGATCTCTCGCCGATCTATCGCCGGTTCCAGCTCGACGTGGGCCCCCATGAGTTGGTCCCCACCTTACCATTAAGTCGGGCCTGTCCCTCTACAGGGGGAATCTTCAATAGTAATAAAGGAATATTGTGGGGACGATTTTTCGTCTATGTTTGATTAGTTTTGAGCATTTTTTGTTTATTTGTATTTTTCCTGAAAGCCGCCTGTAGGGGGGACACGCCCGACTTAACCTTCACATTGCCCTTCAGGCCCGAGTCCGATGGGGAGGCAAAGTCGCAGACCTTTCCTGAGGCCCATCACGGAGGCGGCCACCCCCACTTCTTCTCGTCGCGAAGAAACCACGACAAGAGGTTTTCGGACGTTTTTCGCCTCCAGGGGCCCTCGCCGAGTCCTGGGGCCGGGGAAGGTGTCCAGACCTCTGGGGGCCGACGTTGTGAACAAAGTCGCGACGCCGGAATTCTGGGTCCATCTCGGGGGCGGCCAAGAGGAGGGGGGTTTCGGGGGCGAGGCCAGCTGGAAAACGAGAAGAGGCAGGCCTTCTCAGAAGGCGGCGGGGCTCCTCAGAAGCCCTCGCGCCTCCTCCTCCTCCTCCTCCTCCTCCTCCACCTCCTCCTCATGAGGGGCCGCCGCTATCTGCGGAGGAGCCCTGGGCAGATTCTCAGAGAAAGCTTCGCAGAGGGCCCGAGAGCTTCTGAGAGGCCCCGCCACCTTCTGATAAGGTCCGCCCCCTCTCGCTTCCCCTTCTCCTCCTCCTCCTCCCCCTCCTCGTCGTCCACCTCCTCGTCGTCCTCCTCCTCCTCGTCTTCCTCCTCCTCGTCGTCCTCCTCCTCCTCCTCCTCCTCCTCCTCCTCCTCCTCCTCTCTCTCCCCTCCTCGTCCTCCTCCTCCTCCTCCTCCTCCTCCTCCTCCTCCTCCTCCTCCCCCTCCTTCTCCTCCTCCTCCTTCTTCTCCTCCACGAGGTCTCCCCGGATTGCGCCTGCGACCTCCTTTGCCTTTCAGGGCGTCCCCCGGGTGCCCCCCCCTGGGTCCGCATACGAGCCACTATTTTTGCGCCCCCCCTCCAGTCCGCCCCCGGCCAGCTCCTCGAGCTGCGTCCAGCAGTGGCCACGGGGACCATCCGGGAGGCCCAGGAAGAAGGGCGCAAAGCGTCGAAATGCAAGGGGATGGCGGCGATGAGCCCACTGAAGGTATTCGCTTTTCTTTCAGCGCGCTCACTGCCGCCATGCTGTTGCACGCGTACGCATGCTGTAGCCTTGCGTTGCTTGACTTTTGCAAGAGATGCCAACACCCTCGAGGTACCATGTGGTCGAGGGCCCGCAGGGCAAGCAGTTCGTCTGGGACCACGGGCGCCTCGGCAACGCGGTGGACTCGGAGTTCGTCCCCGAAGGGGAGCGGAACGGGGACGAGCTCGAGGCTCGAAGAAGAGAGCACGGCGCCAGCGTCAATTCCCGGAGGTCCGCGCGGAGCTCTCGGGATCGGCGGGGGGCACCCTGGCGGCGCGTCCCTCCGGCGCCGGGCTCCGCGCGCCCGGGAGGGGCCCAGCGCGGATCCGAGGAGTCCGCGCGGACCTCCGAGAGGATACAGTGAAAACCCGTGCCAAGAGGCACCCCGCTTGCCTCCAGGGTGCCCTGGATTTCTTGGGTTTCGATGGTTTTGCCATGGAAGGCGCGACGCTCCCGCACCAAAAATCAGTTGGCGTCCTGGGGTCTCAGGGTTGGGTTTCTTGTGGAAGGTTTCCTGTGGTCAAGCTCCTATTGTATGCTTGTGCAGCCTCTGGCTCACCTGGAGGCCCTGGCGGTGCCGCCCATGGAGCTCACCGCCACGGTCCCCGACAAGCACGAGGAGGGCGAGAAGGCCCAGAGTCAACCCACAACCCACAAAACAAACGACACCACCCCACCTACGCCCTCCATGTTGCGCCACGGTCCATCGGGGGCCGTAGCGTATACCACCCAAAAGCCCACGCCAGATTTGCTGGTATGCGCTGAGCACCGTGGGGCCGCAGGTAGGGTGATGTCGTTTGTTTCCTGGTCCACAGAGGGATGGAGACGGACCGACACAGGCACCCTTCGCCCTTCTTGCGCCCTTCTGGGCTTCGGGGGGGGGGGCCCGTCGCGCAGGCCGGATCCGCATCGGGGTCTTGGTTAGAGCAGGACCCTGAGAAAGATCTGCATGCAGAGGAGGAAGAGGAGGAGGAAGAAGAGAAGGAGGAGGAGGACAAGTATAAACCTAAGACGCATTAACGATCTTGGATTGAACCCTTCATCCAAGTACCCTCTTCATAGGCCCTTGCAATAATTTATTTTCATTGCGGGCACTGTCGCATTGAAAGACAACCGTCTGAGAATCCTCAATCGCGCCACAGCACCATTCCTGGAACCTCAGCGCCGTGAATCAACGTGGCTGTTGCGCGTTGACAATCCGAGACTGAGCTAGCGCCAGTCCTGGAACGTCAACGCCGCGAATCAAGTGGTGCGTCCTGACAATTTTAAGTCGTGCCAGAGTGCCATTCCCAGGAATTTTACCCTGGCCCTTGAAACTGATGCAAACTTTAATCGAATGCGTGCGGCACTGGGGCGAGGTCTCATATTGAAAGCCACCCGCGCTTGATCCTTGAAAATGTGTAAGATTTTAGCACGAATGTGCACGGCGCGAAGGCGAAGCCACATTCTGAAGACCACCCGCCCTCCATCCTGGAGACGATTGCAAACTTTCGAGCCAAATGTGTGCGGGCTAAGAAGAGAGCCACAGTTTGAAAATGACTCGCCATCAACCTTTGCAGCTGTTCAGACGAATGTGCGCGAGCTAAGGAGAGAGCCACGTTTTGATAAGGACCCGCCCCCCATCTTGGAAGCTGCTGCAAACTGTTAAGACGAATGTGCGCGCTATGGCGAGAGCATCATAAGCGGTGGCGAGGTCCCATGGGAAAAGTCCAGCCCGCCCTACTGACACGTCTGAGGGTGCGACAGGGAGGAATCATTGGTAAGGCAAACGGATGGATGGTGATGATGATGTTGATGCTGATGATGTTGATGATGATGATGATGAGGATGATTGTGGTGGTGGTGATCATGATCAGGATGATGCCGATGATGATGTTGGTGGTGATGATGATGACGATGACGATGAACATGGTGATAACGATGGTGATGCTGATGCTGGTTATGATGACGATGGTGATGACGATGTGGTGCTGATGATGATGATGCTGATACAGATGATGATTACGATGATGACGACGATGCTGACGATGATGATGATGCTGATGATGATAATGATGAAAATGATGATGATGATGATGATGATGATGATGATGATGATGATGATGATGATGATGATGATGACGATGATTATCGTGCTGATGATGCTGCTGATGATGCTTATGATGATGCTGATGATGATGCTGATGATGCTGATGGTGATGCTGATGATGCTGATGATGGTGATGAGGAGGAGGAAACTTCTGGCGTCAAGGCTATCACGGATGCAGCAATGACGGTTGTCGTATCATGGTCGGAACGCACGCATTGCTGTAAACAGATCGACCCATAAGGGGGCCGTTCCGAGAGGAGACCCTAGGGAGCTGCGTCTCACACAGCGGCTGGATAAGCAGCTGCAGGCGGATATATCTGCACGAAATCAGCGAGGACCAGCACAGCAAGCATAATCGCTTGCAGTCGGGGAGCAGGAGGATGGGAGGCGGGAGGGAGGGAGGGAGGACGAGGGCGGGAGGAGGAGAAGGGGCCAGGGGAGCAGCGGCATCGGTTTCCCCCCCCCCCGAAGGTGACAATCGCGGGGCCTCACGGCCCCATGGAGGTGGTGCCGCCCAAGGGCGCGAAGCCGGGCTCGCAGTTCACCTTCCGCCTCACCCCGATGTACGAGTTCCGTGTCGAGGTGCCCCCAGGCGCGTGTTGCATTGCTGCGTTGGGCGAGGAGATGGAGAAGGAGCAGGAGGTCGAGGAGGAGGAGGAGGAGGAGGACCACGATGTCGACGTTGACGACGCCGCCGCCGACGACGACACTGACGAGGGGGAGAGCGGGGACGAGGGGGAGGAGTGGGAGGATCAGGACGAGGAGGAGGGAGGATGGATGAGGGAGAAGGCCACCCAAGGGGTAACGCCAACGTCCTGGCTACTGCACAGACTCCGCCCTGGCCAAAGACACGCATGCTGGCATCACATCCTCCTCGTAGCATTTGCAGGTTAACATGTTTGCATAAAGGACGCCCACGGGCAGTACACATACATGATAGGTATTGGTGTAACCCTCTCGCAAGTTTTGTTGCCATACCGCACCATAGCAAAACATGTACGTGTTGCATTATCGGCAAAGGCACATGATCAACTAGGAATTCGCGTGGGTGTAGATAGACTACGTTTAATCCCCTTCCCAGAGGCCGATCAGGCACCCGCGAGATCGAGGAAGCGCTCCGCGCCGAAATGCAATTGTATTCAGGAGGCGATTGCCCAATTACTTGTCCTGCATGTCTGTAGGCAACGTCCGTCAGAAGTACTCATGGCCAATATCTACATTCACCTGCGCACAGCAATACCCTGTACGTATGATCCGAAACACATTGATAATGTACATGTGTATGTAGACTCATCTACACACCTGTACATATGTGTATACATATACTCACATCTATATATATATACACATATATATATACATAGGTATGCGCGTGTGCACCTGTCTCTTGCCCACTCTCTGGCTCGTTCGCTCTTCCCGTGCGTCTCTTCTTGGTGCTTGTGCGAGATCTCGCGTGGGCATCTGGGACATCTGTGCACGGCACGTGAAGGAGGCAAGCCAGAAACCCTCAGTGCAGGCACCGTTTGGAGCAGAACAGTTCAAGATCTGTCCGCGACTTCGGCATGCTGGGCTGCCCCCCCCCAGAGCTTTCTAGACGACCCGAGAGGCCCCCAAAGAGCCCCAGCACGGAACCCGGAGATTACCTCAGGGCATTTTGTAGATTCGGCTCTCCCACCCGGCTCGCGAGGCCTCTGGAAGCATCATGCGGCGACCCCTGGGAGAGCGCCTGCGCGGCCGAGAATTCCGTCAGTTAGGGGTCTGGCCTCAGAAGGAGTTGCTACACATTTCAACACTGAGGACTCGAAGAGACCTGATAACGTTCCAATGCGTGCTTACGTCACGGTGGTGGCCACAGATCAGTGTTGCAAAGCTGCCGATCGTGCCAAAGATGGCGATGACAGTACCACACTCGACTGTGAGATGGTTGTGTCCCCCCGTGCGTGATTGTAGCCGAAGTTGACATTCACTGTGCTCATGCCAGTGGCGATCGGGCCAAGGATGACCGGAGAGCGACTGCACTGAAGGTGACCGTTCGGGGCCCCGAAATGGAATAAGTGCAGTAGATTTGTTTCGACTGGCTCGCCCGAGCCTCCGTGGCGGCTGCCGACGTGGCATGCGACGAGAGAGAGAGAGAGAGACACATATATATATATACACACATATATATATATATACACATATGAAAAACGAGCGGCTCCAGGGGCTAAGCCTGGTCTTCAGATCGAGTGCACGCGCAGGGACGGCGTCAGGATCGCGATCGGAGTGCCCCCGAACCTGAAGCCAGGAGACTTCTTCGAGGCTCGGCGGGGGGGCGGGGGGAGGTCCAGAGTAACTATGTGTGTGCCACGTTCGTACAGCTGGTGCCAGTGCTGCTCCCCCTCCGGCGCTGCCCCTTGCCGCCGGCGGCAGCTCTGGGTGGCCCAGCTTCCTCTCCCCCCGTCGCGCCGGGGCTCTCTCTCCTCCTTCTCCCGTGCATTGCGGCCCTACTTTGCATACGGCGTGTCCCCTCTTGCCATTCTGCCGGAGCAGTCGACCTCTGCCCAGCCGCCGACGCAAAAGTGTGTGTGTGTGTGTGTTTGTGTTTGTGTTTGTGTGTGTGTGTGTGTGTTTGTGTGTGTGTTTGTGTGTTTGTGTGTTTGTGTGTGATTGTGTGTGTGTTTGTGTGTGTGTGTGTATGTGTGTGTGTGTATGTGTGTGTGTGTTTGTGTCTGTGCGTGCGTGCGTGCGTGCGTGCGTGCGTGTGTGTGTGTGTGCGTGTGTGTGTGTGTGTGCCACGGTTGTCGCCATCCGTCCTCGCCCCCCCCCCGGGTGTGCGCCCCGGGCGGCCCGGCTCGGGCTCGCTCCTTTGCCCCCCTTGGTGCCCCTCCCTTCCCCCCGCATACGGCTCCCGCCCTGCCGCGCGCAGCACCGGGGTTCAGTCGGGCGTGTCCCCCTGCAGGGGGATTATCGACGAAAAATTCAACATACCCCAAAAATGCCCCCAAATGCAAAACAAATATTCAAAAGATAGTCGCCGGATTTTTTTGACTATTTCTGGACTATTTTATTATTTTTCGTCGAAAATTCCGATGTAGGGGGACAGGCCCGACTTCACACTGGGGTGCTCCTGTCGCTCTCCTGCCGCTGTCCGGCCGCAGGGCGGGGTCGTCCCTTCGCGCCCAGACTGAAGTCGGGTCTGTCCCTCTACGGGGGGCATGTTCAAACATAGTCTCAAAGAATAGTCTAGGGCACAACTTTGTTGACCACTTCTGCGTATTGTTGTTGGCTTTTAGGGGTATGTTTGAGTTTTCGTCCAAAATCCGCCTGTGGGGGGACATGCCCGACCTAAGCCCAGGCCCCTTCGTCGGACCCCGGCTGGTGGGTCGGCCGCGCTTTCGTCCAGCGTCGACGCCAGCTCGGCACTGCCCGCCTGGCTCGCGGTTGGCTGCTCGCACGGCGGGGCCATCCTTCCGCTTGGCATCGCTCGGACGTTTTCCTTCGGCGAGGACCATCGAGGAGCATCCTTGATCATTTGGCGAAAAAGCCACGCATGAAACCAAAAAAAGCACAGGGAAGGGACGTCCGAGCGATGGCCAGTCCGTGCCCAGGCCCATCGCGCTGGCCCGCGCGGGGGCGTGTTGCGCTCACGCTGCCTGCCCGAGCTCCAGCACTACGATCCTTTCGAAAACGCGGCCCTAGAAGTCCCCATCGCTTCACGGGGGTCGCTTTTCTCGTCCCCTCTCCGTCTTTGCTGCGCCCGTGGCCCCGATCATCATGGCCCCCGAGGGCCGAGAACGAGGAAAAGCGCCGGTTGAAAAAGCCTTATCGCCGGAGATCTGGGCAGGTCGCTTGCTCGGCCTCGGCTTCCGCCACCCCGGCTCCGCTTCCGCTCCCTCCTCTCGCCGCGCGGCCACACGTGCTGCACGCGGGGTCGCCCCGCTGTTCTCCTTCGTCCAGTCGCACGGCGGGCATAGTTTTCGGCCTCTGCTGGCACTCGCCGGGCCCTGGGATTGTAAAACACGGCTCAGGACCTCAGCTGCCTCGCTACGAAGGTTGTCATACGCAGCAGCCAACACGTTGCGTGTTGGCTCAACGTGTTGGCCCGCGCTTTGGCGAACGTACCGCGTCAGACCTACGTTTGCAGTCCACGTGTTGAGCTTGAGCCGTGTAGCAATACGCTACGTGTTGCGTGTTGCGTATCCGGCCAGCCAAGCCCAGGATGAAAAGCAGGTCCCGGGAATCGGCCGAGACCTTTGGCGGTCGACGATGTGAAGATAAATATTGACGTCTGGCGTTAGGGGGTCTCAGAGGGAGAGCCCGTCCGAGCTGCTCAGCCCCGAGGGCGACTCGCGCCTGTCTTCCCGCCGCTGGCCGCCAGTTGGACTTGGCATCGGTCGGACGTGTGCATTTTTTCTCGGCGACGACCATCGAGGAGCATCCTGGATCATCTTGCAGGAGGAAGCCCGCACCGAAATGCACTGGGAATGGATTTCCGAGCGGCGGCAAGTGGAAGCCTTGTCCATTCACTACAGTCGCCCCCACGTCCCTGGACCAACTGGCGGACCACCCGGCCACCCCCCCGATCAATCGGACCACCCGGGCCGGGCCCCCGCCGAACCACCCAGACCAACCCCCGGAACAACCGGACCACCCGGACCACCCAGACCACCTGGACCACCCGGACCACCCGGACCACCCGGACCACCCGGACCACTTGGACCACCCTGACCACTTGGACCACCCGGACCAACCAGACCACTTGGACTATCCGGCTCAACCGGACCACCGAAACCACCCAGACCATTCGGACCACCCAGAATGCCCGGACCAACCTGACCACCTGGACCATCCGAACCACCCGGACCACCCAGACGATGACCCGGACCACCCGAACCAACCGAATTATTTGGACCATCCGGACTATTTCGACAACCAGGACCACCCTGACCACCCGAACCACCCAGGCTACCCAGACCACCCGAACAACCAGACCAACCCGCCCAACCGTACCAACCAGGTATACCAGCCCACCGGCATTTTACTCTTCTCTCCCAGTTCATCGCACCCCGCGCACTCCTCGGCCCCTGAAATGGCCTCCTATCGTCTTTTCAGTCCCGAGGAGTGCGGAGGAGTGCCGAGGAGTGCCGAGGAGTGCGGAGGAATGCCGAGGAGCGCGGAGGAATGCTGAGGAGTGCGGAGGAGTGCCGAGGAGCGCGGAGGAGTGCGGAGGAGTGCCGAGGAGAGCGGAGGAGTGCCGAGGAGGGCGGCGGAGTGCAGAGTGCTGAGGAGCGCCGCGGAGTTCCGAGGAGCGCCGAGGAGTGCAGAGGAGTACCGAGGAATGCAGAGGAGAGCGGAGGGGTACGGTGGGGAGCGGAGGAGTGCCGAGGAGTGCAGAGGAGTTCCGAGGAGTGCGGGGGCGTGCCGAGGAGTGCCGAGGAGTTTAGAGGAGTAACTACCGAAAATGGTAAGGAGTGCGGAGGAGTGCCGCGGAGTGCGGAGGACCGCGAAGGAATGGCCAGGAGTTCGGAGGAGCGCGGAGGAGTGCGGAGGAGCAGTGGTGAGGAGTGCCGAGTAATGCTGAGGAGTGCGGAGGAGTGCCGAGAAGTGCCGAGGGGCGCGGAGGATTTCGATGGTTCGGGGAGGAGTGCTGAGGAGTGCCGAGGGGTGCGATGGAGTGGGAAGGAAGTGGAGTGCCGAGGAGTGCGGAGGAGTGCGAAGGAGCTGGGAGGGGGGGAAGGCGGGAGGAATGCCGAGGACGCTGTATCCTGCTTTTCTTTCATCATCGGTTATCCTCTCTCATTTTCTGAGTCCTCACTTCTCCTTCCTTATATTCCGTGCTTGTGTCCAGCTCCTGCGCACCACTCTCTTCTCCTCTAACCCGGCCTCGTCCCTCTCCCCTGCGTGCGCCGCCAATCCTCCTCCTCCTCCTCCTCCTCCTCCTCCTCCTAATCCTCCTCCTCATCCTCAATCCTCATCCTCATCCTCCGTAAAGTGCAGACGCTCAAACAAGGACCGCGTTGAGTTCAGGAGGGGCTCTGGTTGTTTCCGTTGCCCGCTCCCTGCGTCTAGATGGTGGGATACGTTCCGTGGCCGCGACTCGCCGAGGCCGGCGAGTCCGCAAAGCAGCGCAGCGATGGTACCGCCGAGTGTCGGCCCCTCGCGCGCGGGTCCCGTCCCCGCAGAGGTGCTCCCACCCGCCATCATCGTGAGGGTCCCCGACGACGCCAAGGACGGTGGCCCTCGGCTCCGCCGCGCGGTCAGCGCGCCCTCGACCCCCCCTCCTCCTCTTCCTCCTCCTCCGCCTCCTCCTGCTCCTCCTCCTCATCATCATCCTTCTTGTGCTCCTCCTCCTCCTCCTCGTCGTCCTCCTCGTCCTCCTCCTCGTCCCCCTTCCGCGCGCGCAGAGTGTGCGGAAGATATGGTGGTGGGGGGCGGAGGGGAGGTCCGCGCGGTTGCGCCCGCCGTCTGCCGGCCCTCGTCCTCGTCGCCCTCCTCCTTCTCATCGTCGTGGTCGCGCTCCGTCTGCTCTTCGTCCGTCGCCAGCTCCTCCTGGTCGCTGCCCTCCCCCTACCACCAGTCGCCCCCCCTCCCTCCCCCTTCCGTCCTCGCCGTCAACTCTTCGCCCCTCGTCTTCCTACCCTCCTCGCCCTCCCTCCTCCTCCTCCTCCTCCTCCTCCTCCTCCTCCTCCTCCGCCTCCTCCTCCGCCTCCTCCGCGCCCACTCGGGGCGCAGGGGGCGCCTGCCCGCTAGGTGCACGCCGCTCGGGGGTGGTGCCCGCGGGTGTTGGCCCCGCTTCCGCGGCGCCCGCCGCCGCCCTCCCGAGCGGAAGGTTGGCCTCGCGCGGCCTGCCTCCTCGGGAAGCAGCCCCCTCCGAGCACGCCGCGGGGAGCTCCCAGCGGCACACCTCCTCGCCCGACGACGACGACGACGACGACGACGACGACGACGACGACGACGACGACGACGACGACGACGACGACGAAACGAGTGCCAGTACGCAGCAGGGAGCTCCCAGCGTCCTACCGAAAAACTGCCACCGCCCCGTCGGGGCTCGAGACCCGCCCGGCATCAGAATGTGCGGTGCGGCAGCGCCAGCCCCAGGAGCGACGCATCGCAGCCATACGGCCTGGGAGTCTCGCCTGGCCTCTGTCCCCCGGTCGCCTGCGGGTAGGTTCGCGCCATGTCGCTCGGCGGCGACCCCGCCGCCAGTTGGACGCCTCCAGTGACGCCAGAATCGGTCGACGTTGAACGATTTGACGTTTCGGAAACGGCCGACCGTTCAAGGTTGAACGATCCCCGCGGTGTTAGGCAGAAGCCTCAAGGGAGGAAAAAGCAGCCCGACCCCCAGATTCAACTCTCGTTCGCTGAGCAACCTTTACTAGGCAACCCAACCCTGACCCGGGTGCGTCTTGTGAGGGTGGCTCCCATGTCCGCCACAGCCCTCTCTGGGTCTGCTGCCGCAGCAGCTCCGGCTCCCCAGGGCCCCACCGCCGTCGGCGGTGCCTCGGCGCTGCGGCACGCTCTGGAGCCCGCTACTCTTCTCTTCGCCCTCGCCGTCACCGGTGCCGCGGCGAGGCGGCGCGATGCGGAGCCCGGGTGCGGGCGGCAGGGCACGAGCTTGCCTGCCGCGCCCCCGGGCTCGCCTGCCGAGGTGTGGGCGCCCTCGCGTCCTCCCCGCTGCGCCGCGCGCGGCCGCCCTCTGCCCTCGCCGAGCGCGCTTTCTCGCTGCTCGCAGAGTGCCTCCCCGCGAACGTCCGAGAAGCACACGTGTCTGCTTCGAAGTAGCTTGTCGCAGATCCCCCGCGGCGGATCCAGGCCATCTGCGAGTGGTCACCTTTGCGCGCAGTGGGCCGCGCTCGTCTATGCCCTCTGCCGCTGCCTCTGCCGGCCGTGGCCCCCGCGCCGCCCCCGTTGCGGACCGCGCCTTCCCGCGCGGATCTCGCGCGCCAGGCGCGCTTGGCGCCCGCGCGCGCCCCGCCCTGTCGGGCACGCCCCTGGCGCCTCTGAAAGGGGCCCGGGGGAGGCACGAACGAGTGAGCGCAGGCCCCGGGATCCTCACCATTTTGCAGGATCTTCTGGGATTTCGGCTTGTTCTCCCTGGCTGTCTTTAGGGCGGGTTTAGGTTGAGTTGGTTGAGTGTTTTTGTGGTTTGATGCCGACGACGATTGTAATGATGGTGGTTATCAGATCGTAGTGCTGATGGTGGTGGCGATGGTGATGGTGATGATGGCGGTGCTCATCACATCCACAATCACCATCATCACATCACCATCACCATCATCACCATCACAACCGCCCTTACCATACCATCATCACCATCCCCATCATCATCATCATCATCATCATCATCATCATCATCATCATCATCATCATCATCATCATCATCATCACCATCCATACCATCAGCATCGCCATCACCATCACCATCGTCACCATTGTGGTCCGTAGGACTTGGCTCAAGGTAATGTCATGGAGCTCTAACATGCTATGTAAGAGCTCCTTGGGAGCTCTAACATGCTATGGTAGATTTCGATGTGAGGGTTGTGAACTCTAACATGCTATGTTAGAGCTCGATGGGAGCTCTAACATAGCATGTTAGAGCTCCCATCGAGCCGTCCCCCCCGCCGTCGTCGTCGTCGTCGTCGTCGTCGTCGTCGCCGTCGTCGTCGTCGTCGTCGTCGTCGTCGTCCCATCGGGCACGTCCGCATGCCGCCCCCCCCGCCGTCGTCGTCGTCGTCGTCGTCGTCGTCGCGGTCGTCGTTGTCGTCGTCCCATTAAGGCACACCCTCACACGTCTTGTCGGCCTCACGTGGAGCTCCGCCGAAGGCTCCAATGAGCATTTCCATTTTGCGCGTCCGCCTCATTTCGGCAACCCCCTCAGACGCTTCGCGGCCCCCATCCGCAATGCCTCGGGCTCCACCCCTCTGGCGGCGCGCTACCTATGAGGAGAGAGTCATCCTGCGCCACTCGCAGCTGCATGGGGTTGGGCCCTTACGACGGCGACGACTTCCACGAGGACGACGAGGTGAAGACGGCGACGACGACGACGACGACACATCCTCTCCGCAGCCGCCTCCTCATCCTCCTCTCCTTTCCTCCCACGTACCTGGTCATCCATCCAACCTTCCACTGTGTTCCTCCCACGAATCCTCGTCGTCGTTGTCCTCCTCCTCCTCCTCCTCCTCCTCCTGCTCATCCTCCTGATCCCCCTGTGCCTCGTACCCTGCATCCCCCTCTCCTCGCCTTTCTTCTTCTTCCTCCTCATCATTATCATCACCATCATCATCGTCAGCAGCAGCAGTATCGGCATCCTCAGCATCATCATCATAGTCGTCAACATCATCGTCATCATCATCATCATCATCATCATCATCATCGTTCTCATCATCATAATCAGCATCCCCCCGTGGCCCATGGCCCTCTTCCTGCTCACCCTTTTTCCTGCTCTCCTGCCCCTCCTGCTCCTCATCCTCCTCCTTCTCCTCCTCCTCACGCTCCCCCTCATCCCCCTCCTCCTCCTCCTCCGCTCCGCCTCCCCCCCTCCCCCACCAGCAGCAGCAGCACTAGCACCAGCAGCAGCACCAGCAGCAGCACCATCAGCAGCAGCAGCAGCAGCAACAGCCGCAGCAGCAGCATCACTGGCAGCACCGGCAGCAGCACCACGAGCACCTGCAGCAGCATTACCACTAGCAGCAGCAGCAGCAGTAGCAGCAGCCCTCTTGGGCCATCTTGGAGCCATCTTGGGGCCTCGGATGGTCATCGGAAGCGAAAAGGCGAGAAGGCACAAATCACATATTTTCTGTAAGTTTGTTTTAAAGATTTTGGCATCTTGGGGGCCTCCTTGGAGGTCTCCGAGGCCTCTTGGAGCCGTCTTGGAGCGTTCTTGGGGCCCCTTGGAGAATCTTCGGGGCCATGGAGCTCTAACATAGCATGTTAGAGCTCCCAGGGAGCTCTAACATGGCATGTTAGAGCTCCATGTGAGCCCTAATCGTCATCATCATCACCCTCATCATCATCATCATCATCGTCGTCGTCGTCGTCAGCATCATCATCATCATCATCGTCATCGTCATCATCATCGTCGTCGTCGTCACCATCATCATCAGCATCGTCGTCATCATCATCATCGTCATCATCATCATCATCGTCATCATCACTGTCATCATCGTAGTCAGCATCCCCCCATGGCCCATGGCCCTCCTCCTGCTCACCCTTTTTCCTGCTATCCTGCTCCTCCTGCTCCTCATCCTCCTCCTTCTCCTCCTCGTCACGCTCCCCCTCCCCCTACCCCCTCCCCTGGACCTGGACGGGGCGCCCCGCGGGTAGTTAGAGAGCCCAAGATGGCCCAAGACGGCTCCAAGAGCTCCTCGGAGAGCCCGAGATGACCTCCGAGATGCTTCAAGATAGCCTAAGATGCCTCAAGATGGCCCCGAAGATTCTCCAAGGGGCCCCAAGAACGCTCCAAGACGGCTCCAAGAGGCCTCGGAGACCTCCACAGAGGCCCCCAAGATGCCAAAATCTTTAAACAAACTTACAGAAAATATGTGATTTGTGCCTTCTCGCCTTTTCGCTTCCGATGACCATCCGAGGCCCCAAGATGGCTCCAAGATGGCCCAAGAGGGCCCCAAGAGGGGGCCAAGAGAGCCCCAATACGGGCCCAAGAGCGCCCAAGAGCGCTCCAAGAGCGCCCCAAGGGGGGTCCAGGAGGCTATTTTGTGGGTTCCCGAGGGGCAGGGCGATTTGAGGGATCCCCCTTCGTTGATCGATTTCCCTCACATGGTAGAGCTCCCAGGGAGCTCTAACATGGCATGTTAGAGCTCCCAGGGAGCTCTAACATGGTATGTTAGAGCTTCAGGGAGCTCGAACAAACCCAGAGGGGGGCCTTAACCAGCGAAGTAGGAAGTCTTAACCGCTCCGCGCCCGAGCGCGGAACGGTTGAGACCCCCTATGGCGAGAGGGGGGTCTTAACCAGGATTCGATCGATCGCGCAACGGTTAAGACCCCCTCCTGTCGCCAGGGGGGGGCCTTAACCGTTTCACAATCGATTGCGCAACGGTTTAAGGCCCCCCCCTTGCGAGAGGGGGTCTTAACCGTTGCGCAATCGATTGTGAAACGGTCAAGGGGCGGCGGCGGCGGCGGGCCGGCGGCGGCGGCGGCGGCGGCGCTTGACCGTTTCACAATCGATTGCGCAACGGTTAAGACCCCCCCTGGCGAGAGGGGGGTCTTAACCGTTGCGCAATCGATTGTGAAGCGGTTAAGGGGCGGCGGCGGCAGCGGCGGCGGCGGCGGAGCGCTTGGCCGTTTCACAGTCGACTGCGCAACGGTTAAGGCCCCCCCCTTGCGAGAGGGGGTCTTAACCGTTTTCGCTTACGAATTCTGAAAACGGTTTTAGCGGTTTTGACGGCCAGTCATGCGGCGGCGGCGGCGGCTGCGGGCTTAACCGTTTCACAATCGATTGCGCAACGGGTAATGGCCCCCCTGGCGAGAGGGGGTTCTGACCCGTTGCGCAATTCGATTGTGAAACGGTTTAAGGGGCGGCGGCGGCGGCGGCGGGCGGCGGCGGAGCTTAAACCGTTTCACAATCGAACCCTTGGCAACGGTTTAAGGACCCCCCTGGCGATGAGGCGGGTTCTTAACCGTTTGCGCAATCATCGATTGTAAAACGGTTAATGGGCGGCGGCGGCGGGTAGGTTAGAGCTCCCAGGGAGCTCTAGCATGGTATGTTACAGCTCCAGGGAGCTCTAACATGCCATGTTAGAGCTCCCACGGAGCTCTAACATACCATGTTAGAGTATGTTAGAGCTCCTTGGGAGCTCTAACATCGTATGTTACAGCTCCGTGGGAGCTCTAACATCGCATGTTAGAGCTCCACGGGAGCTCTAACATCCTATGTTAGAGCTCCCAGGGAGATCTAACGTAGCTTGTTCGAGCTCCCTGAAGCTCTAACATACCATGTTAGAGCTCCCTGAGAGCTCTAACATGCCATGTCAGAGCTCCCTGGGAGCTCTACCATGTGAGGGACATCGATCAACGAAGGGGGATCCCTCAAATCGCCCTTTCCCTCGGGAGCCCACAGAAAAGCCTCCTGGACCCCTCTTGGGGCGCTCTTGGAGCGCTCTTGGGCGCCCTTGGGGCCGTATTGGGGCTCTCTTGGCCCCCTCTTGGGGCCCTCTTGGGCCATCTTGGAGCCATCTTGGGGCCTCGGATGGTCATCGGAAGCGAAAAGGCGAGAAGGCACACATCACATATTTTCTGCAAGTTTGTCTAAGGATTTTGGCATCTTGGGGGCCTCCTTGGAGGTCTCCGAGGCCTCTTGGAGCCGTCTTGGAGCGTTCTTGGGGCACCTTGGAGAATCTTCGGGGCCATCTTGAGGCATCTTAGGCTACCTTGAAGCATCTCGGAGGTCATCTTGGGCTCTCCGAGGCGCTCTTGGAGCCGTCCTGGGCCATCTTGGGCTCTCTAACTACCCGCGGGGCGCCCCGTCCAGGTCCAGGGGAGGGGGCGGGGTGGGGCGGGGTGGGGTGGGTGGGTGGGTGCGCGTGCGCGTGTGTGTGCGTGGGGGGGGGGGGGGGGGGCGCGAGGGGGAGGAGAAGGAGGAGGATGAGGAGCAGGAGGAGCAGGATAGCAGGAAAAAGGGTGAGCAGGAGGAGGGCCATGGGCCATGGGGGGATGCTGATTACGATGATGACGGTGATGATGACGATGACGATGATGACGATGATGACGATGCTGATGATGATGATGACGACGACGATGATGATGACGATGACGATGATGATGATGATGATGCTGACGACGACGATGATGATGATGATGATGATGATGATGATGATTAGGGCTCACATGGAGCTCATACATAGCATGTTAGAGCTCCCAGGGAGCTCTAACATGGCATGTTAGAGCTCTCAGGGAGCTCTAGCATACCATGTTAGAGCCCCCTGGGAGCTCGAACCTGGCACGTTATACCATGTTAGAGCTCCCAGGGAGCTCTAACATGCTATGTTAGAGCTCCCCGGGAGCTCTAACATGCCATGCTCGAGTCATGCTCGAGCTACTTGGGAGCTGTAGCCTGCCATGCTCGAGCTCCCAGGGAGCTCGAACCTGCTATGTGAGAGCTCCCATGGAGCTCTAACATAGCATGTTAGAGCTCCCAAGGGAGCTCTAACCTAGCATGTTGGATCTCCCAGGGAGCTCTAACATGGCATGTGAGAGCTCCGATGGAGCTCTAACACAGCGCGTTAGAGCTCCCATGGAGCTCTAACATAGCATGTTAGAGCTCCGACGGGGCCCTAATATACGAGGTCAGAGCTCAGCCTATCATGTTGCGCCTCACTAGCCTTCATGTTCGGTCTCACACCGAGTTCTAACAAGGGAGGTTCCACAATTCCCCCGAGATGCCGTCGTCGTGCCCTCTATCCCGCCTTTCCCTCCAGGGGGAGCTCAGTCGCCGTCGCTCCCCTCTCCTCCATCCGCCCCTCTCCGCAGGTGGTGATCGGCGACCTCGGCTGTGTGGAGATGGCGGATTCCCACGACAGGTTGAAGAAGAAACTGCGCTACAGCCCGACCTGCGACGACCTCGGAGTATGCGCGCCCGCTTACAGGGCGGTAGACGTTTTCTTGGGGAACCAGCGCTACTCAGAGGACCTGGACATCTGGTCCATCGGGTGCCTGATCGCGGAGTTACACACGCGCCAGGTGTTGTTCCAACCAGAGCCTTTTGGCGCGATCGGGCAGCAATGGGCGCGCCCGAAAGACTTCGCGGATACCTCCAGGGAGGTCTTGGGGATCCCAGGCGAGGAGCCAGGGTCCGGAGACTACGGTTGCGAGGATCCCGCCCCGTGGCTGGACAACCTGCCTTTCTTTAAGAAGTGGTTCAAGCGGTCGGGCGAGGATTGGCTAAAGGCTGAAACAGCGAAGCCACTCGACGGCCGAGGACGCTGGCCCGTTGCCGAACTTGCAGGCTGCCCCCCAGACTTGTTGAAGGCCGCCGAGAGCTGCCTGCTTTGGCACCCTGGCGCCAGAGCGACAATCAGCCGTCTACGGGCGCGTCGCTTCCTGCAGCTGGCTGGCGCCCAGCTCGACGTGCGCATCTCCATGGCGTAGGGAAAAAAACAGCACGGGCACGATGGCGGAGGCGGAGCTGGACCCAGACTTGCTCCGCTTCTTGCAGAGAGACCCGTGCTGGCACAACTGTTGCGCAACTTGGCCAAAGGAGCGCCTGGGCACGGGGGCAACCGTCCCCAAATGCGTCCGAGGCGACGAGGCGGCGAAGGGCTTCAAAACAGAAGTCCCAGGCATCGTGGGCGACGAAAGCCTCCCGAAGTGCCGCAGCCTCAACAAGGGCACGAAATTGAGGTCATCCCCTCGGCCCACCTCGCCGCCGTCGTGCGAGCGGCGCGGAAGAAGATGCGCCCGCGGCTGCAACAGCTGGGAGACAAAATGCGCGAGGCAGTCATAGCCGACGGCATGCCAGATGCCATCGCCGAGCAGAACCGACAGCCCATCATGACAGAGCACTTCGCCGACAACGCGTTCGCGTACGCATCGATCCAGCTCATGCGACCAGGCGCACGGGGCGATGGTTGGCACGCAGATGGCGGATGCTCCCTGTTGCACGCGGCCGTGGCGCTTTTCGGGGCGCGCTCCGTGCAAGTGAGGATCCCAGGGGTCCTGGGAGCACATGGGGCGTCACCCTCGAGCACAGCCTCCTGCGGAAGTTTCGTCACCCTCGAGCAAAAGCCTGGGTCCTTCTACATGGGCGCCCTTTCCTCCCTCGAGCACAACGTGCGCCGCCGCGCCCCCGCGGCCTGCCAGGACTGTTTCGCGACCCGCCACGAGCTGCAACAGCGCGTAGAAGACCGCAGGCTGCAGATCGCCGTGATGATCCGCTCCGACGTCTTTCGGGAGTGCAGGGCGCGCAGGATCGACTCCACGCCTGGCCCGAAGGAGTTCTTCACCGTCGTGAGCCACGTCGTGGCCGATCACCTGGCACGGGTCCCCGTGGCGCTGCCCGACCTCACGGAGGTGCTTGACGAAATGCGGTGGCCCGCTTCCACGGAGGCTCAGGTGCTTTCCGATTCCGATTAGACTGCAACAGTATCCGAATCTCCGCGCGGCCCGCGCAGCCCGAAAAAAGGTTATCGTCATCCTCATCATCGTCAGCATCGTCATCATCATCATCGCCATCATCATCGCAATCATCGGCTTCATCAGCATCATCGTCATCATCATCATCATCATTATCAACGTCATCATGTAATCATCATCACCACATGATGATGACGATGACGAGGAGATGATGATGGATATTATGATGACGACGATGATGAGGAGATGGTGATGGTGATGGCGATGACGCGGACGATGATGAGGATCATGACGACGATGATGACGATGATGATGACGATGATGCAAAAACCGAGTGAGTCAGTTGAGCTCCAAAACCCCGCCCTAAAGACAGCCAGCTCCAGTGCTACTATTTCATCCGATTTTCGCGGGGATCGA
>CAUYUJ010003212.1:55000-81229 GCA_963575745.1 Prorocentrum cordatum
ATAAAAGAGGCATGTCGTATTATTAGTGTCGCGCTCTCTCTCTCCTCCTCCTCCTCCTCCTCCTCCTCCTCCTCCTCCTCCTCCTCCTCCGCTTCCTCCTCCTCCTCCTCTTCCTCATCCTCCTTGTCCTTCTCATACTCAGGCGCGCTCGCAGTCAGATCCTTTCGGGCTCACTCGCGCCCAGAATCATTCGTGCTTTGACGTATCATATCGAGAATGGCTCGCACTCAGACGCACACACACGCTGAATGGCCACAAACAAGCACGGCTCAATGAGCAGATGATTGGTGGGTGAATTGTTGGATACTCTGTCTCAGTTGCTATACTTGATGCTTTCCAAGGAAGCTGATATTCAACCCGTGTGGAACTCGAGGGAGAATAATCGGTTGGAGACGGCGACAGGGAACACGCGTGAAACATGTGTCATTTTGCGTGACCGTTTGGGTTGTGATGATGTACTAGGTGATCCACAGCAGTTACTTCCGAAGGTGGGTGGGCAGCTACGGAGTATGTCATCTAAGTTGTAAGATCCACTGCTTCCCGGGAAATATGATCATCAAAAGTTGTGGAACACGGAAGGAACGAATCGACAGGAAAAGGCCGAGAAAGAGAGCACGCGCGAAGCAGGTCTTCTTTATCTTGGCGTGTTGAGCTGTGACGATGTCCGAGGCGGTCCACAGCAGGTATTTCCGAAGTCGGTTGGGTTGCTGCGGAGTGCGTCGTCCCAGTTCCTGGTCTCACCACCTTCAAAGATAGGTGAGACTCGAATCCTATGGCATCCGGGAGAATCGGTTGGAAGAGGAGGGAAACATACGTACGAAACAAGTGTTTCTTCTCGTGACGTGTTGAGTTGTGAAGATGTATGGGGCGTTCCACAGCAAGTGTTTCCAACGTTTGGTGGTTTGCGGTGTGTCTTGTTTCAGTTGCTCGACTCACTACCCCCTCAGAAAGCTGAGATGCAAATCCTGTGGATCTCGGGCAGCGAGGATCGGCTTGACGGGGCAGCAGAGAACGCGCACGAAACAGTTTTTGTTGTTGTGTGTTCTTATCATTATTGTAAATTGATGGTGTACGAGGTGGTCCACATGCGCAATCCCAAAAGGTGGGTGGGCTCAGTTGGCTTCCGTCTGGCGTTTCAGGCTATGTCAACGTTCGAGTGTCTGGTTTGGAGCTGCACTGGGGTTGGCCGAAGAAGGTGAAGCATTCCACTCTGAAACATTTTATATACACGATCGAGCTGTTCAGATCTAGCGGATGCCACAATACGATCACACATCGAGTTCAGCGTTCCAATGCACATATGATTGCGCGCTACAAAAGTGGATACCATGAGATGAACATTGAGGTGTTCTATGTCTGGGCGGCAAATCGCGGTTGGAAGTTCGTGGCACTTCCGGATCAAGCAACTATTGTGCAGCCGTTTGCGGGGGATGTTGTGTTCGCCAGAAACGATTTGGGGCTATGTGAGCCAGAACGTGGTAAATTGCATCCCCATGCAGACTCCAGCATGTTGTGCAACATGTTCGTGAATGGCCGCTTTTCCACATCTTGAGTGCGTACCTCGCGGGTGGCATAGGCCCAACGGGTATCAATGCTGCGATGCTCGCAGAAAGGGGAAGGTGCATCACTGGCATCTGACGACCTTGTGGTGCGGAGCTGGCTGGAACATGGGCGTGCGTGCGTTGGAGCAATCAGGCTTTCCGAGGCTGGCCAAAGTGACCATGGCCACAGGCTCTAATAAGATCGATTACTTTCGCTCTGAATGATGCTGCGATTTGAGGATGTCGCGCGGCTGAGGCTGACATGTAATGGGCGCGCTGACCCCGCGGGCCAGTCGCGTTGACATTTGTCGACCGGTAGCAGCGTCCGACCTATCGCGGTGACACCGACGCCGCCGTCAGCGCCAGTGGAGGGAAGCTCCTGCTACGCCTGGTCGTGTAGTAGCTCGGGCCTGCCTAGACATGGCTACACATGAGCAGAGCGGGGCGACGGCGGCATGGGCTGTTCTTTCGAAGGTGCGGGCCAAGTTCGCAGTGACAGCGGCCGAGTACAGTGCGGCAAACACGGGAATGGAGCCCAAGGGGGCCGGAGTTGTTGGACTTAATCCTCCGCCGAGGCGGGCGTGCGTTGGGGGTGGGTGCCAATATTGAGCAAATTTTCTAGATGGAAATCGATTAATCATATTGCATGCTGGCACGCGTCGGACACGGCAACGCGGTCGGAGATGGATGGGGAGAGGTCGGCGCGAGCAGCTGGAGCGCAGACGCCGGCGCGCAGCCGCGGGCAGGTCGGCTCTGGACTGCGCGCGGCTTCCAGTTGCTCGCGCCGAAAGTGGTCGGGCCGAGGATCGCCATCACGCGCCGCGGGCAGCGGGCCGGGCCAAACGCGGGGGGCCCCCGCCCCCTGCAGGAGCCCAAACTGAAGTTCGCGCGCTCAGGTGCGCCGATATGTTGGATCAAACTTGCCTCCAACATTCGGCGCGGGCCATGGGCCATGCGGCTAATCATCCCGCGCATGCACTGCAAGCGCAAAGCGGGTTGCCCGCGGCACGTGGCTACAATGAACTGGCCGCCGAGGTCCACGCTGCAATCGAGTTCAATGAGTTCGCGACGAGGTGCCCGACGGTCGATTTCCAGAGCTACGTCGACGCCGCGGCCATCGGCGACCCTGCATCGGACCGCGCGATCGCGAAGAGCGCGGCAGCTCATGCGGCGAGAGAGTGCAGACGCACATCTGACAAGCTCAATGCCGGCATGACTGTCGATGCGGCAGTAGCGTTGGTCGGGGCTAAAGAGACGGAGTCAGTGCAAACGGGGGTCAGCCAGGGCACTGGGGGCCCCGCAGGATTCTGCGAAGACCCCCCCTGGCTGATCCGGTTTAGCGAGCCGCTCGTGGCCGCGAGGCGGCCGCGCATGTTGGCTGGCTTGGATTTGCGAAGACCTGCGCGGCAGTTTTTCCTGCGTTGCACTTTTTTGGTTTCTTGCTGACCTGGGTCCGATTGTCGGCGGCGAGCGAGGGGGGAAGTGAGAAGGGGGCGGCTTTCTCAGAAGGCAGTCGGACTTCTCAGACGCCCTCGCGCCTTCTGAGACGTTTTTTTCCAGCTTCGGGGAAGGCTTGGAAAGCCTCTCATAAGGCCCGGGGACTTCCGAGCCTTCTGAGAAGGCCCACCCCCTCTCACTTCCCCCCCTCGCTCGCCGCCGATCAGCAGACCCCCGACTTGGCGTCGCGGCAGAAAGTTTGCCTTCGAGGCGCGCGACGAGGTTGGTTTTCCCCGGGGCGGTTGCAAAGCAGAGCGCGTCGCGCCCGGGGGTCGACGAGGCGGCAGGAGCGACGCGGCCGAGGAGAGGAGTTCGCGCCAAAGACAAGAAAAGGCCCGAGGGAATGGTGGCTCGATTGAGGAGGGCAGTTGTTTATCAGAAGCGGCAAAAGGCACGGGGGAAGCCGCGTTGTCCTAACATTGCTCGGCAGGAGCTGCCCCGGCCAGCAGTTTTGGGTTCGAGATGTCAGGCCTGAGTCAGACAGACTGGGGCTTGCGCCGGGGACTTCTGCGGTGCCTTGTTTCCCCGCCCGACCCAGGCGCTCCACTTTCAGCTGAGCTGGCCACGATGGTTGACCAGAGTTGTCGAGCGCTCTGCGGCGCCAGCGGTGGACGCGCGAAGAATCGCGCGGTTTGCCTCTGCCCATCCCGAGAAATCGATAGCCAGTAAAAGCGAGTTGCTCAGAATTCAGTATACCGACTGCGCGCGTTGGGTCCTCGACAGACGGTGTCAGCATCTGGCTCCTCCTCCCCCTTGTATTCAAATGATATGCGGCTATCGGCTGCGCCCCCCCCCCTTCCCTCCTCGCGCCTTCGACGACTGTGGTGACTAGCCGACGACGTGACGTTCTCAAGACTCGCTCCACACTGGCAATAGCCACCATGGCCTTCGTAAGTCCCTTGGCTGCCCACAGGCAAGCATCGGGTGAGGAGAAGACGTCGCGGGCGGATGACCCCCCCGGGCCGCGTCGGCCGTGGGCAGTCCCTTCACGAAGGGGACTCGTTTCACCGCAGTGACAGGCCCCGGCCTTAATGCCCGTGCTACCTCCTGGGAGTGAGGTGCACGCTCTCTTTGCGCTTAGTCCCCCACGGTACTTCGTGGGCTCTTGGCCCGTGCGGTCTGGCTGCAATAACCTTGCCCACGGCTCACTTTGGCTTTGTTCACGGGGACGCGTGCCCGTGTCGCCCGCAGGGGCGCTCACTTTGGATGGCTGGGGCGGCAGGCCGAAGGCCCCCCCCTGCGCTCCACGCCCCCGACGTCCGACGGCCTTGCCCATGTGACGTTCCCCCCCGCGAGACGGCGCCACTCGCCAACGACATACCGACTTCACGTGTTGGGTCCTCGATTGGCGGCGTTACCACCTGGCTCCTCCGCTCCATGTATTCAAATGTTCTGCGGCTATCGGCTGCGCCTCCTCTCCTCCCCTCCTGTCGCCCTCGACGACTGCTGAGGTGTGCCGACGATGTGCAGCGTGGCTCTGGCCTAATACCTTTGGGTCACCTCCTGGGGGCGAGGTGTTTCCCTCTCAGCACTGCGTACTGGGGCAGTGGTCGCCTGGGTTGGCGGGGGCTTTCGGCCATAGGCCCACCCCTTACATTCCACTTGACGCCTTCTGGAGGCAGGTTTTGGCCAAGTGGCTGTTCCCCCACTTGACAATCGCCGACTGGGTCCTCGGCCACCACCTGCGGGTGGTTCTGGCATGGCATACTCCTGCACAAGTGGTCTGTCCTTTGGCAGGCCCGGCCGTTCCACAACGCGGCCGTTCCGCTATACGGCGCCGTCGCCCTGGAGTACGACTTCTTGTTCATGTGGTGCATCTCGTGGCAGGACTGTGTCTCCTCCTGGCCGACGTATCCCCCCCGGCGTTGCCGACCTGCGCTTCGTCCTCTGGGAGAGGTTCACGCTCGCTGTCGCCATCGGCGTCCTGCCCTTCTGCGGTGGTCAGGTGGTGCACTCTACCTGCAGGTCCCCCCTGGCGGGACACTGGGCACTGGTGGTTGTGAAGTGGTTTGCGCAGCGTGCATCCTCGTCGTTAAGGATGGTGGTTGCCCCTCAGGACCCACGACCTGTCCACCATTGATTGGTCCAGAGTCGGCTCGCCGGCGAGCACCTGGTGCTCCGTGAGTGATGCGTCCTGCTTTTCCCCCCCCTCCGTCCCTCCGTCGCCCTGCTCAGCGTTCGGCTTCCTGGTGCTGGCGCAACCTCGCCACGCGCGGTTGCCCGTCTGCCCGTTTTCCCCAATTTGTTCTGCATGTTGCACGAATTATCTGGCTCTGTGCCCCAGTCAGCCCGATTGACACGCCCTCTGGGCTCTTCCGTGCGGGCCGCAGATCAAAAAGTATCCCCGCCAGCCGGGCGCCGTAAGGGCGACTGTTCCTTTCCGTCCGCCACTGGTGCCGCGCTTGCGTCCCCATCCCCTGGGATGCCTGCGTCGGTCCCCTAATGAGGGTCACTTTGTCCCTGGCATGTGCACTCGCTTCAGCGGCCTACGTGCTTCTGCAGCCAATTATCTCGCTTTGTGGCCCAGACGTTCATCCCGCTCACTGGATCTGTCCTTCGAGCCGTCCAACCAAAAAAGTATCCCCGCCAGCGCCAGCGCGTTAGGCAATTAGGTTCGCGCGTAGCCCGCCCGAGACCCTGGGCGCCGCCTGCGCCTTGGCTTGCGGCTGCGACCAAAAAGTATCCCCACCAGCCCATCCAGAAAATATGTCCAGGTGAGTTGAGGTGATCAGGGAAGTGCGGCAGCAAAGGAGGACGGCCGAACCGTGCAAAGGAGTGAGGAGGAGAAGGAGGAGGTGGATGGATGGATGGATGGATGAGGGAATGGGAAGAAGGAGGATGAATAGGATGAGGGGGAGGCGGAGGAGGAGGAGGAGGAAGAGGAAGAGGAAGAGAAGGAGTAGGAGCAGGAAGGAGGAACAGGAGAAGGAGGAGGGCAAGCACAAGGGCCAGAGGTCTTTTGGATGCCTCCTCTCGGATCCTTTTGGGGTATCTTGGGCGATTCTTGGTGGCCTCTTGGGACGTTTTGGGAGTCTCTTGGCGATCCTGGGGGGCTCTTCGGGGTCTTGGGTGCCTCGGGGGGGGGGCCTCCTGGGGCCGCTTAGGGTCTTCTTGGGGGCCTCCTGGGGGCCTTTTGGGGGCCATGTTGGGGCCATCTTGGAGCCATCTTGGGACCTCTTGGGGCCTCCTGGGCGCTTCTTGGGGCCATCTTGGAGGAGATCAGTCAACGAAGGGGGGGTCCTCAATTACGCCCCCCCCTCAGGAGCACCCAAAATCGCCTCCTGGACCCATCTTGGAGCGTTCTTGGAGCGCTCTTGGGCGCTCTTGGGACCGTCTTGGGGCTCTCTTGATCCCTTATTGGGCTCCTGTTGGGCCATCTTGGAGCGATGTTGAGGCCTCGGATGGGCATCGGAAGCGCAAAAGCGATACCGCTAAAAACATTGTTTTTCCCTATCGTGTTAAAGCATTTTGGCCTGGTCGGGGCGTCATTGGGGAGCTCTTTTGGCTACTTAGCCCGTCTTGGAGCGGTCTTGGAGCGTCTTGGAGCATCTTCGGAGCTATATCGAGGCATCTCGCGCTATCTTGAGCCATCTTCGACGCTATCTTGGGCTGCTCTGAGGCCCTCATGGAGCCATCTTGGGCCATCTTGGACGCTCTAACTACCCGCGGCCCCCCCCCGTCCCGGTCCAGGGGAGGGGGGAGGGGGGAGGGGTAAACCCTTCCCCGAATGGGAAGAGGGAGGGGTGGAAGAGGAAACGCCCTAAACCACCGACGCCCAGAGGGCTGGTGGGATTCGAAGTTGGCCCAAACTCTGAAGGGTGGCCCGCGCGGGGCTCCGCCCGCCCGCCTTTGCGTCGTGTTGTCTTCGCCCTGCAGACGGCTCGGTGGAGGGCCATCGGGCCCGCGGTGTGGATGGGCCACAACGGCCAGATTGCGCAGGTCGATCGAGCGCCCCCGACTTCGACTAGCCGGCATGGTAAAGTTCGGACCGTCGTCTAGATTAGGATGTCCCCCAGGTCACAGGGCCGACCGTGGATCTCATCAGGGATCGATTGTGGCCAAAGGCCAGGTGCTTAAGTCAGCGTGCCAAGCTTTTGATTAAGCGGCGCGGTTGCAGAGGAGTGCGGGCCAACGAGAGAGGGCGAGTAGCTCGGTATTCGCCGGACGGTTTGCACGAGTGCGAAGTGGTCGACGCGCTCCACCACAGACCGCACAAGTGCACTAAAGAAGATGTGGCCCAGGCCCGACAGGAGACCGAAGTCACGCCTGAGCATACTGCAGCTGCTCTGGATTATCCGTATCTGAAAGTTTTCTCTCGCGACGTTTCTGTCTATATCCTGATAGCGAGTTGTCGAAGCCATCCGCGTCTTCCAGCGCGGAGTTCTTCGACGTGAGAGACGACCGGGGAGAAATGGACCCTGAGGAGATAGCCGAGTTTTCGAGCCCACAGGGTCTCAAGCTCGTGTCAGATGGCCCTTGATCGAAGCCCCTATTGCGCGTTCTGCAGAGAGCATATCGGGCAATCTGGGGCGCTGCCAGCGAGTGGCCAAGAGCGCGAACCTGTCGCCGTCGCGCGAGGAGCGGCGCGTGGCATTTTCTTTCGGGCGCCAGCGAGCGCGGGGCATGCTGGCATGGCACTGCGCGGCCGAGTGGCCGACCGCACCCTGATCCCCGGGGCTAACTGCACGCCCGCGGCACAGGTGGCACGGGGAAGTGCGCGGCAGCAGTTGGCCACCAGCTCCGCGCTTGCTGGCGTTCGCTTCTCGAATTCTCCCCCGCTCTCTTGACGACGCTGAGATTATCCAGGAGGTTTGGCGCGCCGACGCCCACCTTTCACAGGAGACTATATGCATGCCCTTCCTCGGCGCGAGAGAAGGAGAGAGAGAGAGAGATAGAGATGGGGAGGGTGATATATGTATATATATATATATATATATACAAGGCTGCATAGGCGCTTCGCGCCATGCATCTTGTTCCTTGAAGCTTTGGATCGGCTGGCTTCTCGCGGTATCCTGCGGTCCCTTCGAGGGGTCCTCGCGGGCTCGCATTGCGAATGTGCAGAGGTTGCGGAGGGGGAGTGGGAGAACTTGGTGTTCGAAGCAACGAAAGGGGCAAATGGAATGCAAGAAAAGGACTTCAGAGGGAAACTTATCGAATCCCGGGTTCGCAACCAAATTTCTAAAAAAAAAAGGGTGCGAACCCAGGATTCTGACCAGAATGCAGCTTTACACTGCAAAATATGAGGCATGGGGGGCGCGGGGAGGCGTGCTGACGCGACTTTGGGACAGGCAGGCTCTACGAACGTTATGTATGGGCTTCGTTCTCACCTTCCTCTTTGGACGGAGAGCGCTAATTTTCGCGTTCGGAGGCTGCGATCCTCGTGAGGGGTCCCGTTCCCGGAAGTCCCGGTTGGGGAGGATCCTATTTCGGGGGGGGGGCTTTCCCACCCCCCAGGATTATAAAGGCCTTCTTCGGAGAACTCGTGGAGGTTCTTAGAGGCCTTGTGGGGCGTCGTGGGGGAACTTCGTGAATGCTTCTTGGCGGCTCTTGGGCGCCTCGTGGCACGTCTGGGGAGCCGTTGAGGAGTCTTGGAGCTTCGTGTGGGCGTCTGGGTGCAGAGTCCTTGAAATCATAAGCCTTTTGCGCGCCTTGTGGCCCTTCTTGTGGCCTCCTGGAAGGGGCTTGGGGCCTCGCGTGGCCGTGTGGGAGCCGAGCGCGTTGCAATTGTATGTTTTTCCCTTTTAAGCTCTCTCTGAAGCTTGTCTTGGGGCTCTCTGGGGCCGTCTTGGGCACGGCTTGGGCCGTCTGGAGGCTCTGTTGGGCCGGCTGTGGACTCGCTTGGAGGCTGCTTGGGCCCTCTGGGATTGGTCTTGTGGGCGTCTTCGGCCGTCTTGGCACGTCGGAACAGTGAACATGCAACGAAGCCAAAATCTTAGGAAAGCCATAGGAAATTAATGATTTTGATCTCTTGGGGCCTTCTTCAGAGAACTCTGCGAGGTTCGTGGGGCCTTCTCAAGCTGTCGGGGGAACCTTTAAGAAGCTTTTAAGGCAACCCGAGGACCCTCGCGTACCCTCGTAGGTGCCTCTTCGGACGAAGATCGCTCAGTTTCGCGCTGGAAGGCTGCGATCCTCGTGAGGGGTGCCGTTTCTGAATGCCGTCTTGGGGCTCTCTGGGGCCGTCTTGAGCACCCCTTGGGCCGTGTCGGGGCTGTCTTGGGCCGGTTTCGGACTCGCTTGGAGGCCTCTTGAGCCGTCTGGCATCGGTCTTGTGGGCGTCTTCGGCCGTCTTGGCACGTCGGAACAGTGAACATGCAAAGAAGCAAAAATCTTAGAAAAACCATAGGAAATCACAGATGTTCATCTCTCGGGGGCTTCTTCGGAGGACTCTGGAAGGCTCTTGGGACCCTCTTGGGCCTTCGTAGGAGCCTCGAGAAAGCCTCTCGGGAGGTCCAAGGAGCCTCGCGTGTCCTCTCACCTTCCTCTTTGGACGGAGAGCGCTAATTTTCGCGCTCGGAGGCTGCGATCCTCGTGAGGGGTCCCGTTTCCGGAAGTCCCGGTTGGGGAGGATCCTATTTCGGGGGGGGGGTCCCACCCCCCAGGATTATAAAAATATAGAAAAGGGAGTAGAGAGAGATAGAAAGAAACAATGCATACATAAATAAATCTATAAAGAGAAAGAGAGAGGGACATAAATCAAGAGAGAAAGAAAGAGAGAGAGAGAGAGAGAGCTTGCCGCTGCCACTTCTCGCGTCGATCACTGCGCCAAGCACGCCCTCAATCGCCCCCCCGCCCTCCCTCTTGTCCACCCCCCGTCCGCGCCCAAGGGGCCGAAAAGGGCGGCCCAGGAAGGGCACCGAGGTCCGCGGGGGCAAAAGGCTCGGCTGCGCGCCAGAGCCGCCTTTCGCCGGGTTGACCTTCAGCGCGGGCACACTGGGGTCCCCAGATGACTGAAGGCGATGCGATAGCAACGTTTTGCGCGCCCGGGCTTGGCCTTAATTACCACGGCCCCCCGAAAAGCGCGCACCAAAGGCCACTCTTGCCTAGGATCGCTCTTGCGCGTAGCCGCTCAGCCGATAGGAGAAAACGGAATCTCCCCCAGGGCCGAAGTTGAGCTTCCAAGTTGAGCGGCTGCAGCAGTGGATCCCCCCCAAATGGAAAGGGAGGAAAGGCCCCGGGATACATGGGGAAAACTCAAGGGACATAGATTTGATAGTTGCCCCGGTGGAATGCCCAGGAGGGCATTGGGAAGGCCGCAAAGGATCCCAGGAGAGATCCAGGAGGGCCCGAAGAGCGCCAGGGTGTTCCAGGAGAGCACGATAGGACGCCACGAGTTCCCTCGCCTTTGTCTCTTCGCCCCATCTTCATCATCATACCTCTTCCTCATCCCCTTTCTCCATCTCCTCTCCCAGAGTCTGCCTCCACCTCCACCTCCTCCTCCTCCTCCTCCTCCTCCTCCTCCTCCCTTTTCCTGTTCGTCCTCCTCTTCCTCGCGCTCGTCCTCATTTGATTCCTCCACTCCATTCTCGCATTCCCCCCCCTCTCATCACGTTTCCCCTACCAGCTAAGGGCGGCCGCGGAGGACAGGGTGGGGGGGGGGGGGCAAAGAGCGGAGACACGGCTTCAGGGGGGCCGTCCTCGGGGGACACCAGGAGGGAGACAAACGGGGGAAGAGGGTCGAACAGCGGCTGCAGGGGGCTGCGGGTGGGACGGGGGGGGGGGAAGAAGTTGCTCACTGGATTGAGGGGCGGCTGGATGGGGCGGGACGGGCTGGCCAGGGCCTCGATCTCGCCTTTGTGGCTGGTGGCTGGTTGCTGGCACGCTAGGCACTTGCGCTCCTCCTCCTCCTCCTCCTCCTCCTCCTCCTCCTCATCCTCCTCCTCCCTCCTAGTCCTCCTCGTCCTCCTCCTCGTCCTCCCCCTCCTCCTCCTCCTCCTCCTCATCCGCCTCCTCCTCCTCATCTCCTCCTCCTCCTCGGGGGGGGTGGCGGGACGGGGAGCGAGGGGGGGTGGATGCCAGTTCGAGCAAGCCGCTCAGGGTGTGGGGGGGTGGGGGGGGGGAGGAAAGCGGGGGGAAACGGCCCCGGGGTTGGGCCCGGGGTGGTGGTGGTGGGGGGGGTGCGAGGGGGTTGGGGGGGGGGACTGTCGACCAGCGGCTCTAGGGGGCGGCCGGGGGGGGTGGGGGGGCGGCCGGGGAGAGAACGGGAGGGGGGAAGAAGGGAGGCCCTCCCCCCCAAGATTCAGGGAGACGAATTCTATCAACATATGGTCGGGACCTCTCAGATCAAATTGCTGTTTTGGCGGGAAATGCGTGCTTGTTTGTCAGATCCCCAACAGCATCTCTCTCGATACAGCAGGTGTGGCACTTGAGCGGGCCAAGGGGTGAGCCAACCAGGGGATATGACACGGGACCCGACCGCGCCCAGATTTCGGGGATTGACCGGGCTGCAAATTTGATTTCAATCGGCTCATCAGTATCGGTATCAATCTCAGTCTGAGTATCAGCATCAGCAGCATCAGCAGCATCAGCAGCATCATCAGCATCATCATCATAATCATAATCATCATCATCATCATCATCATCATCATCATCATCATCATCACCATCATCATCATCATCACCATCATCACCATCATCATCATCATCAGCATCAGGATCATCATCATCATCATCACCACCATCATCATCATCATCATCATCATCATCATCATCATCATTGCTACTAATATCATTATTTGTAGCGTTATACTATCATTATTATTCGTATTAGTATTCTGATTATGACTATCATTATCATTATCATTATCATTATCATTATTATTATCGTCGTCGTCGTCGCCATCATCATCATCATCATCATCATCATCATCATCATCATCATCATCATCATCATCATCATCATCAACACCACCACTACCACCACCGCCACCACTACCACCATCATCGGCACCATTGCAATCGCCGTGATTACCACCATCGTGTCATCGTCATGTTCGCCCACAGCCCGAGACACCACCGTCATCATCGTCGCCACTGCCACCGCCTCTGCCGTTTCCATGGTCGGCGTTGCCATCCCATTTTCGTCTTGCCCCTCGCTGCTGCGGCGCGCGCGGCGGTGCTCGCGGGCTCCCCGCTGGCACTGCGGCGGGAATTTCAAGCTCCTGTGATGCCGATTTCCGCCCTGCCTTGCCGTCGCTGCTTCCGCACATACTTCGGCGGACACCTCCGCCCCACTCTCCCGCGGCAGAGAGGACCGTTTCATTTTTGTCGCATCGGTTGGGGTGCGTCTCTGGCGCAGTTTGACCAGGACTGTAAACCAAACTGCGGCGGACCCAAGGAGGAGGAGGAGGAGGAGGAGGAGGAGGAGGAGGAGGAGGAGGAGGAGGAGGAGGAGAGGGGAGGAGGAAGAGAGGATGAGGAGGAGGAGGCGGAGGAGGAGGAGGGGAGGAGGAGGGGAGGAGGAGGAGGCACAGCCAGGGCCCGCCCCACGCCGCTGCCGCTGACGGGCCTTCCCGCGCGCGGCGTGCTCCCGCAGCTTCGGCATCCGGAGGCCTGCCTCGGGCCCGAGAGGGCGCCCGACAGAGCAGCGCCAACGGGCGATTGGTGGGAGAAGAGGAGTAAGGAAGGAGGAAGGACGGAGGAGAGGAAGAGGAGGAGAGGAGGAGGAGGAGGAGGTGGACGAGGACGAGGACGAGGACGAGGAGGAGGAGGACGAGGAGGAGGAGGAGGAGGAGGAGGAGGAGGACGAGGAGGAGGAGGAGGAGGAGGGCCAGCCGAGAGGACGGGCCCCGCCCGTCGCAGACCCGGTCGAGGTCGGCTCCCGGACCCCTCCCTTGGCATCGCTGGGACGTGTGCGTCCTTCTTCCTCGGCGAGGGCCCTCGAGGAGCAGGATGTTGGGCCATCTCTCACGAGCCATGGACGCACAGAGCCAGAGCAGGCAGGGGGGGAGTGGGCCTCCGAGCGATGGCGAGCTCTTGGGGTCCATCCTGACCCGTCTCTCGAGAGGCGAGCCCGGCCGCGGCGACGAGCAGCGCCCCGGGAGGCCCCCCACAGGGCGACCTGGCCCCCGGGAGGGCCGCTCTCGCTGCCTCGCCCGGGCCCCGCCTCCGAACGGGTGCCCTGTGGCGACCGCTGGGCCCCCCATCCGGAGGCTCGCCTGCCGCTGCCGGTCGCCGGGCCCGAGGGCGAGAAAGGAGCCCCCCCCCGCCTTGCAGGGCTCGTTTCGGTGTCCTCCCGCTCGACTTCGACCTCGACCTCGACCACTTCCGATTCCGATCCGGTGCGACCTCGGTGTCTCAAGAACTCCATAGGCGACCTCGGTGTCCAACATCGATTCGGGCTCCGGTGTCTCAACGGATGCCTACGAGCCCGCCGATTTCCGCCGATTCGGCTTTTCCCGGCGCGGCGGCCGAGTTCCCCCGCTCCGCTGTATGTCGATTGCCGATGCGGCTCATCGATTCGATTCTGGGCTCTCCTGCCCGTGCGCTCGCCCCAGAGAGCCCTGCGGTCCCGTGCCCAGCGATGTACACCGCCACCACCTCCCTCACCCTCGTCCCTCCCAGGGGAGGAGGAGGGAGGAGGAAGAGGAGAGTGGAGTTAAGTCTACAGCAGGCAAATTCACAAATAGTCAAGGAAATGGTCCAGGGACGATTTTTTTAATTATGTTTGAACATATTTCGAACATTTTTCTGGTATTTTTTGTTTTTCGTCCAAAGTCCCCCTGCAGGGGGACACGCCCGATCTCAGGGTGGAGGGTAGGTAGAGGGGTATTCGCGGGGGGCCAGGCCGGGAGGGCTGGGTCGCGATAGCCACCATTATTTGTTCGACATTTTCCCATAATTGTCTTCATCTTCTTCTGTGCACGTGGTTCTCCGCGTTTCTTGCTGGCTTCAGAGAGAGTGGCGAAGAAGAAAAAAAATATGGAGGGTGAAGGAGCGAAGGGGAATGGAAGTGGTGGTGGTATTCTTGGGGCCGTACGCGGGGTCCCCGCAGGGATGCCCCGCGCGCGCGGCCCCCGCGTGGTCCACGGGCGCTCTCCTCCCCTCCGCGGCTTCGAGGACCCGAGGTCTCTGGGTGTCTGCTTCGACGATGTCGAGGCTTCGAGGGTCGAGGTCTCTGTGTCTCTGAGCTGAGGCCTCTGGAGCTCAGCAACTGGAGGCCTCGGAGCTTGTAGGGGCGAGGGGGCTGAGCGGCGCAGTCGGCGGGGCTGGCGCGGGTTGTGGGGCCTTCTTGGGAAGGCTCTTGGGGATCTCTTGGGGCGCCTCGAAGGCTTCTTGGGCCGTCTTGGGGCCATCTTGGGCGTCTTGGACCGATCGTCCGACGATTCGGGGTTCTCCTGGACCGTCTTGGGGGCTTCTTGGGGCCCTCTTGGTCCGTCTTGGGGCGTTCCTGGGCCCGAGAAATCACGCGACAAGACGCGACGCGCCCCAAGGGGCACTCGCCAAGCTCTTGAGGATTTGGCAATTCGGGGTCCAGGCCTTCTTAAGACATCTTCAGGATTGAGGACTGAGGCTTGAGGGATTCGGCAAGGGATCTGGGGACACTTCACTTCGTGCCGCACGGGGACGGTGGCGCATGATAGGAAGCGCGCTCAGACTCGAAGAGTCGTGCGATGGACGTTGTTTCCGACCCGGTAGGGACACATTTATCGTTTTGGGAGTTCCAGGCGGGGAAGGGTGATGGAGGGCTTCCGTGGTCAAGGCCTGGCGGATGACGGGAAGCGCCTTTTCGGAACGAGAATGTGATGGGAGTTCGTTAGGTCATGCTGAGGAAGGAATAAAGACACAACTCAGACGCGAGTGACAACTGGCTCGCCGCTGCAAAATATCATTCGCTCGGTGGATAATGGGAAGCGTTTTCGAGGAACGAGAAGCGAGCTGTACGTTCTGGCTAAATCTGTAGCACATCTAAAACCTATTAACATACATACCGTTCGAGATAGCACGGGGACCAGGTTGGCGGAGGTTGGCGGATCTTTTTTAAAAGCATTTCGATTGAGATCTCCTCACATCCGATTCCAGCTCTCGTCTTTTCGACTCCGGCTCAGTATCCTGATTATTTGTGGTTGAAGGTATTCTGCAGGTTCCGACTCCGGCTCTTATGTTTGTTTCCCGACTCCCGGTCCTTTCCCATCCCTCCGACTCCGGCTCCGACTCCGACTCTGCATGGGACACGCGCGTTCGTCCAGCAAGTGCAATAAGCGGGCCCCGGCTCACCCGCGCTGCCCCCAAGGGGCCTGCTGGCCGACCGGCCGGCGGACTCGGCGCGTTCGTTCGTTCTCCTCATAAAAAAGCTGATCGCAACATCGTTATTTAGCAGAACAAGCGTTTCTCTCGTGAGATCTAAACGCGGGAGGTCGCGAAATTGGCATATCTCCTACATTTGGCATTTCGCCTGAGACATCCTCGACAACTTGTAATGTCGACAAAGCTGCTTGACTACCTTTCATGTTAAAAACGACGCTCTCGCTCGAGATATCCTAAGACAATGATCACCAGCACGGCAAACCAACATTTCTCTATGCTTTTACGTCGTTTCTAAAAGTGCCCATCTCACTCTGAACATCCTTCCTCACAAAACTGGCATGTTCTCAACATCGTCGTGGTATCTGTCTTGAAGTGTTCAAGACGAAGAAGCAAGAGCTCCAAAAGGACCCCAGGATATGGCTCCAAGAGCGCCCTGAGAACTCCCGAAGATGACGATTTCGCTAGGGACATCCTCAGGACAATTGAAACATGAAGGCGTAGAAAGAGCGCGCTGCGGGAGACGCGAATAACAAAAGGGAGGCCCCAGCTTCAAGCTACCCCCCCTTTTTCCGCCAGGGGAGGGTGCTTCCGAAGCTACCCCCCCACCCTTCCATCAGCAGCCTGGGAAACTGACGGGGAGGAGAAGGAGGGGTGCTTCAGAAGCCCACCCCCCCTCCCTTTTGGTGCCGGGGTAAGCTCGGGCTGCCTTTTGCACAGGGGGCCGGTTCGAAGCTCCCCCCTCCTCTTCTGGGTTTCCAATTTCCAAGGGTCCAAGGGTGGGGTGGGGTGGGCACCCTTTGCGAACCTGGGAGTTGCTGGGGCTCGGGGGGGGGTGGGGGCCGAAGCTACCTCCACCCTCCTTCTCGGGGCTGAGGGTAAGCCTGGGCTTAGCGGTGCGTGGGGGGGGTCTTCCAAAAGGCGTATCCAGAAATTAACGGGACAACCTTGGACCCCCCCAGAACAAATTGGACATGATAGTGACGAGTTAATAAACCCGGAAAGAGTCCGGGGCAAACCCAGAAATTTCCCAGACAAGTCCGACAACGCACCAAACCCGGAAAAATGCAAACCAAACACAGGATAACGAAATCCAAGCACCGAAATGTTCTGGGGAAAAGCCAGGAATTGCAAGCAGGTGCAGGTTTGAGGAGTGGTGTGGAAGTTGAGGTTGAAGGAAGAGCGGGTTGAGGGGGAAGGGGGGAGCGAGGAGGAGGGGTAGCGGAGGAGGGAGGCAAAGTAGAGGAGGGAGGAGGGAGGAGGGAGTAGAAGGAGGTGGAGGAGGGAGGAGGGAGGAGGGAGGGAAAAGGCAGGAGGGAAGAGGGAGGAAAAGGAAGGGAAGGCAGGAGGAAAGGGGAGGTCGAAGGAGGGCGGAGGGATGAGGTGGGTAGGAGGCGTGGGAGGACAAGCGAGATTGTGGACGAGGAGGGGGGAGGAGGGGTAGTTGGGAGGACCGACAGGAGGGCGAGGAGGACGGGGAGGAGCGAGGAGGAGAGATGCAGGACGAACGAGGGGGGGAGGAGGCGGGCGCGCGGGCGGGCGACCGGGCAGGCGGGCAAGCGTACGTGCGGGCGGGCTTGCTGGTGGGCGGGCGAGAAGACGGGCAGGCGCGCGCGAGCGGGCGCGCGGGCGGACGCGCGCTTCGGCGGGCGGGCGGGCGCGCGAGCAGGCGCCGGCGAGCTGGCGGGCGCGCGGGCGGGCGGGCGTCATTGTTTGAGTGATTGTCGTCGTCGTCGTCGTCGTCGTCGTCGTCGTGGTCGTCGTCGCCCGTCGATGCCCGTCGTCGCCATCGTCGCCCGTCGTCGTCGTCGTCGTTGTCGTCATCGTCGTCCTCGTCGCCGTCGTCGTGGTTGTCGTCGTCGTCGTCGTCGTCCTCCGTCGTCGTCGTCGGCGGCGGCGCCGGCGTCGGCGTCGTCGTCGTCGTCGCTGTCGTCGTCGTCACCGTCGCCGTCACGTAGGCTGGAGGTTCCAGAAGGAGTACAGGTATTTTTGTCGTCGTCGTCGTCGTCGTCGTCGTCGTCGTCGTCGTCGTCGTCGTCGTCGTCGTCGTTGAATTCTTCTCATCTCTAAAGAAGAATAATTGTTGATCCCCCCTGCCCGTGAACTAGCGCATTTTCAATGAAAGTGTTCCTTTTGGGCTCGCGCCGTTTTTTTGAATATATTTTTATATATATATATATAAAGGAGAAAAAGAAGGGAAAGCTGGGTGTCACCAAACTGTGCCCCTGGCCCCTGGGTTAAAAAAACAACGGCTCCCGCCTGACACTTCTTCACAATTCATTCCAAAATCGCGCTCTCGCGCGCCGCAATTTATGCAGGAATCCTGTGCTCTCGCGCAGAACTTTCCCGCAATTAATTCAGACACCGGGCCTTCGACACTCAGGAGTGACGCTCTCGCTTCAGCTTATCTCGCGATTTACTTGGGAATCGCGTTATCGCTCGAGACTTCCTCGAGATTCATGCAGGTCGCACGCTTCAGCAACCCGCCTGCTCGTCCTGGCCGCCTGGGCCCGCCTTCCCGACACGCCCGCTACTGTCTGCCCACCAGGTTTGCCCGTTTGGTTCTGCCACGTGCTTTGTGCTCCTAGCCCCCTTCCTGCTAATTTCTCTCGTGCTCCATCCTTTTCCCTCCCCTTTCCGTGCGTCCTCTCTTCCCCTGTCTTAGGGGCTGCACTACATGCACGTGGCAGATAAGGAAGATATGCCCCCAAGGGGGGTGCGATCGAAGACGAAGAGGGCAGGTATTGAGGCATCGGGATCTAAGTGTTGAGTGGCATTCGAGCTGATAGGAACGAACAGTCTCAAAACGATTGTTACTATTATTGTTCTTGTTGATGATGAGAACGTGCTCCTGGGGCCTTGTTGTGTTGCGCCCGCGGGAGGGGGGGGGCAACGCAACCGCGCAACGCTCGGGCGCGGACGTGGTTGAGCTGCGACCTCCCGCCCGCGAATTGCACCCTCCCGTGCGCGTGTTGCGCGCCCCTCCCCTCTCTGCGCGTTTCGTGCTCCTTTCGCGGGGCGACCCATCGGTTTCTGCGGCAGCCCGTATCGGATGTGTAGAGGATTTTGTACAGGCCGTATGGGATCGGGATCCAATAAAGGCTGTGTGGGATCTGCATCCGATCCCATGCAGGCCGTACGGGATCTGCATCTGATTCCATACAGGCCGCATGTGATCTATATCGGATCCCATACAGACCGTATGGGGTCTGTATCGGAGCCTGTCGCCCATACAGGTCGTATGGGATCTGTATCGGATCCCATGCAGGCCGTCTGGGATCTGTATCGGAGCCGAATACAGGCCGTATGGGATTGGTGCCAGATCCCATACAGGCTGTAGAGGATCTGTATCGAATCCCGTGCAAGCCGTATTGGATTTGTATCGGGCCCCATACAGGCCGTATTGGGTATCGGACCCTGTACATGCAGCATGGGCTGTTTATCGTACCCCATACATGCCGTATGGGATCTCTTTCGGACCCCATACAGTCCGCGTGGGACTTGTATCGGGTCCCAGACACGCCGTATGGAATATGTATCGGAGCCCTACAAACCGTATGGGATCGGTATCGGAGCCCAAGCAGGCCGCATCGGATATGTACCGGAGTTCATACAGGCCGTATGGGACTTTAGCGCGTCTCATACAGGCCGCATGGGACTTGTATCGGATCGCATCCAGGCCGTATGAGATCTGTATCGGATTCCATATAGGCCGAATGGAATTTGTATCGGAGCCCACACAAGCTGGATGGGATCTGTATCGGAAGAAGGATGAAGAGGAGGAGGAGGAGGAGGAGGAGGAGGAGGAGGAGGAGGAGGTGCAGAAACGAGTACTAAGAGGATGAGGAGGAAGAGCGGGAGAGGAGAGAGGAAGGAGGAGGCGAGGAGGAGGAGGAAAAGCAGGAGGAGGAGAGGAGAGGATGAGGAGGAGGGAGGAGGAGGAGGAGGAGAGGAAGGGAGGAGGAGGGAGGAGGAAGAGGAGGACGAGGAGGAGGAGGAGGAAGGGAACGGAGGAGGAAGAAGGAGGAGGAGAGGAGGAGGAGAGGAGGGGGAGGAGGGAGGAGGAGGAGGAGGAGGAGAGGAGGAGAGGGAGGAGGAGGAGGAGGAGGAGGAGAGGGAGAGGAGGAAGGGTAGGATGAAGAGGAGGAACAGGAGGAGGAGGAGGAAGAGGCGGAGGAGGAGGAGGAGGAGGAAGAGGAGGGAGAGAGGGAGGGAGGGAGGGAGGGGGGGAGGGGGGATTGAAATGTTTAGTTGACTTGCGAAACCATGAGCCCTAATGCGTACGGAACAGATACTACACTTGATCAAACCTTTTCTCTGAATAACATGCTGCTACTGCTCTAACATCTGCTTATCCCATCAGTCTCATTATACTTTCTAAGAGGCTGTTGCGAATCAGAAAGGTTGGAAAATAATCAAAAAAGAAAAACTAGTGGTGAACAGTGCTTTCACCAGCTCGAGAGAGAGAGAGAGAGAATTAGGACAGCAGAGACTCCGGGCGGCAGCGCTGGCAGGCCTCACAGTCCGTGAAGCTAAAGCAAATCATGCCGTAGTTCGTTTGGTTGATGATGTTGCTCTGCGTCTCGTCGGTGTTGTCCAGCTCGTAGTTGTACTTGTGGATGTGCTCGAGGTCTGATTCCTGGTACTCGTCCGGTCGGTGTGTTATACGTCTTGCTGTCGCCATTTTGGCCACCAGGTTCATGTCAAGATATCCAGTTGTCAAAAGCCTCATCATCTGTTTGAACATCCCTGGTTTTGTCATTGCATCTGCCACCATAGTCTCAGTAGGTACGTGCATCGTCCACCTGATGCGTGCTGCGACCCTCTCCTCACGTAGTGCCATCACTGGTAATCTCTGCTGCTTATATTGAGGCACTCTTTTCAGACCAGTCACTAGCTCGAACACGTCTTTGCAGCCCGTGAGGTGGTCAATGGCAAGCTCGTAGGCTCCTGTCTCATTGACCTTCGTCATTGCGCGTATCCGATCTTGCTGAGAAATGTTGTGGTCCATCTGCATTTCCGTGATTCTCAATGCTATCATCTGTGCGTTGCTCACGACACTCAGCGCGCAGTTCGTCGCCCCCATGCTTGTTGAATGGGCCACTTCCTTTGTTTTGTTTGATAGAACAGCCATAGGATGACACAGTCCGCCGAGACACGTCTTGTCACGAATAATGTCCGACTTCGTCTCAAACATCATGTCCTGCATCATCAAAATGACTTGGTCTTCTTGAGGATAGACACTCGTCTTTGTTGTATGATTTGCGTCACTGGTCGCTCTCTGCCAGTACGGTCCAGTCGAGGAAAATGAAGTCTTAGAAGCTGATTGTCACTCTGTGCCTCCTTCAGAACAGCGCTCGCTCGCTTGAGGTGCATGACCTTTGGCTCGTTGTTGAAACCCTGCAGCTGCGTCACTTCCGTCAAGATGTGCACATTGCATTGGCAGAGAAACAACATGCTGGTTAGGATACTCCTGAAACCATGTGCATGCAGCGCTGAAACAAGTTGGTAATCGCTCAGATTCGGAACCTCACATGGCTTGATCTTCTTGAGGTGATCCAGCGGCTGTATCACAATACTATCATTGGCCAATCTGCTGTACTGAGCTCCGTTGTGCGTGAAAAGGCAACTTCTGTCGCTTGACTGCTCCGAGTTTCCGTTCGAGTAAGCTTCGCAAGAAATTCAGAACTTGTTTTCGTGATTGTGAGAGAAGCTCGTCCACATGGATAGAAAGGCAGGCCGCAAGCTTGTCCGTCATCGCTGCCAGGAGACTCTCTGAAATGCCACACTCTTTGTGCTGTATGAGGATAGCGTCGTCGCAATGCGTCCAGGTCCTTCACCGTCCAGTACACGAAGTTGTCGTCCCATAAACTTATCCGAGCCTCCAGATGGGAGACGAGGTGGAGAGTCAGTGCGATCTGCCAGAGGTGAGGTGCGTCCACCAGTCCATGCATGGGCTTCAGAAGTTCCAAGAGGAGAAGACCGTCATCCACTGGTTGCGCAATCACTGGGCTGTTCTTGATGCTGGCCGTGTGTCTCCGTACATTAGCCGGAGGATTGAGATAGACCTTTCGTACCGTGGTGCGCGACAGCTTCAGTTCGCGCGATCGCTTTCTCAATTCTGCGAACGACAGACCTTGCAGGAAAACTGTGGAGATATCCCAACTCTCCAGATCCGTGAGGTAATGACATTGAGCCATACTCACCACCAACTTCTGGCTGATTCTGGATGCCGTGCTAGAATGTCTTTGTATCTGCTGTTCCTGTGAGTCCAGAAAACCACGGCCGCATCGTGAACTCTTCACCTCCCGCATCTTCGTCTTCTGACTGAGCTTCCAACGTCGTACCCAGGCCGCATCAATCACATCATTCGAGTCCAGGCTCTTCGTGGCAGAGCAAGCAAACATTGAGTGATCCACGAATGCTGTAAGCTCTGCTCGATCTGCTGCTTTGACCAGGTCCCAATTCTCGTAAATCTCCTGCTCGCCTAGGTCACAGCTTCGCCGGTCTCCAAGTCGAAGAGACAACATTCGCTGCGTCGCCGTGGTCCTGAGATGGCCCAAGCTGATTGAGATCTACTCCATGGAAGATCGGCGCCTCGACCGATTGCGCCCGCTAAGTAGTTTGCCTGGCAGTGCTGCTCAACAACCATCGTGACCGAGTCCATGAGAGATGACTCGCACGTGCTGTTGAGATATTATTCGACGTCTGCCGTGAGGTTCAAGCAGCTGGTCGCGGCGTTGCGCCTGGCGTAGAGGTCCTGGTACAGAATAGGTGCAGGGCCACTCTCCGGCATGTCCACGTGCGCTGGCTGTTCGATTGGAACTGGGTCTTCTGCTGGAAGATCCTGTAGTTCGCTTCAGTCTCCAGAACTGAGGCCTTGATGATTGCGATCATCATCGAGAGGCAGAGAGGTGCCAGCGTAGGGTCTCGAAGCCGGCTGCTCCATTGACGTAGAAGATTCAGGGTCCACATCATCATGAGGACGTATAGGTGCCAGATGTATTTCTGGAGTTGGAGGATCATGTTGTACAGACTCCGGCCCAGGAATATCTGGCAGTAGGTCACTCAGAGCTCTCGAGAGATCCAGCTCGGATGGTGGCGCCAATCCAGGCACTGGTACTTCTGCAGAGTCAGGTCGATGTTCAGGCTGAGGAGCCGGAACCTCGGTAGGTAGTTGTTCACCGAGTGCTTTGGACACGTCCATCTCCGTTTGTTGTGCTGGCTGAGGCGCATGAACTTCTGGCAGGATGTCGCTGAGCGCCTCCGATATGTTCATCTCCGCCTTCCTTTTGGGTGCTTGCTGTGACGCTCTGACTTTGGCTGTTTGTCGCTCATCTCCTTTGACAAATTTGTCCTTGTCGTCTATTCCTGCCGGGGTAGCGATGCATCAGAATGTACGCCGCTCATGTCCGCAGGCATACCACGTTCGTGCATCCGCACTCGTCGCGGTGGATGAGCGCCCTCGACCGGCATTGTTGGCCGTGCACCTGATCCAGAAGGCAGAGGTCGAGAGGAGATAGCATCTGACGATGACGATGGTGCTGATGTTGAAGAAGGTTGTGCGTTCGCTGGTTTTCTATGCAGTCGCGCTTGCATTGGAGGTCCAACAGTAGAAAGAGGAGCCAGCTCGTGCGATGTTGCCGCCGTCGTCTGAGGTATTTGTGTTGCCGATGCCGGCATGGGCTGCCAATGTTGACTGAGCTCTGTCGCGTTTGCCGCAGAAGATCTCGCAGATGTTGCTGCTGGCCGCGTCGCGTCCAGATCGCGTGACCTGGACAGAGTATCCAAGAGAGAGGGTTTCCCAGAGCCCGTCGCGGCGCTGACATCGGGAGAGTAGGACATGATGTAATCTCCCCAGTCTCCATCTCCAGGAAGTAGGCCGACCACATCGCGGATGTCCTGCTCGATGTCCCGCATGTTTTCTGGTTGTATTTCTATGTTGCTGAGGTCGTTCGCATCGGGCATTTCGTAGTCGCCCTGGTATGGATCAATTGGCAGCTCCATGCGATGCATGAGAAAGAACGAAGTGTTGCCCCAGTCGTCCATGGAGAAGTCGCTGATGTTGATACCTTTGCGCGGCAGAACTTCTTGCGTGAGGTAGCGCGCGTGATCTGAGCGTGACCAAGTGACCAGCAAACCGCGATATATTCGATCGAGAGCTGGCATCCGTCTGACTGCCGTGCCATATACAAGACCATCCACACTCCTAAGACGAAGTACCCGCTGGTAGATCTTCATGCGCAAAGTCCAATGCATGAGAAGTCAGAGCTGTGCGACAGGCGGGGTACAGCTCATAGTAGTGCGATCAAAGAACTCGCCGAGCCTCGAGCATTGACCGTAGGCCGTGCCGTCGACAAGGCCCATGAGCTTCTCGAGGTCAGATGCCTCTTCGGATTCGCCCAGCAAGTATGCGCAGTGGTTCCCGTCGTCCAGCTTGATCTTCTCAAGTTTGATGGCGTGGCGTGTCGTCGAATATGTCTTGTGGGCAGGATCTATGGAATATCTTTCTATATTACGATTCCAGTACCGTGAGAGAGTTTGACCAGCTCAGCTGGCCCCCGCCATCCTGATTGATCCTTCCGCTCTGGCACACGATAAATATCAACAGGCTCTCCTGGTTGAAGCCGCTGTCTTGGAGGTGTCTGTTGCTGTCGAGTTCGGTAGCATCGTGCGATGCGCTCCTCTACGAGACTCTTGGCCATGGCGATCTTTGCCTACATCCTGAGTCTCAGGGCCGACTCGAATCGGCCCGGGCAGCTATCAGTTGATAGAATCCAGGATGGTGGCTTCCATGTCATAATAGTCTCTCGGCGTATAACCCAGTTCCACCTGATTGGCCGTCTGGCCTCCATATGACACAAGAGAATTGGAGGTCATGGCCGCTTTCTGAATGATGTCTGCGCTCGTCCCTTGTAGGCCTTGAGACTGACCGCTTCTCTTGAGCTTGAGCGAGCGCAGTCTGACCAGGGAGATCCACGGCTCAACCAGGCCAGTCATCGCGCGATCGTCGGCGCCCGCACATCTTCGTGAGATGCGAAACTTATCGCACATCCTGGAAGCCAACTCTGAGACCATGCCGCCTTCCTGGTTTGGGATCAATCGCGATGGAGGGCCAAAATATCTGATCCACATCCGAAGCACTGTCGCAAGTAGATTATCCTGCCGCGCGGTCCTTGGGAAAATCTGCCATCTTGTACTTGCCGAACTCATCTGCGACAAGGATGTAGCATTCATCCCATTGGAAAAAGTCCACCTGGACTCGTTGGTTGAAGTAGATAGCCGTCGCGATGCCAACCTGAGGCTTGGTGGCAGATGGCAGGTAGTCCCGACAGTCCTTACAGGCTTTCGGAATAAGAACAAGAATTCGCGCAATCCAGGGTGTCCAGCAATCGCCCTGCTTCAGGAGGACCGCCATGTCAGGAACAGAAACACGCCAAAAACGAACATGCAATCCGAGAAGACATCGAATGCACTCCTTCTTGTCTTTGTTGGCTGCGGCTTCTGTCACTCGCTTGAGAAGATTGGATAGGTCGAAACGTGGTTTGACGTCATACCATTCTTTCTTTGCAATATTTGGCTCGTCCTCCGTAGCCGCTGGCTTGACTGATGTGGAAGGTTCTTCAGAAGGTGCCACAGCTGGCGCCTTGTCCACCTGCTCGCCAGCGTTGGGCTCGAGAGGTACCTCCTGTAGTGGCTGTGCCACTGGTTCGTCAGGGTCAGGAGGCTCATCCTGGACTTCGGCAACTGCAGGTGGTGCCGGCGCTGGTGCAGGTGGTTCTCCGTCGTCGTCAGTCTCCGCGGGCTGTGCCGGAGGTGCCAGCACTGCGTCTGCTGCTGGTGCTGCCCGAGGTGCTTCGGTGCCGGACAGCCGACGCTGCCCGGGAACTCGAGAGCGAGGTTGTTCTGTCTTGGATTCGTGCTTGCATCTCGGGCAGGTCCAAAACGGTAAGTTCACCTCGTCTTGGTAAAAGCTGGAAGTCGTTTGGGTAACCAGCCGCGTGACATCCTTGCCGATCGCGTCGCACAGCAGCTTGGGATAAACAGCTTGTCGCGCTGTCTTGTGCACTCCACCGCTGTGACCAACTAGCTGTCCGCGAGGAATCTTACATCTGCAATGCCTTGCCACGCTTCGGATGCCGAAGGTCCTCAGGTGTTTGGTGCGCTTGCGGATGGGCTCGCCTTCATCGTTTGTAGCACCGAAGGGGCAGTGATCACCGATGTGCTGTCGTAAGCCGAGATAGTGTAGTTCTCGTAGATCTGATTTGTCCCAGATCTCGCTAGTGTCTGGATTCTCGACCGCCGAGTGCTCACCGCGTTGTTGTCCATGCTGAATGTCTGCCACGCACCATCTGAGGGTTGGATGCTGCACTTGCCGTTCGGCCTCGCGCTTGGTAACATCTCCTCGCGACGCCTGTGGCCAGGGAGTACAGGTAGGAGCCCACCAGGTGAGTGATGCCCAGTGTCTCCCGAATCGTCGTGAGGATGTGCTGATGCCCTGATTCCGCCATGTTCCAGCCATGCCGATAGTCCACAGGAAACGCCACCTGAGAATAGTCCGAGCTTCATGCATCTCAACGAGAAGCGTCCATTTCCGACCATGCGCTCCTGAAGATGCAGCTTGAAGCCCTGCATATGATCCACCCACTTCATGGCATTAAATGGGGTGATGATCGGCAGCTGGCTTTGCTGGTAGAACTCCTCAGGAAGCGCTTGAGATTTCTTCTTCAGCAGGCGGATGTCGTCGGCATCGCAGGCAGAGGGCCACGTATTCTTTCCAGTCCACTGCGAGTCTCCAAACAAATCCCAATGCCGATAGTAGCTCTGGCAAATGTTTGCCGGTGAGCTCTTGACTAAGGTGCGTGTGTGTGTTCGGCTCTGACCTTCACGTGCATCGATACCATCTGCTTTATAATCTCCCAGTCCCATTCTACGTTCTGAAGTGCTGCTG
>CAUYUJ010003213.1:0-47500 GCA_963575745.1 Prorocentrum cordatum
CGCGAAGAACAATATCGCCGTGGATATCAACGTCGAGGCCAAGAAGATAGAGCACAAGCTGGAGGAGCTCAACATCGTTGCCTTCCGCGACTTGGACTTTTACGACTCCAAGCTGAACGGCTCCGCCGCCGTCGCCGTCGCCGACGAGATGGATGCGATGATGTCTATGGAGGACGGCCTGGACGTGGGCACGCTGGACCAGGTGAGGCGGGTCACTGGCGCGTGCCATCATCACCGCCGAGGTGTGTCCATGACCCGTATGTGGTGAGATAGGGCGGGAACGACGATACTGACGATGACGAGGATGACTACGACGTTGTGGGCAGGGTGGGGGAGGGGGTGACGATATGGGACGTTGACGCGGATGATGATGCCGATGACGGTTGTGGTGAGCGGGGGGAGGGGGGGGGGATTCGGGGGTAAGGATGGCGGCGAGGGGAACTACGGGTCGTGGCATGCACCTTGGCGGTGGCGGGGGCGCGTCGCACCGCGACCTTTTTATAGGTCGTGAAGGACTACGGGTGCTTCGGCAGGCACCGCCACGCCAGGCTCGCGCGGATCATGGCCAGGCACGTGGCCGCGGGCGGCGAGATCCATGAGCTGTACGACGCGGCCGACGACGAGATGGTAGCCTACCTCGAGTGGAGCTTCTTCAAGTTCTGGGGCCAGTTCACGGATGCGGGCGGCGGGCGCGCCTGGCGCATTTTCACGCTCTGCCGCGCGAGCAGCGCGGCTACTGCTTGAGAAAAAACCGTCAATCAAATCATTTGCGCGCTTGTGCATTGAGTTGCATTGCACTGTCAACATCAAACACCAAAACCAACAGCACACACACACACCAACAAAACACCATGATTTGCATTGAGTTGAATTGCATGCGATTGCCGATAGCATGATTGCATGATAAAACCAGAATAGCACCAACAAATACATTCACCAGCCAACACGTGAGTTGCACTGAGTTGCACTGCGTTGCTTCGGCGCACGGCGCCAGCTTCACGCGCGCGCGGCGCCGACCATGATAGCTGCACTGCGCCCGAGCTGATACAACCGCGCACGTTCTACTTCATAGCTTCCCCCAAAGTGTGATAGTCGGCGCCTTGCACCGCGCGCCACGCATACATGTAATAGTTGGTGCTGCGCAGCAGAATCTAGCTTACGCGTGCAAGGTCGCAGGGTTTCATGACCTGGCTAATCTTGAGGGCATGCGAGGGTCGTGCGATTCTGTTTGGTTCCAGTCGTGACTGCGCGCGCGCGTTTCAGAATTGCCTGATTGGGATCACGCACGCCCACAGATGCCGCGTGCCATGCCAAATTTGCCGCACGAGTACGTGGTAACGTACATTGTGCCCACGCCAATCCAGGGCCCTCTAGCTAAACCCCCTGAATCGCTGGCATGACGCACCTGCCCCTCACCTCCCCCCCACCCTCAATCCGCAGCCCCCCATGTTAGTATCCCTTCTCACCGTCCTCATCCCTACTCTTCTGTGGGGCCTTATGTATGGTGGAGTTTGCTGCGCTGCATGCGTTGCACTTGCAGGGGGAACCATGGGGGGTGGTGAGGAACCATGGGGCAGAGGGCAGAACGCGGGCGGGGGCGGCAAGCGGTGGTGCGATGGGCGAGGGCACGGGGGGGGCATGGTGCGACCGCGCACAGCCGTCTCGGCCGAGACACAGCGGGCACGCGCGCGACTGCGACTGCTATCATGCCGCCGCAGCATCCGTTTGAACCGCCGCCTAATTACTCGCCGCGGCATGGGGGCAACCGCCCGCCGCCATTTCAACGACCGCCCGCCCATCCTCCAATCCAGATTCATCCGCGTCTGAAAGCCAGAGCGCCGTCGCCCGCGATCCTGCAGCTGCGACCGAAAGCGAACCCCGCTTCGCGGGATTCCGCTGCATGGCATGCCTCAGATGCTTCGGCGGCGACCGAGGTCGCGCGGGCAGCGGCGTCGGCGGCCGATACCTCGGCAGGGCCCGATGCCGCGGAGGCAGATGCCGCGGGCGAGCCGAGCCCATCCTCAAGCGATGCCGAGCTTGACGAGCTGCGGAGGAGGCTTGACGATCTCGCCATGGAGGAGGAGACTGCGGTCGCGGCCTGGCGCAGGGTTGCGGCGGCCCGTGCTCGGTTTGAGGTCGCCGACACTGGCACGTTTATTCCAAGCATGCGGGCCTGGGAGGCAGCTTGGATCGAGCGCGATGCCGCCGCCGATCGCTGGAATGCGGCGATCAGCGCGCTCGAGCTCGCGCGCGAGAGGGCCTTCATGTCCCGCGAGGAAACCATTGCGATGGGCGAGGAGCTCAAGGCCGCGGAGGAGGCGGCGACACAGGTGTGGTGGGGACCTAAAGACCCAACCGTCAGCAGCTGCGAGCGTTGCATTGTGGAGGAATGCATGGTGGAGGGGTTGCGCGAACGGGGTGTGTCGATAGGGTCGGGGTGGCAACGTGCTCCGCGTTTTCGCTGGCGCGGCGGGGCGTCGCTCGAGGCGCGCGCGCCGCTCGCCGTTCGCCGATCGGGATGTGTGCGCACAACTCCTCAACGCACTATTCGGCGTCCGCGTATTGGCTCGCGAGCCGATCGGCGTTCCGTTGCAGCATTATGCGGCTGCGTGCAGACCGCGACGGCTTGCGCTGTCGTGGTCGGCACCTCTGCGCTGAGGCTGGTGTTTGTGTGGTTTCTAAATAATGCATCTGGGACTAGCGTCCGCTTCGCAGGTATATCTAATCCCACCAGCCCTCTGGTCGTAGGTGGTTTAAGGAGTTTCCTCTTCCAACCTCCTTCTTCTCCTTCGGGGAGGGGTTTACCCCTCCCCCTACCCCCTCCCCTGGACCTGGACGGGGCGTTCCGCGAGAGGTTGGGATGGCTCCAAGGGCGCCTCGGAGAGCCCAAGATGAGCTCCAAGATGGCTCAAGATAGCCTTATATGCCTCAATATGGCTCCGAAGATTGTCCAAGAGGCCCCAAGACCGCTCCTAGATAGCACCAAGAGGCCAAACAGCTCCCCGAGAAGCCCCCCCACGCGGCCAAAATCTTCAAAAAGCCTAAGGAACACCAATGAGTTTCGGCTTCTCGCCTTTTCGCTTCCGATGGCCATCCGATGCCTCAAGATGGCTCCAAGAGGGCCCAGAGCCCCAACAGGGGCCCAAGAGAGCCCCAAGACGGCCCCAGGAGCGCCCCCGAGCGCTCCAAGAGCGCCCCAAGAGGGGTCCAGGATGCGATTTTAGAAGCTCTGGAGGGGCAACGCTAACTAAAGCCCCCCTCTTCTTTGATCGACCTCCTTCAAGATGGCCCCAAGAGGCGCCCAGGATGCCCCCATAGGCCCCCAAGGTGGCCCCAGGAGGCCCCAAAAAAGCCCCAAGATGCTCCAAGATGCCCCTAAGAGGCCCCCAAGAGGACCGCAGAGGCACCCCCGAGGCACCCAATACGCCCAAGAGACCCCCAGGACCGCCCTAGGAGACCCCAAAGGCGCCCCAAGATGCACCCAAGATGCGCCCAATATATATCCCAAGAGGCTCCGAGAGGCATCCAAAAGACCTTCGGCCCTTTTGCTCGCCCTCCCCCTCCTGCTCAGCCTTCCTCCTCCTCCTCCTCCTCATCCTTCTGATCCTCATCCTTCTCCTCCTCATCCTCCTCCTGTTCATCTTCCTTCTCCCCACTCCCTCATCCATCCATCCAGCCACCTCCGTCTCCTCCTCCCTCCTTCGCGCGGTTCGGCTGTCCCCCTCTGTGCTCCCGCGCTTCCCTGATCACCTCAACTCGCATGGGCGTTGTTTCTGGTGGGCTGGTGGGGATACGCGAAGCGTCTAGATGCGCATGTGCAATGTGCTATGTTCCACACGAATTCGTACACATCCCGTTCACACAACTGTTACACGTGCAAACGGAGTACACATACATACGCGTTTATGCATACAAATTTGTGTCTACGACGCCATGGTGTTACACATCGCACATTCACCGCTAATCAACACACATGTGCGCGGTTAAACGCTCGTGCAGCATACAAATCATACGTATATAATGTACCACAAGCCGCATGCAGCGTTACGCCTAAGCCTACATGCATGTAGATCAGAACGCCCCGCGTCGACCCGAACAGCTTTGAAGCATGGTCCACGATATATGTAGCAAACAAGCCTGTCACATTCGCGGGCGCGAATGTGCAATGTTTCGCACTGCGACCCAGAAGAGTGGAGCCCCTCCTCTCCTCTTCCCCCCCTCGCGGGGCCAATGATCGCCTCCCGTCTCTCCCGCCCGTCAGGTGGTCGACCTTCGGGTCTTGCCCTCTGGGCTCCACCTGACGGGAATGGGGGAGATGGGGGGGGGGGGGGGCTGATGATTGGCCTCGCCTTCCGAAGCCGCGGGCTGCTGACAATCGCTGTTCCCCGAGTGTTTTCACAGTTCAGAGGCTCCTTTTTTTTCTTTTCTATTTTTTTTTTTTTTTTTTTTTTTTTTTGTTTTTTTTTTTTTTTTTTTTTTTTTTTTTTTTTTTTTTTTTTTCTTTTTTTTTTTTTTTTTATTTTTTTTTTTTTTCTTTTTTTCTTTTTTTTCTTTTTTTTTTTTTCTGTTTTTTTTTTTTTTTTTTTTTTTTTTTTTTTGTTTTTTTTTTTTTTTTTTTTATTTTTTTTTTTTCTTTTTTTTTTTTTTTTATTGCCCTCGTGGTGCAGGGCAGCCCCTAAGCCCCCCATCACAGGGCGCTGCAGACTGCATGTGGGCCCCACCCTCCCCCGCCCCCCTCAGCATATGTAGCTGCTCCCTAAACAGTAGGCCCTCAGGGTAAAGTTAGAACGCCAGCAGCCATGCAGCAAACTTTACAATTGTATGCGTGCTGGTCAGAATGACCCGCGCGCCTTTTTGACGTCCTGACTTGTGGAACATTGCCCCTCAGAGCATTGACTGGTTGATATGAATATATATATATATATATGGATGCCGTACTCGTGCGCTCTTTTTCCGATTGCCCAGCGGCAGACAACGTGCCAAGGAAGCCTCGCGCCGAGACAAGGCGGTGGAGGCCCAACCGTGCCCCCAGGGCAGGGGGGCTCCGACGCAGGCCGAAAAAGGCCCACATCCCAAAGATGAGTTGGACACTCCCGACAATTCAGTAGATCGAGCCATCCCAAAGGGAGGGAGGACCATCCCAAACGCACACATGTTTTCACCCTCCCCCGACACCTCAACACTGCAAGTCGCCCACACGTATAATACAGCACGTAACTATATCAAAGGCAGATCGGCCATCGCAGAAACAGTCCTTCCCAAAAAAAACATGTACGCTCACCCCAACCGAAAACCTTTCCCGAATAGACTCCCCCCATCATGTGGGTAGCCCCCGCCCACCCCCGACCGCCCCCAAACTCCTTGGGCTTGGAGGCTCTTCGCGTCACGATGACGTCCGCACGCACCGACCTATACCGACATACCGCTGCAACGCGTGCAACGCATTGCAAATGCTGCGCGAGCGTAAACCACAACCCCCACTCACGGGGCCGCCTCCACCAGCCCGCGCATGATGGCGTCCTGCAGGAACGCGACCACGGCGTTGTACGCCTGCTTCTCAGAAGACACGTTGCGATGGTCGAACTTCCTTTTAACCTTGTTGCATCCGTCAAGCAAGACGCCATGCGGTAGCTTTGCCGTCCACTTTGACTCAGACCTGCATTTAAACAGCCAGCAGCCATTGGGCTTCTTGAACGACCCCAGCTCGACGGAGTTGCAACTGCTGCCACTGCTGCGCGTATAGCGTGGGATCACCCCTTTGAGTGCACGGCTGCATGTGTGCTTCACCTTGGGCCGAATCGTGGGCTTGAGCATCTTCATGAGGCACGCGGCGCAATGTGCTGGGGCTGGCCCCGCCGCCTCCGTCGCTGACGTCCCCTTCGCCGCCGCCTCCTGAGCTTGCTGCGCCGCCCGCTGCGCCGCCTCCTCCTTCTTTGCCTCCTCGGCAGCCCTGCTCTCGAATATGCCCTTCATGAGCGAACATCCCCGAGTCCACCGCTCCTGCCGCGCTGCCCTCATCCACCGTGCCGAATCCCCTCGCCGCACAGTCGCACTGCTTAAGCTGCTTGAGCTCGAGCTCTTCGAGCTCGAGCTCGACGAACTCGTCGAGCGGGAGCGGCTTCTCGAGCCCGATCTCACCATGGCGGCCCGAGGGACCGATTGCAACATGCAATATGCACAAGTGCAAACAGTTGGCCGCCGATATCGCAACCGATGTTTGAGGCAAAATAGCCGCGGGCGGATGATCTGCCACCCAGTCAGGCGCTGATGGCACTGCGTAGATCGCACCACATATTACTCCCCCAGCCCAGCGTAGCGTGACATCAACGTTATCACGCTCGCTCGCATGACATAGCACGGCATCGCATTCATCATTGGCGGTAGCATAGCACGTTGACACGCGTAGCATAGCGCAGCATATCAGTTATTATGTCGTTGTTGCGGCTGGTGGCGCCCCAGGGCGCGCATGCACGTGTGCAACTCTGCGCTTGCAAATCATGTGCACCACAGCGTTTGCCACAAGCGGTTCTTATCGGAAATCTGACACCCAGTAGCTCTGATACGCTCGATCGTGCTTCATAGCTTCATAGCGATAGCATGTTGACCCGATGTATCCCAAACCATTGGCGTGCGCGATCGCATGCATTAGATGCGCAAAGATAAAGGTGCAAAGGTAACCAGTCGCGAAGAGTGAATGCACGCCCCTAACACACGACCCACACATCCCTAAAGCATGGTCATTGGAACAACACTAAGTTAACACACAGCCCCTAAAACATTTCTAAAGCACGGTCCTGAAACTTCCCTAAAGCACTGCCCCTGAAACATCACTAAGGTAAAACGCAGCCCCCAAAATATTACTGAAGCACCGCCCCTGAAACTTCCCTAGGGCACGGCCCCTGCAGCATCCCTAAGGTAAAACACAGCCCCTAAAACATCACTAAAGCAAGGCCACTGACACATCCCTAAAGGACGGCCCCTGCAACACCCCTAAGTTAAAACACAGCCCCCAACACATCCCTAAAGCATTGCCCATGGAACATCCTTAGCACGGCCCACTGGAACATCCCTACAAGGTAAAACACAGCCCCCACAACATCCGCAAATCACTGCCACTGAAACTTCGCTAAATCACAGACGCAGCCACTAAAACATCATTAAATCATTTAGCCTGAATCATCACTCAAGCACGGCCCTGAAACATCCCTAAGGTGAAGCACAACCCCCATAACACACCACTAAAGCACGGCCCCTGAAACTCCCCTAAAGCACGGCCCCTGAAATGCCCATAAGGTAAAAGCACAGCACATAAAACACCCCTAAATCACGGCCCCTGAAACATCTATATAAAGCACAGCCTCTGGAACATCCCTAAAGTGAAACACAACCCCAAAACATAACTAAAGCACGGCTCCTGAGCCATCCCTAAAGCACTGCCCCTTCAACATCTATGCTGCGAAGCGCAGCCCCTAAACCACCCCGAAGCACAACACCCATGGTGGTGGGGCGTGGGGTGTTAAGTGTGTGTGCGGGGGGGGGGGGGGGGGGGGGGGGAGAGGGGGAGGCGGAGGAGAGAGGGGAGTTGGCGGGGAGGGGGGAGGGGAGGATGGAGAGTGGTGGTGGTTGGTAGGTGGGTGGGGGGGGTGGGTGGGGTGCGGGGGTGGGGGGTGGGAGAGGGGGTGGTGTGTGTGTGTGTGTGTGTTGCTGTGTGTGTGTGCGTGTGTGGTTGGTGTGTAGGTGTGTGGGTGTGTTGTGTGTGTGTTTGTGTTGTGTGTGTGTGTGTGTGTGTGTGTGTGTGTGCAGTGTGCTGTGTAGCGCGTATGTGGGTGTTTTGTGTGTGTTTGTGTGTGTGTGTGGTGTGTGTGTGTGTGTGTGTGTGTTCTTGTGTGTGTGTGTGTGTTTGGGGGGGGGGGGGGGGGGGATGGAGAGAGAGGGTGAGGGGGGTATGGGTGAGGTGGTGGTGTGGGTGGGTGGGGCCATTCCCACCAGCCCTCTGGGCGTAGGTGGTTTAGGGAGTTTCCTCTTCCAACCTCCTTCTTCCCCTTCGGGGAGGGGTTTACCCCTCCCCCCTACGCCCTAGGGTATTTTTTCGCCCAAGACGGCTCCATAGCGCCTCGGAGAGCCCCAGATGAGCTCCAAGGTGGCCCAAGATAGCCGAAGATGCCTCAATCTGGCTCAAGAGGTCCCAAGACCGCTCCAAGATAACCCCAAGAGACCAGATAGCTCCCCAAGGAGCCACCCCCCAATCTGCCAAAATCGTTCAAAAACTTAAGGAAACACATTATTTTCTGCTTCTCGCTTTTTCGCTTCCGATTGCTACCCGAGGCTTCAATATAGCCCCAAAAGAGCCCAAAAGGGCCCCAAGATGAGCCCACGAGAGCCCCAAGACGGCCCCAAGAGCGCCCAAGAGCGCTCCAAGAGCGCCCCAAGAGGGGCCCAAGAGGCGATTCTGGGAGCTCTAGAGGGGCAAGGCTTGATCGATCTCCTTCAAGATTGCCCCAAGAGGCGCTCCTAGGAGGCCCCCAGAGGCGCCAAGATGGCCCCAAGATGGCCCCAAGCGGCTCTCAAGATGCTCCCAAGAGGCCTCCAAGAAGCGCCCAAGTGATATCCCAAGAGGCTCCGAGATGCATCCAAAATACCTTTGGCCATTTTGCTCGCCCTCCTCCTCCTCCTCCTCCTCCTTCTCCTGCTCCTCCGTCCTCCGTCCTCCGTCCCCCGTCCTCCTCCTCCTCCTCCCCCTCCTCATATTCATCTTCCTTCTCCCCACTCCCTCATCCATCCATCCAGCATCCTCCGTCTCCTCCTTCCTCCTTCGCATGGTTCGGCTGTCCCCCTCCTTGCTCCTGCACTTCCCTGATCACCTCAACTCGCCTGGGCGTTGTTTCTGGATGGGCTGGTGGAGATACGCGAAGCGTCTAGAATTGTGCGTGCGGCCATGCTGGGGGCATTTGTGTGTGCAGCCTGGTTGGGGGAATTTGTTTGTGCAGCCAAGCTGGGGGCATTTGTGCGTGCAGCCTGGCTCGGGGCATTTCTGCGTGCATGGAACACTGCCTCACGAGTTTTCTCTTCCGCCTCCACCTCCCATCATCCAGAGGGGAAGAGGGGGGAGGAGGGAGGTGAGGGGGGAGGGGGAGAGGGGGGAGACGGGGGCGGTGGCTTGTAAGTCTATGTTCCAATCAGAGCCCACGAGTATCCATCATACGGCTTACATACTAAAACGTCTTCTCATCACAGTATAGGCGAATGAGGCGAGATGACGCGGGGTGCTGCTGAGGGCTCCATACAGGATTGTAACATCGCACCAGGTGCGTCGGCCGACCCTCAGTGAGTTCGTGATGCTGGAACGCTCGCAGAGAGGGAAGCTGCCCTGAGGCCATGGATCGGGGAATGTGAAAAAGGGGAGGGCGGGTGGACAAGGATTACAAGGAGGATGCGGGAGAGAAACGATGGTGACAACACCAAGCCCTCACCCCCCCCCAGTGCAGCAAGCACTTATAAAATTCTTGACGCTTTGCGTATCCCCACCTGCCCATCCAGAAACGATGTCCCCTCTGTCGGGAGAAGGAATGACGGGACGCACATAGACAGCGCGAGCGTGTGACTGGTCATGCTGCCGCTGCTGTTGCTGGTGATGCGCGTGCTGCTGGTGCTGGTGCTGAGGTTGGTTATCTTGCTGCTGGTGCTGCTGCTGGTGCTGCTGGTGGTGGTGCTGCTGCTGATGCTGCTGTGCTGCTGGAGTTGCCGCTGGTGCTACTGTTGATGGTGATTGTGCTGTTGATAGTGCTGCTGCTGATGGCGCGGCTTCTCGTTCTGATGGTCCTGCTGCTGGTGTTGCGGGTGCTGCTGCTACTGGTGCTACTGCTGGTGCTGCTGATGGTGTCGCTGATGGTGCTGCTGGTGACGGCGGCGGTGCTGCTGGTGCTGCCGCCGCTGCTAGTGCTGCGGCTGGTGGTTGCGGTGCTGCTGCTGCTGCTGGCGCTGCTGATGCTGGTGCGGGCAGTGATGGTGGGAGCAAATTAGGTTAACGACCGCCTCGGGAGCGCGTTCTCGATCGGACTTTTGGAGAGGTTGCCCTCTTGGGGCACTATTGCGGGTCTCTTTTGGTAGATCTTGGGGCCCTCGTAGACATCTTGGGGCCGTCTTGCCTATGCTGTTCAAAAAGAAAAGGGCCATTCGGATCCCACCCCCACCCCCCCCCATCAGAGGCTCAGAAAGGGCGCCCTGAGGCACTCACGGGCCGTCCTTGGAGTGCTGGCGCTCTGGCTGTTTGGGGTTCCATTGTGGAAATCGTGAGGCATCAAGAGCCAATGGAAAGCGATACGGTCAGAATGCAATGACAGACATGTGTTATTTAGGTGTTGGAATTGCTTTTCCGATGGCTCGAATGCCACTTGGAATCATCTTGGGGCCGTAGCTTGGGCAATCTAGAATCTTGGATGCGAATTCCAATTAAGCTCTCTGAGGCCACCGCAACCTTGGGCCGAAAATTGACAATCTGCCCCCTTCCCTCCCACCCACCTACCTCCTCCCCCCCCCTTCCCACCCCCCGCCCCCGCCCGCCATCACCCCGCCCACCCGCCCACCCGCGCACGCACAACACACACGCACACCACAACGCATACACGCACATCTACACACTTTTCCCCGAGGAGCGCACCGTGCTTCACGCGCGAGACACACCTACACACACCCCTTCCCTCCCCCCCCCGCCCCAGACCCAAGGGGCGTTGTATAGGGACACACACACGCGCGCACACCGCGCACCTCCCCCACCCTTCCCCGAGCAAGTGAAGGAGGAAGCTGTGGCGGAGAGAAGGAAAATTACGCTAAACCACCGCAGCCCAAAAGGGCTCGCGGGATGATCTGACGCCTAGCAGGGCAAACGTGACTTATCGATTGTTAACTCTCGCGCGCGCGCGACATTTGTGGGCGCTGGCGCGTGCGCCTGCATGTGAATAACATATGTGCTTGTCATGACATGCCATTCTAGTTATGGGCACTGATCTCGAGCGCGCGCGCTTCCATGACATATTTCCCTCAAGCAATCGAGTCATTCACGCTGTATGCTAGGTGCAGAGTAGGATTTGAGAATGTCCACTCCTACCAAGCTCATCGCGGAGCTGGCCACCCTCCCCAAGTTCTTTGAGGAGCAGAAGCAGTGCAACCTCGACTCGGATGCCATGTCTGAGTTGATGCGCGCGCAGGCAACGTGCATCAGCGCAAAGATCAGGTCGCTCATTGAGTGCGACTTACGATCCGCAACGGAGTTGACTAAGGCCGTCCACGGCGTCGGGTGGGACAAGGAGACAACGGCTAAGTTGGCGACGCTGGTGAACGAGATGAAGAACAAGCTCGAGGATGGGAACCCTAACGCAAGGCGGCCGAACCAAAAGTGCTCATCATTCAACATGTACTTGACTGATATCGAGTACACGACCCTCGTGGACAGCATGACGCCTTGGTCTGCTAAGTTCGCAGTTGTGAAAAAGAGGTGCTTCTTCATCGGGCTCCTCCTGCCGAGTGAGAAGACGAAAGGGCACATCTTGGAGTGCATCTATGTGGCCAACGGGCTGCCGCTGGAGAAGGGGAAAGATTGGTTCGCCCATTTGAATAACATCAAGGAGGCGCTTGCGCCGCAGGGCACTGTCAAGTACCCATTTGAGTTTATGACAGAGTTTCCGCTTTCGCCCAAGGATCTCCCGAGTGAAACCTACAAGCATGCATGCGAGACGGACCCGCCGTCGATGATGGAGTACCGCGAGCTGACGTTCGGAACAGTCCGACAGAGCTCGACCGCCTATAAGCGCGCGCATACGGGAGCTGAAGAAGCGGAGTCGCAGCTGGCCCTCAATAAGAAGAGCCCGCCCATGCTGAACTTGTGCGCTCCATCCGCAACCGACCCCAATCAGTTCATGGCGGAAGCCTGCAGGCAGATCGGCGCCCAGATGCTCCTGCAGGGCATGATGAAGGGTCTCCCTAGCACGAGTGCAGGCATGGACCCGTATAACATGTTGCAGTGCCTCCGTTCTTCCGCCGACGCGGGCGCGTCGTCGGCCTCGCACCTGCCCGAGCCGAAGGGCAGCCGCTCCGCCGCCGAGCCCGCCGAAGCGGCCGAGCCCAAGGCTGGCGTCCGCGCCGACGACAGCGCTGGAACATTCCCCATGGCTCCCCCAGCTGTCGACGAGAAGGCTGGCGCCTGCGCCGACGACAGCGATGCGAGCGAGGAATCTGCTGCGGAGCGCTTGCGCACGAAGGCGACAGGCAAGGGCAAAGCGGCTGGCCGCATGCCGCGCCCCGCAGCTTCGGCCTCCGCTGCAAAGCGCCCCGCATCGGCCGCCCCTTCGTCGGGCGGCGCCGATCCGCCACCGATGAAGAAGGCGAAAGAGGCCAAGAAGGGCGGCGTCACAGAGAGTGATTTGCCAAAGGGCTTCAAGCTCAATCTGAAGGAGTTTCTCTCCAAGAGTGTCGCAGCAAAATGCCCGTCCAAGGGCGCATACACCTCCAAGCTATACACGGAGGGTGGGAAGCAGGCCAGGGATAAAAAATTGAGCTCGGACGATGTGAAGCTCGCCCAGAAGGTCGCGCACGGCATTGGCTCATCTTTCTGGGTCAACTGTGGCTTGTAGGGGCGCGTGCGCCGTTGCAGGAGCTCGCAGCGCTAAATACTAGGCAACGATTGCATTCGTGCACGCGGCGAGTGCACGCGTGCAGCCGCGCATGCCGTATCTTTTTGCGATGAAACATTGCCAACCGTATTATTTCTCTTTCCCCCGCTCTTTCTCTCGCTCTCTATCTCGCTTTATCTCGCATTACGTTCACCCGCCATCATTCCCAATCTTGCCATAGCGTTCACTTTCTATGCTATCCTTTTCCGCCACCACTCCCCCTCTATATGCCCCACGCATATATTTATATATATATATATATATTTATATCCCATCTCTCTGCCCAATATCCTTACATATAGGCCCTCTCTATACAAAGAGCCCTTTCTCCTCGAACACATCCCATCACACTCTCTCTATATATAGCTCTCTTTCTCTCTCTCTCTCTCTCTCTTCCTCGCGCTCGCACGTTCTCCCTTTCGCTCCATTTCATTCTCCCTCGTTATCGTGATCTCACTCCCCTCTATATATCTCTCTCTCTATATATCTCTCTCTCTCTCTCTCTCTCCTGTCACACCTCCCGCCTACCCCTTCTCACCTGCATCCGATTGTCTCCCCAGCCCTCTGATTATCCATCCATCCACCCGCCCGCCCTTTCAGCCTACCAGCGTCGTCGCATCGCCATCCCCCGCGCGCCGCGCTACCACCGTAAGATGAGAGCGGCTATTGTAGGATGACATATTGTGTTATTATTGAGCTCTTCACCGATGGAAATCCGTTGAGCGTGTCGCGCGGCAGACTGTGGGTTGCGCGATTCTCGCGCGCCCCTGCCCCAGCCCACGCCCATCCCGATCCCATGATGCATCGCAGTTTGGCTCTGCGCTCGCTTAGCGTTTAAGCTGCTGCGCGCGTGGTTGCGGACTGTTTGAGATGGCGCGCTCGGAGATGGAGAAAATGCTGCAGAAGCAGCTGACCGCCGTCAGGAAGGAGAGGTCGACGGCAGAGAGGCAGCTCGGAACCCAGAAGGTGTACTTCCTCAAGAAGATGCTCACGCAGCAGTCGACCTTCTTCCTTCAGTCGCTGTCGCGCGTCAGGGCCAACGGCCTGCCGACGGTGGAGTGCCAGAAGGTTGTGAATAAGTTGGTCGGGTCAATCATTCCCAAGCCAGAGACGCGTGAGGTCGGCGCCCAGACGGACTTGAGGCTGTCGCAAGGCATTGAGCCCGCGAGGCTGCCCAAGCCGCTGACGGCGTTGGATGAGGGGTCGGACTCGAGCTGGGACGGGGACAGCGAGCAGCTGGGGTCGATGTCGGAATCAGCGCAGCTAGAGGCATGTCTTAGCCCACAGATTTACTGCCGTTGTTGCAGTACAGCCCGTTTTACTGCTGGGAGGGGAGATCCCAGAAAATGTGTTCCATCATTCGCACGCGTGCGTTTAACCGCGTCTAAATCCGCCACCGTGCCGCGAGGCGCGGAGTGGGAGTGCCCTCATGCCCCTTGTCAAATCCTCCGAGCCTCAGTCCTCAGTCCTGTGAGGAATCATTATAAAGGGGGCCAGAGCCTCAATTTCCAATTCTCTCGGGCCTTCCCGCGGTTCACCTGGGGCTTCTGGCAATTTCCCGCGTGATTGTTTCGAGCTCAAGCGGGCCCCGAGACGGGCCAAGAAGGCACCAAAGAGGCCCCGAAGACGGCCCAGGCCCCGAGACGCCAAACGAGCGCTCCACGACGCCCAACATGGCCCCAAGACGGGCCCAGAGGCCGCCCGCAGACGGCCCGCCTCCAAGAGGCTTCCCAAGAGGGCCCCGAGTGGCTAAACTTGTTGATTGCCCCTTGTGGTTTTCGATGTTGTGTTTTTTTTTTTTGCTTTCTCGCCTTTTCGGCTTCCCGACGCTCTGAGACGGCCCAAGCCCCAAGAGGCCCCAAGGGGCCCCCAAGACGGCCCGACGACGGCCCAATACGGCCCCAAGTTTGCCCATTATGGTTCCAAATACAACCCAAGAGCTCTTGGAGCCCTAGGGCTCCAAGACGGCACCAAGAGGGGCCCAAGAGGGCGACGAACAATTCAAACATTCAAGTCGCCCCCAGGGGCCCCAGGGTGCCCCAAGGCCCCCAGGACGCCCCAAGCAGCCCCCAAGGCCCCCAAACGACCTTGCAGATGCCCCCAAACGCCCCCCAAGAGGCTTCAAAACTGCCTCCCAGAAACCTCCGAAAGGCTTAACACGAGACCCAGACACACATTCGGTACCACTTGAGGCATATTGCCGACATACGCGTTAGGCATACTGACGACGCGCCTCAGATGGTACCCGATCGGAACTACTTGAGGCATACAACGGACATGCCTCAAGTTGTATTTATTCGATGCCACTTGAGGCATACTGCCGACGTGCCTCCCTCGGTCCAGAATGTGAGATTGTCGAGCTTTCGGTCCACCACCGCCCCGCGACGGCCCAAGCGCCTCCAACGCCATCCAATGTCCACGAATCCAGGCACGGTGGCGGAATGGGCCGAAGGCCATTATATAACCAAATTCAGTTCCGCGCATGTTTGCACGCGTGTCGTATGAAGCGATCGCCCCACGCACCGCGCGCCGATCAAGAGGCGCACGCGCCACCGTCCTCGCCCTGGCCCGAGCGACCAGCGCGCCCTTGCGCGCGTGCACCCCGGGCTCATGAAGCGCGCGGGCGCTGACCTTAATGAGCTGCATCGCGATTCTTGCGTTTCGCAGCGGGGGCTTGAGGCGATTCTGAAAAGGGTGAGGGCGGACGGGCTCCCCAGCGCGAGCAGCTCGCGCTCGCAGCTCCGAGCCCGCCATGCTTTCACGAGTGAGCCAACGCCATACGGCCCTGTGGTGCAGCCGATGGAGCTCACTCTAGAGGACGGGACTGTTGGAATTGCATTTGTCAATCACCCGTTTGCCCTCTTGGATCGTACCGTTCGGGAGTGCGCTCCGTTCAGGCAAATTATGAAGGCAAAGTTGGCGAAGTTCCCCAGCTCCCCGAGTACGCCGTGGAGGCTCATCATATACTTCGACGAGGTCAGCCCCACGAACCCACTTGCATCCAAGAAGGACCACGCAAAGTGCAGAGCTTCTACTGGACGTTCGCTGAGTTTGAAAATCTTGTTCATCGGGAGGAAATGTGGTTCATTGTTACATGTACTCCGTCGCTCATTGTCGAGACCATGGACAGCGGCATGTCGCAGTTAGTCAAGCATGTACTGAAACGCATGTTTTTCAATGACGAGTCTCATCACCTGACGAAGACAGGCATTTGCTAGGATTTGCGCGAGAGCGAAAACGATACCAATGATTTCACCAGGCTCTTTGCGCGTCATTACGGGACATTGGCTGACTTCAAAGCTATCAAGGAAGTCCTCGGTAGCATGGGCCACCGAGGCATCGTGCCATGCCCTTTGTGCCGAAACATCGCCAAGGACGGTAGATTCGGGCACCTCCCGTTGGACAATTTGGAGTGCCACCTTTGGGAGCCGCACTCGGACGCTTCTGTGCGAAACTTGCTGGGAGAACTGATGGTTGCAAAAACTGTTTTGGGTAAGACTGCTTACGCAGAGTTGGAGACAGGAAAGGGTTCCACTACGGGCCCCACTACCTCACTGCTGATGCCGCCATGAAGCCAATCAGCACCACCATGTACGATTGGCCGCACATATATTTCATCACTGGGCTTTTCGAGTACGATCTCGATGAATTTATGCACAAGGCCAAGGCGGCTGCGGGGAGGAACAAAAAGGGCCTGTGGAATACACAGACCTGCACGCGTACATGCAGCAGTGGACGTGGCCTCGGGAGTACAAGAGAACGGCTGAAATCTTCGAGACCAACAAGCTGGCCGCCACTGCGAGCGAGCAGCTGTCAGCGACACCAGTCGTACAGAGGTACTTCTCCAACGTGGTTGCACAGGAGGAGAGCCTTGCCGCCCTCCACGGTGCAGCGGAATCAGTTTCGCTCTGTTGTGAGAGCATAGAGATGCTGCAATGCGCATCGCGCAAACAGGTGTCCGCGGTCCATCTGCATGATTGCATCATGAAGCACTTGCATAAGTTTCGCGGCGTGCACGGGCGAGGGCCCTGGCAATTCAAGCACCACCAGGCTGCTCATCTCGGTCCGCAGTACCGAGATTTCGGTTGCCTTTTCGACACGTTCGTCACCGAGCGAAGGCATAAGGACCCGAAAAAGTTCGCAATGAACCTCCAGTCGAGAGGCATATACTACACCAGGGGTCTCATGGAGGAGCTGTGCTGCCAACATTTTGCAGACCTTAAACAATTCTCGACGCACGTAAGCGGCAACTGGAGTGCGTTGCCGAAGGCGTTGCGCATGCCAGTGGGGGAAATGTTTCCGCGCGCAGCCAAAATCGAGATATCTGGCACTTTCGTTGCCGAATCGGGCGCGAAGTTTAGCAATTTGGATGTCGTCCTGCTTGGTGGCGACAAGCGCCGACAGTGCGGGCAAATCTGGTATCATTTCTGCGTTGACGGCACTTACTGGACGTGCATCTCCATGTGGGAGTTTAGAAGAGCAGACGGCCGATATGCTAAATATAAGCGGGCTGAAAAGCCAACCCTAGTCTTGTCTAACGAGTTGCTGGCCCACGGAATTTGGCGATCAGGCGCCGACGGGGCTGTTACAGTTATATGGCCGCTGCATTATATGTTTGCATGCGGGTTGATGTAAGTCGATGCGCTCTCACGCTCTGTGCCTCGTGAGATCCCCAACCGCACCACCACAAACGACGAGCCCAGAAAATCTTCAAATCCGTATGGTATATTCGGTTCCCGAGCAATTATGTTATCATCGGCGCACACAACATCGAAGTGTGAATCCAATCAGCCCGTTCCCTTTTCCAACGAGGTTTGCCTTCCCTGCGTCTGGGCGGGCTACCTGCGAGGAGTTCGAACGTCCTTGATGGCTCGAGATGGCTCCAAGACGGCCTCAGAGAGCCCGAGCTTCCAATATGGCCAAATATACTTCAAGGTGGCTCGAGATAGCATCCGACACGAACCAATACGGTTTCAAGTGCCCTCCAACCCCCCGCGTTCAAACCCACAGAGGCCAAATTTGCACCAACACCAAGGCAAAACAAATGTTTTTTGGTGTGTTCGCTTTTTCGCTTCCGATGGGCTCTTGAGGCGTCAAGATGACCCCGAGATGGCCCAAGGGGCCCCAAGAGGGCCCCAATGGCGTCCAAGAGCGCGAGAGCGCCTTTTTTGGAAGCTCCTAGGGGTGGGTGGGTGGAATTAAGCCCCCCTCTTTTAGAACAATGGTGGCCACTGCTCCAAGAGGTCCCCTATGCCACCAAAAAGAATTTAAGATCCCCCCCAAGACCTTCCAAACGAGCACCACATGGCCCGAAGATCCCAATACCTCCGAGAAAACGCTTCCTAGGCGGTTGTTACGCTGCCTGATTTCACTACCACCGTCAGCACCTGCATCAATAGCAGCATCACTACAACCACCAGCAAGAGCACTTGGCAGCAGCGGTAGCTCCAGCAACACCGCCACCACCGTCAGCAGCAGCACCAGCAGCAGCACCTAGCAGCAGCAGCAGCAACAGCACTAGCACTATCAGCAGCACCAACATCACCACCATTAGCAGCAACTGCATTAGCAGCAGCACCAGCAGCACCAGCAGCACGATAACCATCGCCAGCATCAGCCAGCACCAGCAGCACCAGCAGCAGCAGCAGCACCACCACCACCACCCACAGCAACACCAGCACCATCAGCAGCACCACAGCAGCGCCAGCAGCATCACGAGAACCAGCAACACCAGCAGCACCCGCAGCAAAACTACCAGAAGCAGCAGCACCACCAGCACTCACAGCACCACCAGCGGCAATGACACCAGCAGCAGCGCCAGCAACACCTGCCCAGCAGCAGCAGCACCACCAGCACCAGCACCAGCAGCAGCGCCAGCAGCACGAGAATCAGCAACACCAGCAGTAGCACCAGCAGCAGCAGCAGTGCCAGCAGCAGCAGCAACAGCACCAGCAGCAGCACCCGCACCCTTCGCTACCAGAGATCTCCCCAATACAACAGTAGTGCCCGCGCTGTTTCACTATGGATGGGCTGGTGGGGATACGCGAAGTGTCAAGAATTTCGTTTAAGTTAGCATTGAAATTATAGGCGCGAACAACAGAAACAGAAATTTAATCAGGTTAACATCATGCGCACGAATGTAATTACAACCTGCGGAAATCTTGTTCCGAACATGGAAATATACGAATCCAGATTGCATGCTGAAAAAATCGACCTCCGAACATGGAACTCACAGAAAACATGTTAGCAAAATCGCAAACAGTTTGGAACCAAAACCATTGAAATTTAGAACCCACTGGCTACTTACGGGCTACTTACGGGCTACTTACGCGGCTACTTACGGACTACTTACGGGCTACTTACGGGCTACTTACGGGCTACTTATAAGTTACTTATAAGTTACTTATAAGTAGGCCGTAAGTTCATAAGTTACTTATAACTAGCATAAGTACTTATAAGTACCCCCGCCGCGCGCAGTGGGTGCCCCCCGGACGGGGTCGTCGGTGCGGGCGTCCCCCGGGATCAGGGGCCTCCTGTCAATGCCTCGCTCTGGCGCGGGTCAGGGCCGGGCACCAGGGCACGGAAAAAGGTATGAACAAATATTCATACCTTTTTCAGCCTGCGGCGGCTTCCATATGGGGGGGAGAGGCGGGCCGGCGGGGGGCGAGGGCCAGGGAGGGAGGAGGGGAGGGCGGGGAGGAGGCGAGGGGGCCAGGACGACGAGGGGGCGAGGGCGGGGGGGCGAGGGGGCCGAGTCGGAAGGGGGCCAGCCATCGCCACTTCTTATATCTCGCTACTCCGCTCTGGTTCTATCATGGGGCCCGCGCGGCAGCCTCCGCAGCTGCCTCCTCCGCAGCTGCCTCCTCCGCAGCTGCCTCCAGCCGGCGCGCCTCGGCGGCCGTGGGGGGGCTGCTCGCCCAGCCCGCTGCCGCCGGCCCCGCGCGCCCCAGCGCTGCCACCGCCGGGGGGCGCTGCTCCAGGTGGGCCCAGGTCTCGAGCGAGGCGCCGCAGAACCGGCACGCGGCCACCGTCCCGGTTGCATCGCGCAGGAGGGCGCCCTGCAAGGCGAGGCGAGCCCACGCTCGAACCTCTGGTAGCGTGGCTCCCTGCGCGCTGAGGTCTGCCGCCGTGGCCCCGGTGCCCGCTGGCCGCTGGAGGGCTTCCCGCTGCGCGGGCTCGGCCAGCCATGCCCTGTCCTGGCCACGAGCGGCAGCCCGCACCAGGCGCCTCAACCTGATCGCGGCGGCCGGCCCAGTCGCCGGTCCGGGCGGCTCGGGCACGCCCCAGCGCACCATTAACTGGCGGACGTGGTGTGTCCATGTGCCAGCCGCGTCTTGGGCGAGAGCCAAGACCGCCTTTGCCTCGGCGTATCTCGGCTCCACCTGGGCACGGCAGTACAGCCGGATCGCGCGCTCTTCTATGAGCGTCGAGAGCCGCATCGGCCACCCCACACGGCGGAGGAGCAGGGCCCGCGGGATGGGCCCGCAGACTCCGAGGGCCCCTCGGGCCCACCGCTCCTGGATGCGGTTGAGCGTTGGCCCACTCGCCTTCGCGTGGATGCACAGCTCGGCCCCGTACACTGTCTTGGGCTGGGTGCAGGCAGTGATGCCGAGGGAGATCTCCTGCAGCGAGAACCCCAGGCCGCTCATCGTCTGTATGTGCCGCCGCCCGACCTCGCCCGCCGCCCGCTCCATGGCAGTGATGTGCGCACTACCTGGCTGCCCTGACGATCGCTGGACGCCCAGGCTCCGGTACTCGTCCACGAAGGAGACACCGCGGGTGGGCCTGGTGTCCGCGAAGCCCCGGGCGAGGATCGCTGTCTTGGTGGGTCCGTAGCGGAGGTGCCCACGATGGCGGCGGGCGGCTTCCTGGAGGGCCTTGACGACGACCCCGCACTGCGCTCTCGAGCTCGCCTTGGCACGGACATCGTCCACAAATGCCCGGGCCGGACCGGGGCCCCGGCGCCGGGTCCTCGTTCAACTCGCCGTGGGTGGCCGGCGACGGGTCCGACGGCGGCGACGACGACGACGACGACGACGACGACGACGGCGGCGGCAGCGGCGGCGGCGGCGACGGCGACAGCGACGACGGACGACGGCGACCGACAGCGACAGGGACGGCCAGAGAAGCGGCAGGCAGGCAGGAGGAGGAGGAGGAGAAGGAGGAGAGCGGGGAGGAGGACGGGGAGGGGCGGGGGAGGCGGACGGGGCAGGGGTTCCCCCAAAGGCGACGACGGACGGCGGACGACGACGGCGACGACGACGACGACGACGGTGGCAGCGGCAAGGACCCCCGCTGGCCCCCCCGGGAGGCCGGAGAGGCGCAGGTTTTGTTGCTCTCTCGCTCGCAGCGGTCGCTGGCTCTCCCGCCAGGCCGCTGGCGGCGCACCCTCGGGCCGCCGGCGCCCGTCGTCGGCGCCTGCCGAGCCGCCGGGGGGGCTGTGGCTGGTGGCAGGGGGAGGACACAGCGGTTCTCACACACCGACCGCACTCCGCATTGTCCTTTTCCTTTTTTTTTTTCCTTTTCTTTTCTTTTTTTTTTTTTTTCACATAGTTGTTTTGTTCCCATTTTTGTTTTCTCTTTTTTTTTTTTTTTTTTTTTTGTTTTTTTTTGTCCCCCAGCTGCCAGGTCGGCCCCCCAGGGTGGGGGGGGCCTTTTTTTTCTCGTCGCGGGCTGCCGCGACCGCGACGGCGACGGCGGCGGGGCGGCGGCGGCTGGGCAACGGCCGGCGACGACGACGGACGTACGACGACGACGGACGACGGACAGCGGCGGCGACGGACGACGACGGACGGACGACGCGGCGGACGGGATGCCAGCGACGACGGCGGGGGCGGGCGACGGGGCGGCGGCAAGCGGCCGGGGCGACGACGGAGGGGGGCGGCGGCGGCGGCGGCCGGCGGCGACTACCGGCCCCGAGGCTCCCCGCCCCTGGGGGGTTAAGTTAACCTGCGCGCATACCTGCCTGGCCAGGGCTGGGCTGGGGGCTGCGGCGGGGGGGAGCGGCGGCGGGGGGGGGGGTCGCGGCGGCGCGGAGCTCGGCGTTCCCTCTCACCACGTGGACCCCCCCCCCCACCGGCGGCCCGCCACAGACCGCGGCGCCGACGGCGACGACGGGGCCGACGGGGCCCCGGGGGGGGGAGAGGCGCACGAGGGAGGAATTCTGAGCGCCCCCCAGGGTGCGCTCAGAATTCCTCCGGAGGGAGCGGCGGCGTTGCCGCGGCCGTTCAGCGCCGCCTAGTCCGCCCTCCGGGGAATTCTGAGCGCCCGCCAGGGTGCGCTCAGAATTCCCCCGGGGGGGCTCCGGCGTCGCCGCGGCCGCACAGCGCCTCCCATCGGGTCGCCCAGGACACGGGAAGCCGCGGGCAGCCCAATCCAGCTACCTGGCCAGCCGCACCGGGCATTCTGAGCGCACCCCAGGGAGCGCTCAGAATGCCGCCCAGCCGCCCAGGCGCCACGACTCGGCTGCCCAAGCCGCCCCCGGGGAGTTCTGAGCGCCACCCAGGGTGCGCTCAGAATTCCCCCGGGGGGGGCTCCGGCCTCGCCGCGGCCACACAGCGCCTCCCATCGGGTCGCCCGGGACACGGGAAGCCGCGGGCAGCCCAATCCAGCTACCTGGCCAGCCGGACCGGGCATTCATTCTGAGCGCACCCCAGGGGGCGCTCAGAATGCCGCCCGGCCGCCCAGGCGCCACGACTCGGCTGCCCAAGCCGCCCCCGGGGAGTTCTGAGCGCCACCCAGGGTGCGCTCAGAATTCTCCCAGGGGCCGCGGCCTCACCGCAGCCGCTCGGCGTCTCCTGCTGGGCGCCCTGGGGGGGGCGTTCCGCCTCCGCCGCGGCTATGGGGGTGCCCAGACGCGGCCGCCAGGGCCGCCCCCAGGGATTCTGAGCGCGCACGCAATTGCGCTCAGAATTCGGGGGGCAGCTCCGGCGGCCGCCCGGGCCTCTCGCGGGCCCTCGAGCTCTGGGCCGCCGCCGCCTTCGCCGTGGGCGCTGCGCCGGGAGCTGCCCAGATCTGGGCCGCCGCCGCTGCGTCTGCCGCAGGCGCTGCGCCCCAGGGCGTCGGGGTTGCGTCCTCGGGGCGCTGGGGCTGCCCTCGGGGCCGCCGCCGCCGCCTCCGCCGCGGGCACCGTGCCCGTGGGCGCCGGAGCTGCCCTCTGGGTCCCCGCGCTCTCCGCTGGCGGGCGCCGCGCGGCCGTGGTCGCCGTGCACCGGGCGGCCGCCGCCTCCGCCGCGGGCGGGCCGGTGCGGCGGGGTGCCGGATCCCCACGCCCGGCGGCACGGGGCTCTCTTGGCGCCACCGCCCGCGCCGCCAGGGGGGCGCCCGCCGCCGCCGGCTACTGGGCCAGCACTCTGGCGGGCGGCCACGGGCACCGGGCGAACAGGGCCGCCTCCTCTGCCTCCACCTCAGCGTTGCGCTTGAGGTGCGGGGGGATGGCCCCCCCCCGCAAGAAGCAGTCCACCAGGCGGCCCGCCGCGCACCCCATGTACTGCCCCGACTCCCCGTCCAGCTGCGGGGCCGCCGGGCCGGACTGGGCGAGGAGCTCGTTCGCGGCCGCCACGAGCTCCTCGCGCGTGCCGCCGAACACCGCCACGAAGTCCGCGCTCCCCGGCCCGTCGGGGTGTGTCGCCATGAAGGCGATCCGCCCCTCCCCGTCAGGGACCTGCAGCACCTTCGCGGCGTGCAGCCAGTTGACGGTGTTCTTGGCCAGGAGCGTCCCGTAGCCTGGGAGGCCACGCTCTACCTCCCGACACCTCGCCGCGTGTGTCGTGGCGGCCCCAACCCATTGTAGCAGGGCGGACGAGGCATGGAGGAAGCCACACGGCACCCACGCGCCGTCGCCCTGCAGGCCAGCTGGCAGGGCGTCCTCCCGGCGTGGCCTCGTTTCCGAAGCGGAAGCGGCAAAGCCACCGGCAGGCAGCGGCCCCCCGCAGGAAGCGCCTCGTCTGGGGCAGGTTGTCGGATGCTGAAGGCTTGGACGCGGTTGTCCTACGCCCGCCGCAGCAGGCGGAACCAGCTTTTCTTTTCCCTTTCTTTTCTCTTTTCTCTCTTTTTTCTTATCACTTTTTCTCTTCTTACTTCTTTTTCTTTTTTTTCTTTTTTTTCCTCTTTTTTTCTTTGTTTTTCTTCATTTTTTCTTCTTTTTTCTCCTCCACTGATGCTGGCGGTGGGCCACCCACCTCCTGCAGAAAGCGCAGGAAGGCCATGCTGTTGAAGGCGACGACGAGGGCGATCATCCTGAAGGCATCAGGGGCCAGGAGGCCGGAGAGCAGCCCCATGAGTCCCTCGAATGGTCGATCCTGCGATATGTGCACGTTGTGGCAGTGCATCCGGTCAATTGTCTGCGCCAGCGTTGGCCCCCTTTGTGCCCCGCGCCCGCCCCCTTGTGCCCCTCCTCCTCCTCCTCCTCCTCCTCCTCCTCCATCCCTCCTCCTCATCCCCTCCCCTCCTCTCCTACCTCCTCCTCCTCTCCTCCTCCTCCTCCTCCTCCTCCTCCTCCTCCTAATTCTCCTCCCTCCTCCATCCTCCCTCCTCCCTCCGTCCCTCATCCCTCCCCCTCCTCCCCCTCCTCCCTACCTCCTCCTCGCTACTCCTCCTCCTCCTCCTCCTCCTCCTCCTCCTCCTCCTTCCTCCTCCTCTCGGGGCAGCGGCAGGGTGGGCCTGGCTCCGGGGGGGGCGCTTCGGGCTGGAGCCTCGTCCTCGGTCTCGCCTCGAACGTTCTCGCTCGGGCGGATTGCCGGCCCCGGGCGCGTGCCGGCGGCGGCGCCTCGCCGAGGGAGCACTCTCTTTGCGCGTGCCGCGAGAGGGTCCTGCGGGCATGGCCAGGACCCCGGGTAAGGGCACCCGGTTAGCGGTAGGGCTCCGGAGCCTTCGAATTGGCCAGAATCACTAAACCAGGTTTGCCATAGTTGGTGTTTTTTCGGGTGACGGCAGTTCGGGTTAGCGGAAATGGGATGGGGGGGCGCCCCTGGTACAGATCATTAAACCAGGTTCCTTTAAACCCAGTTCTACCAGCGCCCGAGTCTTGCGAGAGACTCAGCACGAACGAAATGGGTACGGAAAGAATGGGTACGATGCCCAACAGCAGTTCTTGTCCTTTTTGAACAGGACTCGCTGTCCACGCCGCCGCGGCCTGTGTCCATTCGAAACAGAAGGACGCCTGCCCAACAGCGGCCGCTGTTGGTTTGGGACAACACTTGTTGTTGGGCATTGTACCCATTCTTTCCGTACCCATTTACCCATTTCGGGCATCCTTCGAGAGACGGGCGCTCGGCAGAGGCCCGAGTTGTACGGCGCAGAGGCCGAAGCCCGAGTCAGGCGCAGCGTTGGGCGGGGGTATGTTTGAGGGATCCATGGGGGGGGGGGGGGCGCATCGACCCATACCCATCGGTCGTTGAAGGTAGCGACTTTGGGATTCCCAGATTCCAGTCCACTTTAAGCGCCTTCCTACTTCGATGATCGTGTGGCTTCACCTTTTCCGTTCTCCTTAGGGGGTGGACGGAGCCTGATTAATTTTCAACGCTTCCTATTTCATGTTTCTACCCCTTTCTTCCGACCGATGGGTAATCGGCCCTTGATCGCCGACAGGGGTCCGATGGGTAATCGGCCCTTGATACGCCCTCAGGTGCACCTCGCGCGCGGGTTTTCACAGTTGGGTTTCTTGCGAGGGTTTCTTGCGGCCGCGTCCGCATTGTAGCCATACCAATACTTTTCATGCGTTTTCGCCCTTTTGGGGCCTCCTGGGAGGCCCTCGTCGCCACTGCTGGATTCTCCTCGAAATTCTCGTCAGACCTCACCCCGAGAAAGGTCCGGGGAGTAGCTGTATCGATACCATTTGGTTTCCCAACCCCTGGCGCCGAAGTATTGAGCACCGTGCCGCTCCGGAGCGGGGCCTGAAGGGAGTCTACAGTCTACACGTGGTACGGTCTGCGGGTGCCGTTCTCGTATACGCCCTCTCTCCCCCAGCCGGTGAATTACGCACGCTCGTGCCCTTCCTCCCCCTCCCCGTCCTCGGCCTCCCAGCAGGAGGTGCGGACGGGGATGATGTGGAAGGAGGGGGATGATGCGGAAGGAGGGTATGACATGTTTGACGTTTCGCGCATTCCCACCAGCCTACCCACAAACGTCCTCGTGTGTCGTCGATTAATGGGCGATGCATCGCCGATTCAAGTCCGATGCTCCCCACTCCGAGCTGCCCCCTGCTGCTGTGCCGTATTTGGCGGCCCACCGCAGCCGCGGCGCGAGGTCCCTGTGTCATCTCGCCTTAGACCCTGTCGCTTCTGCGCTCACGCAGCACGGTGCGAGGGTGCCGTTCTTGTGTGCCGTCGGTCCATCGGCGCTGTATCGCTGATTCAAGCTCGATGGCCCCGCCCCCCTCCGAGCTGGCCCCCCCCCCCCAGAAACGTTCTCGAGTGCCGCCGGTCCATCGGCGTGGTATCGGCTATTCAAGCTCGATGGCGCCCCCTCCTCCCAGCTGCCCCCCCCTGTCCGAGCTCCCCGAAAAACATTGGAATCCAGAGTGTGAAATGTTAAAACTCCAGAGTTTAACGTTTCAACTTCTCAGGTCCCGTTGCACTCCGGAGCTTCGAAACTTACAACTCCTGAGTTTACGGTTTCTAAGCTCCAGAGCTCTAGGGTGCCCACTTGCGGGTCCTCAATCGACTTTTTGGGGAGCCTTCATGGCACCTCTTGGGGGGCCCTTATGGCACCTCTGGGGGCCCTTTAATTTAGACCGTAAGGGAGGCCCTTATAGCATCTCTTGGGAGGCCCTTCTGGCACCCCTTGCGGGACATTCAGAGGCCTCTTGTGAGGCCCTTATGGTACCTCGTCGTCGTGGTCGTCGTCGTCGTCGTCTTTGTCGCAGTCATCGTCGTCGTCGTCGTCGACGTGGTCGTCGTCATCGTCGTCATCGTCGTCCCTGTCCCCGTCCTCGTCCACATCGTCGTCGTCGCCGTTATCGTCGTTGCCGTCGTCGTCGTTTCTGAGGGCCTCGCAGGGCCTGCAGGCGCTTCTGGAGGCCTCCAAAGATTTACCGAGGCCTCTAGAGACCGCAGACCTTTAGAGGCGGCCGTCGTGGTCTTCGTCGCCATCGTCCTCGTTGTCCTCATCGTCATCGTCGTCGTTGTCGTCGTCTTCGTCGTCGTCGTCGTCGTCGCCCTCGTCGTCCTCGTCGTCGTCCTTGCCCTCGTCCTCGCCCTCGTCCTCGCGCCCTCGGAGGGCCTCCAGGCGCCTCCAGAGGCAGCCGGAAGCCTCCTGAGGCGTTTGGAGATCTCTGGAGACCTTCAGAGGCGGCTGTCGTCCTTGTTGTCGTCGGCGTCGTCGTCGCCGTCGCCTTCGTCTTCGTTGTCGTCCTTTGTCGTCGTCGTCGTCGTCGTCGTCCGTCGTCCTGTCGTCGTCGTCGTCGTCTTCCTTGCTCTCGTCGTCGTCGTCGATATCGTCGTACTCGTCCCTCGTCCTCGTCGTCGTCGTCGTCGTCGTTATTGTCATCCGACGTCGTTGTTGCTGCCGTCGTTGTCGGCGTCGTCGTCGTCGTCGTGGTCGTCGGCGTCATCGTCGTCCTCATACTCGTCCCCATCGTCGTCCTCGTCCTTGTCGTCGTCTTCCTCGTCGTCGTCCTCGTCGTCGTTCTCGTCGTCGTCGTTGTCGTCATCGTCGCCGAGGGCCTCGGAGGGCCTCCAGACGCCTTCAGCAGAGGTCTCCAGAGACAGGCCGTCGCCCTCGTCGTCGTCGTCGTCGTCACCGTCCTCGTCGTCGTCGTGGTCGTTGTTGTCGTGCTCGTCCTCGTCCTCGTCGTCCTCATCGTCGTCTTGTCTTTGTCGTCGTCGTCTTATTGTCGTCGTCCCCGGCCTCATCCTTCTCGTCGTCGTCGTCGTCGTTATCGTCGTTGTCGTCCTCGTCGTCGTCGTCGTCGTCGTCGTCCTCGTCGTCGCCGTTGTCGTCGTCCGGTGCCCGATCGGCGGCCGACCCACCACTTTGATTACCCTTCTTCCCTGCAGGGACCCGGCCTCCCCCTCCGTGGCGGACGTTGTACGAGGGGAAGGAACAAATATTCGAGGAGGAGGATACTCGAGGAGGATACAGTCAAGACGCTGAAATAAGGAGCAGTTTGGGTTCGGAAGGGCCTCGATGTTCCTTAGGTTCCTCCAGTGCTGTTCCTCTTGCCCTCCTGGGGCAGGGAGGCGCTTACAGGGCCAAGAAGGGGCTTCGTTCCTTATTTGGCGTTCCTTTCTTCAGCGGCCCGACTGTACTCGAGGAGGATACGCGAGAAGGAGGATGCTTGATACGGGGGGGAGAAAAAAATACTCGAGGAGTCGTCGGCTTGGGCGTCGTCGTCGTGAGGCGTCTCGGGAGGGGGTCTCTTGGGAGGCCTCTCGCGGGCCTCTTGGCAGCATTTCCGGGACCTCCTGGAGCCTCTTGGAGGCCTCTTGTGGGCTTTGGGGGGCCTTCTGGGGGCCTCTCGGGGTCGAGAGCTGAAGTGTCCGTTCGGGTGCCTCGTCAGGGTCCGCTTTGGGAGCTCTCTTTTGGGGGGATGTCCTCCTGGAGGCGTCTGGGGCCGTATGTGGGTGCTATCGGGGGCCTCCTTGGGCCGTCTTGGAGCGCGGGGAAGACGAAAAGGCGAGAACGCCTGGAATCCTTGAAACACCTAAGGACATCCATTCCTTTTTGCATCTAGGGGGCCCTCTTGAGAGGGCTCTTGGTGGACGCGGACGCTTGGGGCGTTTGAGAGGCGTCTTGGGCCATCAGAAGGCCACATTGTCGGGGCTGGACAGAACCCCCAACAGTGACACGTCGATTAGTGAATTGTCCGTCTTCGGTTCTCGAGAGGGCGCCGTGGCCGTTATTTTCCAGGCTTGCGCCCGCCAAGTTTGGGCCTCAGGTCGTTTTCACTAAACCACGTTTTACTAAAGGTGGGTCTGTCCATCCCCGACATTGGGCGTCTTGGACCGATTGTTCGACGATTGGGAGCCCTCTTGCGCCGTCTTGGGGGCCTTTGAGGGCCCTCTTGCAGCGCTCTGGAGGGCCTGCAGGGCGGCGCCCAGAAGGAAAACCATCTCTGATACGAACTGGCCGCCCAATTTCGGCGGCGAGCCCAGGTGTGAAGTGAGAACGGGAAGGCCTCCTCAGCAGGCTCAGAAGTCCACAGGCCTTCCCAGAAGTGTCTCCAAGCCTTCCTTGAGGACACTGAAGACTGTTCAGAAGGCCCGAGGCCTTCTGAGAAGCCCCGCCGCCTTCTGAGAGGGCCTTATCCATCACACTTGCCCCCTTCGCTCGCCGCCGATCGTAGACCTGCGGATGCAAGTGTAGATCGAACGGATGCAGATCTTCACCTCCGAGGGTTGGTGCTGGAACCTCTTCGTCACGCCGCCGAGGCCGCTCCCTGGATGCCATCGTCTCGCGCGGCGTGCGACCCAGACGCCAGTTCTGCCGGGCAGCACACGGAGACAACGAGGCGGGCCATCGTGAGGATGGAGGGCCTTCTCCCTCTCATGTCCCCCCCTCGCCCACCGCCGACCACCGTGAGTCTTGACACGTGCCAGGCTGCCCCTCGCCCGCCCAGTCGCTGGGCGGCGCGGTGCCGAGAGTCTGTGGTCGCCCCCCCCCCCAGTCCTCTCGGCATCAGCTTCGCGGCACGGGAGGTGCCGCGGCCGCGGCCGCGCCGCCCAGCACCGGGCGCCAGGCGTCGATCCACAGGCCAAGGGCCACCACGAGGGTGCGAAGTTGGGTCGCCCGCCCCTCCTCCTCCTCCTCCTCCACCTCCTCCTCCTCCTCTTCCTCCTCGTCCACCTCCTCCTCCTCCTCCTCCTCCTCCTCCTCCAGTTTCTCCTCCTCCTCCTCCTCCTCGCCGCCTCCTCCCCCTCCAGCTTCTCCTCCTCCTCCTCCTCCTCCTCCTCCTCCTCTTCCTTCTCATCCTCCTCCTCGCTTCGCGGCCTGTGCGATTTCAGAGCGAGGCTGGAATCCCTCATGCTGTTCCAGGGGCGGCGGCGCGGAAGCGCGAAGAGAATCGCGGAGCGCGAAGCGCGAAGGTAGCGGTCCTAGAGCGATAGCGATGTCCCCCGCCACCCCTGAGCGGGCTCCCCGCCCCCGTTCTGTCGTTGCCCCCGCGTCCTCACGGTAGCAGCTTCGCTTCACGGCCGTGCCGCCAGGTGTCGGGGGCCTACCCCTGCGCGATGCAGCGCCGGTCCAAGCTCGATGCGTTCCCGAATTGGAGCTGGTCTTCTCCCTTCCTGCCGTTCACCCTCGTCCTCACGGTGGCACTTTTGCAGCACGGCCGTGCCGCCAGGTGTCGGGGTTTATCGTCGATAGTCGACCCATGGGCGACGCATCGCCGAGCCAAACTCGATCCCTCGAACTGGTCCCCCCCCCTTCCTGTCGTTCCCCCTCGCCCTCACGGCAACAGCTTCGTGGCGCGGCCGTGTGGCCAGGTATCGGGGGCCAATCGTCGATCCATGGGCAACGTGTCGCCGATCGGAGCACGATTTTCCCGCCATTGAGCTGGTCCCCCCCCTCGTGTCGTTCCCCCTCGTCCTCACGATAACAGCTTCGCTGCACGATCGTGCCGCCTGGTATCGGGGGCCAATCGTCGATCCATGGGGGACATGTCATCGATCCAAGCTTCATGCGTCCCCCCGTGAGCTGGCTCTCCTGCGACAACGACGACGACGACGACGACGACGACGACGACGACGACGACGGCCGCGCCCGCAAGGAAGTGCTTGCGGGGGCCGCGCGGCAGAACAGGGAGCGCTTCGAGGAGCACCAGCGGCAGGTCTGCCGCGCTCGCGCTCAGGTATCGGGCGAGAGGGGAAGGTGCGAGGTGGAGGCGGAACGGGCTCCTTAGCATCGCCTGGACGTGCACATCATACCTCACATCCTAAGGTGGGATCTTTGGTATTACTTAGATTTATCTGGACTTCCTCCTTCTCCATCCTTCTCCTTCTCCTCATGTTCCTTCTCTTTATTCAGATCACTCACGTACTCGTACTCCGATCACTCGCACCCATCAGGGGATCCATCACAGACCCACTCTTCTTCACGGGGCCCTTGCAGGTTCACTCTTCCTCCCGCAGACTCAGCCACATCACTTCCTCACCCAGACGTGTTCAGATACAGACTCAGTCAGACTCAGTCGCATCACCTCCCCACTCACACTCATCAATATTCATAACCAGTCACACACACACGCGGATTGTGAGCATGTCTCGAGCGAGGCGTTGGTTGCAGCACTCTCGAATGGGGGCGCCAGGGGCGAGCACACTCCAGGATTCGCGCCCAGATTGTGGGGATGCCTCAGGCGGTGCCCCCCAACATCCCCTGCTTTCGGAGCAGATTGTTCGGATGTCTCAGGCGAGGCGCTGATTTCAGCACTCCCATGAGAGGGAGGGGCGCCAGGGGTGGGGACACTCCCAAACTCGCGCCCAGATAGCAGGGATGTCCCAGGGGGGCTGCCTGTTTCTGCCCCAGCATCCCCTGCTTTGGGAACAGACTGCTCGGATGTCTCAGGCGAGGCGCTGGTTTCAGCACTCCCAGAGAGGGGGGAACCGCCAGGGGTGGGGGGGGCACTCCCCAACTGGCGTCCAGTTTGTGGTGGTGTCTCAGGCCGTTTGCCTGTCGCTTCCCTCCAACATCTTCTGTTGATGTTGCTGTTGCTGTTGTTGCTGTTGCTGTTGCTGTTGCTGTTGTGGTTGTTGTTGTTGGTGGTGTTGTGGTGGTGGTTGTTGTTGGTGGTGGTGGTGATGGTGGTGGTGGTGTTGTTGTTGTTGGTGGTGTTGTTGTTGTTATTGTTGGTGCCGGTGTTGTAGTTGTGGTTGTTGTTGTTGTTGTTGTTGTTGTTGTTGTTGTTGTTGTTGTTGTTGTTGTTGGTGTTGTTGTTGTTGTTGTTGTTAACGTCGTAGTCGTCGTTGTTGTTTTTTTTTTGATTTTGGTGCTGTTGTCGCTGATGTTGTTGTTGTTGTTGTTGTTGTTGTTGTTGTTGTGGCTGCAGTTGTCGTCGTTGTTGTTGGTATTGTTGTTGTTGATGTTGGGGTGTATGTTGTTGTTGTTTTTGATGTTGTTGTTGAACCAGGGTGTTCGGGCGAAGAGAACTATGCACATGCACCGCTCCTGACAACGTCCATCCTTGACCCAGGATCGGCGCATATACCTGGCCAAGGTAAGAGGGCGTATGCACCGATCCTGGGCTCAGGATGGGCCTGGCCAGACTCGGTGTATATGCATAGTTGTCTTCCCTATGTTGTTGTTGGACCAGAGTGTGAGGACGCCTCGGGTGAGGCGCTCGTGTCAGCACTCCCCCGGGGAGAGTCGCCACGGGGCTGCCTCCCTGGGCCCCGCTCGCGCCCAGATTGCGGGGACGCTCCAAGCGGTTTGCTTGCCTCGGTCCCCCCACGCGGTTCTATAACCAGGAACAGAAAAAGCACACGGACACAATGAATCGTCGATTCCCAGGAAGCTGTGCGAACATATGGGAAGTGTGGGGGGGGGGGGGAAGACACAGACCCAGAAGATATCTTGTTATTTGTTCTATTTTGTGTGTGTGTGTGTCCCAGGGCCCCTTCATATAAGGCGCTAAGGCGTTGCAAGTGGCCACCCCAAAGGGGAGCCGCGAGGGGTCAGGACACTCCAGAAGTCGCGCCCCGATGGTGGGGATCGTTCAGGCGGTTTGCCTGTTTCGCCCATCCCAGACTTTGTTGTCGATGATCCAGTGCCCACCGCGAGATGGCAGGCGTGGCAGTTGGACACCCCAAAGGGGAGCCGCCAGGGGCGGGGACGTCATCTGTCGGGCCCAGATTGTGGGGACGCCTCGGGCGGTTTGCTTGCTGGGTGGCCTGGACGTGTTGCGCTTTCAGCGCAGATTGCGAGGATGTCTCGAGCGACGCGCTGACTGTTATGGCAAGGCAAGGCGTGAGGATCTGCGAGGCGCCAGCAGGAAGAGGAGGAAGATGGAAGAGGAAGGGGGGGCGATGGCGGAACAGGAGGAGAGAGGGAAGGGCGAATGTGCGCTCGAGCAGATGGAAGGATGTCTCGAACGAGGCGCTTGCGTCAGCACCCCAGGGTTTTTTATTTGGACGCCTCCGCCTCACCTCCCCGTCCTCCCCCTCCTCTTCCTGATTCTCGCACGCACACACAGGATCACTTACATTCCGATTCACCCATGCTCAGGCTCATTCACGCTGAGGCTCGCTCACGCCCAGATTCGGACTCACACTCGGACTCACTCACGCTCAGACCCATTATGCAGGTATTCGCTCAAACTCAGACCTCATCTTCAGCCTCACTTAGACTCAGGCCCACTCACATTCAGACACACTCACACTCAGACTTCCTCACGCCCAGCCTTGTCCACACGCAGATCCGCTCGATTGAGGCTCGCTCGCATTCAGAGTCGCTCACAATCAGAATCACTCGCACTCAGACTTACGACTCACTCTCACTTAGAATTGCAGACTGTGGAACGGCCACATCGGGACGTGTCTTATGTGGGTGCCCACTATGTGGCGCACGCGTCGTGGATGTGTGATGCAGTGAACACGCGAGGCGCGCACTAGCGTTGTATGGTGTGTATGCGTGTTGTGTGCGAATGTTTGCATGCGTGCGGCTGTATGTAGACGCGTGTGTCATGTACTTGCCGTGCATGTGTTGAGCGCGGGTGAGGAGAGGAAGAAGAGGGAGGAGGGGAGGTGTGCGGGTGAGACGCGGGTGCGGCGCGGCAGGGAAGAAAACTAGAACCCCACGAAGCATGTGGGGAAGAACAGCAGGGTCCTCGAGTTATGCCGCCGTGCTCGGCCGCGGTGCGGTCTCCCAGATGGGGTCCGAGTGCCTCTGGGGGCCCTCCTGGGCCCTCGGACAACGACTCAGGATGAACAGTTGGTCCTGGGGAATTTGGTCGAGACCTCTTGGGGTCGACGTACAGTCATCCGCATAGGAAGGATGAGCAACCTAACCCTTGCATCCTTGCCCTTTCGGCCCATCCTTGGCTACTTTCACTGGTCAACCTCGTTCGGAAAACGTTAACATGGCCATCCAAGGCCATTGCATCCTTAACACGCTTCCTTATAATACGGGTTGCCCGTAATGAACAAATCATGATGCCGGGATTTGGGTTCTAGGTCGCCCAGATGGTGTCTGAGCGCATGGAGTCGGAGGATCGCGTCGCATCACCGATGCATGGCCAATGCGGGTCGATGTGGAGCCCGATTTGTTTCCACTCCGACGGCGCCGATTCACCGCCGACGTCGCGGATGCATCGCCGATGCATCGGTGATGCACCGAGGATGCGGCGCGATCCTCAGACCCCATCTCTCTGACCCCATCTGGGAGGGCACTAGATTCTAGAGGAGGAGCCGGAGGCAAGGGGAAAAGCATCACACGTTTTTCAATGCCTGATGGTTGGCATAAGGAAACGTGTGATGTTCCATGCCAGCCAGTCGTTTTTTTTCCTGACAGCGTTTTTCGTCACACCCAATCGCCAGGAAGTTCCGCGCGATGTGCTACAGAGGCAAGGGGAGGAGGGAGGCGGGATCGCTGAGGCCGAGGGAGCAGGTACACGCACGACGCTGGAATCCTGAAGTCTTGGCGTCGCAAGTGCTTCACCCAGGGCGTCGTGTGGTTGCTTTCGGGCCCTGGGACTCCCTGGGCCTCGCGGGCCGCTGCGGCTCGAGCGGTGCCGCAGAACGAGGCGGGTCCTGGGCGTCGGTCGAGTCGCTTTGCGATGCTGAAGCTGTTCTTGGCGTCGCTCGGGCGTGTGCATTTTTTCTTGGCGAGGAGCATCTTGGATCATCTTGCGAAGCAATACGTCACCACCCACCAAACCGCCCCAACCCAACCCGAAGGCTTCAATTTGCCGTGCATTTCTAGTGGGGGGGGGGTCGGGGAGCACTGGAAAAACACAGATGGAACCCGTACCCCCCCCAACCCGAAATTCGGGTCTTCGGGTTAGGCTGGGGTGGTCTGGCAGGTAGTCAGTATGCGCACGACGCCGAGCCAAGCACGGGGAATGGACGTCCGAGCGATGGCGCGTGTTTCGCAGCGTCGGGCTTCACGGAATGGGGAATAGCTCACGTTTAGACGGGGCCCGTTGCCTCCGGGTCCCTCCGCAGCTGATCCTCGAGCGCGCCTCGTGTCCCGGGCGTTTTGGGGGCCAAGAGCGGGCTCGTACCACCTCATTCAGTGCCGCTGATGGTAGCAGATCGGCTGTAGGATGGAGGGCGAGGTTAGGAGGGAGGAGGCAAAGGGAGGAGGCAGGAGGAGGAGAGAGGCCGAGGGGGCGGAGGGAGGGAGGGAGGAGGGGGGGAGAACGAGGGGGCAGGTGACCTTGCTTCTCGTGACCCATCGCGGCCGCGACGCAAGGTCTTGATTGACGTTGTCTGGCGGTCCCTGCCGCTGATATTTCTGTTTTTCAGCGTCATCCTGCTGTTCGTGGTCCTCGGAGTTTGTTTCTATGCGACCCAGCTGGCGCCGCTGCCGACCCATTCTCTGGCCAGGTCATGGACGGCGGTTGGGGCGCCATTTCCAGTGACGTGTTGGTATGGCGATGGAAAGACCTCGTAGGATCGTCATTAGCCGCCTGATCCTTCTCCTGCTGCTCCTCCTCCTCCACCACCTCCGCGTCCGCCTCCGCCTCCTCCTCCGCCTCCTCCTCCGCCTCCTCCTCCTCCTGCTGTGCTACGCCGTCCTCCAGTCCCTCTACGGCGTTTATGCCGAGGAGGAGGAGGAGGAGGAAGAGGAGGAGGAGGAGGAGGAGGAGAGGCCTTGTGTGAATTGTTGTTTTTTACCCTGCAGAATCCCAGGCTTATGTGCCTTTTCTGAATGTTGTTCTCTGCTGGCTCACACTTGGGCCTCTGGGCTGTGGCTTATGGGCTTATGTGCCTCGCCCCCCCGGTAGCCTTCTCACGATGAGCTCTCGAGGAATGCCTGACCTGACCTGACCTGACTTGACCTCCTTCTCCTCCTCCTCCTCCACCTCCTCTTCCACGGGAAGAGAAGACGATGGGACGGAACTCGCAGGAAGAGGACGATTGACGGCCTCCCCCCGCCTGTCCCCCAACGTGGGGCATCGGATATTTGGGGCTGGGTCATCTGGCTGGAGCATCGCAAGGAGGGGGCTGCGGGTGGAGTGGGATGTCCCACGCCTGGCGGAGTATGTCCACGAGGAGGCTGGGACGATGCGGAGGAGTTCGGGACCTTTCCTCGGGAGGAGGGGACAACCACCTAAACCTCCTCCTCCTCCTCCTCCTCCTCCTCCTCGTCCGTAGCCATTTTGGCTCAAGGCCATGGCACCCTCCCGTCGGGTGCAAGTCTCTGCGAGGCGCTCTGAGCACCAAGGGAGGTGCTGGGCAGAGCGTGAAAATTTTGTTACCAAGTTTTCTGCGGGCCCGCGCGCTTCGGCATGGCCCCAGAAAGGAGGAGGACCGGTCCAGCCCAGGCAGCCCCGCCGCGCCCGTCAGCACGGGCTTCCACGGAGCGGCAGCCCTGGCTGTGCAAGTCCTGCCAGACGGCCAAGGGCGCGAGGCTCCGCAACAGCGGCTGGAGCCTCGTGTGTTCGGGCTGCAAGCTGCACAAAGGGGTCGCTTTTGGCGAGGTTGTCGCGGGCGCCCCCGGCAAGCCAGCACCACGGGTCAACAGCCCGCCGCCGACCGCCGCTGGGCCCACGGGCGATTTCGCGCCCTGGCAGTATAAGGCCATGGAGGTCAAAATCCGTCAGCAGCTGCAGGCCAAGCACGACAAGGACCTCGAGCAGGCTCGGCGCGAGGGCGCAGCGGCCGCGACTGGTGGAGACGCAGCGCCGCCTCTGGCAGCGGCGGCGCCCCCAGCAGAGGACGCCGACGACCTCGCGCGCATCAAGAAGCTGGCGGCTCTCATTCAGGCGGGCGAGTACATGGGCGACTCGGAGAAGGACAACGTGCAGCGCTGGAAGACGGAGCTCGAGGCGCTGCGCACCAAGCGCCAGGAGACGCTCCCCCTCGGCAAGCGCTACCACGCCTGCAACCGCGACGTCAAGCGCTTGGAGGGCCTTTCTGCGGCGATCGGCAAAGACGTGGAGGCGACCAAGGCCGAGATCGCGCACCTCGAGGTCAAGCTGGCCCTCCAGCAGGAGCAGCAGGCCAAGCACGACAAGGACCTCGCGGCGGCCCGCGTGCACCTGGCTGACCTCGGCAAGCAGCGATTCCACGGCGGGAAGGAGTCGGAGGTCATCCCCCTCCTTGAGGACGTCGTGGCGAAGCTCGAGGACCATCTCTACGACGAGGGCCTCGACGGCGCCGACGCGCTCGAGATCAGCCAACAGTTCCAGGAGGCCAGGGACCGCCTCCTCCAGAAGGTCTCGGAGGCCAAGGCGGCGCGCGACCGAGGCCCGCCGGCACCACCGCCTGAGGCCCCGGCGCCAACCGTCGCCCAGGTCCCCACCGTCACGGTCTGGGCCACCGCCGCCTCCAGCCGCGCCTTCCTCGAGTCCCTTGGCCATCAGGTCCCCGAGGACGACGAGGACGCCCGCAATGCGGCCAAGCGCTGCGCCGAGGCTCACCAGGCGGCCACGCTCGCCGCCAAGCGGGCCAAGGTCGACGACACCGAGGGCTCCCAGCTGTCCAAGGAGGCCGTCCGTGCGGCAGGGGACGACGCGGAGGCCCTTGGCCGCGAGGCATTGGCTGGGCAGCCTGCAGGCGCGGCTGGCGGGCCTCCTGCTCCTGCTGCTCCCGCGGCCGCCAGTGGAGGCCAGCAACGTACCTAACATGGGCCAGGAGGACGTTGCCGTCCTCTACGGCAACATCACGGAGTGGGGCCCCCAGGCCAAGGGCTTTCTGCAGTCCGACCGCGCCAAGCGCTTCGACGGCATCGCCTTCGTCGAGCTGCACCGCGCGGAGAACCACTCCAAGTCCATCATCAAGGCGTTCCGCAAGGACGGCTGGAAGGCGACGTACTCCCCTGGGGTCTCCACGGGCAAGGGCGGCGTTACAGGAGGCGAGCTCATGGCGGTGCGCGCGCACCTCCAGGCCACCACCTTCGACCATTGGCGCGACGCCAAGGGCGCTGCGCTCTGCGGCTTCGCCCCCATGGTCCTGCACACGGCGGCGGGCAACATCATTGTGGTGGCGCTCTACTTGCACCCTGCGCTCGGCTTCGGCAAGCGCAACAGGGACACCCTCGTCGCGCTGGGGGCGTTCCTCGCGATGCAGAAGGCCCCGTGGATCGTCCTGGGCGACTGGAACCACGAGCCGCACCAGCTTGCCCAGTCGGGCTGGGTCGCCAAGCTGGGCGGCGCGGTCATCGCCCCCGACGTCGCCACCACGTGCGACAAAGGGCAGGGCCGCCTGCTGGACTACGGCCTCGCCAAGGACGGCCACCAGCATTTGTTCTCGCTGAAGGCCTTCCTGAAGGTGCCGTGGGCGACGCACTGCGGGCTTCAGCTCACCCTCCACGGCGCCCGCCAGAGATGGTGGTATCAGGCGCTGGACGTCCCGCGCAGCCTCCCGGCAACCATGCGCGCCAAGGCGGCGGCGGACCCCAACAGCAAGAGGTCCAGGCAGAGGCATGCCGCGCTCCAACGGCGGGCGGCGGCCTTGCCGGCAGAGCTCGGCGCCGATTTCGAGGAGGTGCGGTTGGGCCTCTGCCACAGCAGCGCGGAGGGCCCGCCAGCCAGTGGGCCGACTGCTGCCGTGCCCAGCCCCCGCCAGGATCCCGTGGGCCATGGCGCCAGCCCACGGCCAGCCCCACCCCCGGCGGATGGAGGCGGCTCCCTCCCTGCTGCCCAGGCCGACCTCGACCAGTTCCACGACTGCCTGGCCTCGCCCCAGGTGGAAGGTCACGCGGAGGTTGCGGGTCTACGCAGCCCCCGCCACACCGGCGCCGTCGCCCGCGCCAACCTCTCGGGCGACTGGGACCCCTTCGACGACCTGGCCGAAGAGCAATTCTTCGACGCTGTCGAGGGGCACCCGCCCGTGGCCGGTGGCCCGGCAGGCCCAGAGCGGGAACCCGAAGTGGTCAAGTCCCCGGCGCCTCGCGGGCCCGCCGCCGGGACCGCCCGCGGGCTGTCGGCGCCGGCTCTGCAGCGGCTCGACGCGGCTCGACGCCCGCCGGCGCGCCAACGCGGCGCCTCTCGGCCCCCCGCCGAGCCTGCCGCGGGCGCGCCCGAGGCCGCCGGCCCGGCAGGCCCAACGGGGAGGTATTTAGAGAATCCTAAGTACCTCCACCATTGCCGCCGCGCCGGGCCCGCCAGAGCCGCTGGCCGCGCTGCTGCTGGGGGCGCCGCCGGAGTCGGCCCGGAGGGCCCGCCTGCCTCCCTCGCGGGGGCCGCCTGCGGCGCGGCTGCTGGGGTCGCTGGAGACGGCCCCGCCCAGTGGGAAGACGGCCCGGGGCTCCATCTTCCCACTCCCTCGGTTGCCGCTGGCCGCGCTGCCGCTGGGGCTGGCTTCTGTACTACTATGGGCTCTTCAGTTCTATCACAGGTCGGCCCGCCTGATGAAAGGGGCGCCCTCGCTGGTGGAGAGGGGCCGAGCAGTACGGCGTCCCAGGCAGGCTGCACTTACACGAGCAGGCCTGCCGATTCTTCAGTTCATTTACAAGTCGGCCCGCCTGATGAAAGGGGCGCCCTCGCTGGTGGAGAGGGGCCGAGCTGTTCGACGTCCCAGGGAGGCTGCATTTACACGAGCAGGCCTCCCAGTTCTTCAGTTTTGTTGCAGGTCAGCCCGCCTGTTGAAAGGGGCGCGCCAGGGGCCTCTCCTGGAATTCTAAGCGCCCCTGACTGTGCGCTCAGAATTGCTGCCAGCACGGCTGGGGGCGCACCCGGCGTCGCTGGCGGGCCGCCAGGGGCCTCACCTGGTATTCTGAGCGCCCCTGGCTGCGCGCTCAGAATTGCTGCCGGCACGGCTGGGGGCGCACGCGGCGTCGCTGGCGGGCCGCCGGGGGCCTCTCCTGGAATTCTGAGCGCCCCTGGCTGTGCGCTCAGAAAGGCTGCCGGCACGGCTGGGGGCGCACCCGGCGCCGATGGCGGGCCGCCAGGGGCCTCTCCTGGAATTCTGAGCGCCCCTGGCTGCGCGCTCAGAATTGCTGCTGGCACGGCTGGGGGCGCACCCGGCGTCGCTGGCGGCGCCATCGAGCGGCAGGAAGACGGCCAGCAGCGGGGGCAGGATCCGCCGACCCAGGGCACGCCCCACGGGTTCGCCAGCCAGCCCACGGCGCCGTCGCCGTCGCAAGGGCAGGCCCCAGGCGACACCCCCGCTGCCCCGTTCCACGTCCCGCTGGACACCTGGCTCGGTGCCGCACCCTGCCGGCACAGCGCTGTGCAGGTTCACTCCGACCTGCTCTGCCACCCTTTCCTCGACAAGCGCGAGGACCAGGCCCGCGCCCTTGCGGAGCTCTACGGCAGCTGGGTCACCCAGGTCGAGGCCGCCATCCTCCAGCACGAGGGCTGCGACAAGGCGAACTGGGCCGCCCGCCAGGGCAGGGCGCGCGGTTTTGGCGTCACCTGGAGGCAGACGGCGGCTAGCCCAGGCAGGGCCCACCTCCACCATCCTGAGGCGGACGCCTGGGCCACCCACAGCGCCAACCTCGCGGCCATCCTCGCGCTGGCTGCCAGCGGCAAGGACCACCGACAGCTGCTGTGGCGCCTCGACTTGCACCGCAGCACCCTCGCGGACATCGGCAAGCTCTCGGCCACCAAGCGCACGGACCAGCTGGCGGACTACCAGCGCAGGGCCACGGTGATCCTCGACCTGCCCCGTCAGGAGCAGGCGGCCGCCAGGCAGCTCGCCCTCGACCTCGCTGGCGACGCCGCACGAAGGGCCCTCCAGCACGGGCGCCAAGCCTTTGCGACCTGGGCCGCGAAGGCCACGCTGGGCCAGCTCCACTGCTGGACCAAGGACGGTGACTTGGAGCGGCTCGAAGACCCCACCGAAGGCGGGACCCTGGCGGACCCCGTCGAGGTCATGCTGGCCAAGTCCACCACATGGCAGAAGGTCTGGACCGCCCCCGCCGACCGCACGAAGGCCATACCGGTAGCTCTGGCCTCGCTCCGTGTTCTCGCGGCACAGGAGACCCTCGAGCCCATCACGGTGGACGGCCTCAACGCGGCCATTGGCAAGCTGGGTCCCCGAAAGGCCCAGGGCGTCGACAGGCTCAGTTCGCTGGACGTCGAGCGCCTCCCCGACTGCGCCAAGGAGCAGTTCTTGGCCGTCCTCCACCAGGCTGAGGCGCACTGCATGTGGCCGCCGCAGCTCAACGGCACCCTGGGAGCGGTAGCGGGCAAGCCTGCGGGAGGTGACCGGGTTCTCGGCCTGCTCCCCATGCCAGTACGCATCTGGGCTCGCGCGCGCAGTGGCATCGTCGACCAGTGGACACAGGACCTGGAGGACCACTGGGACACGGCCATCAAGGGGTCGTCCGCCCTGCGCGCGGCCCTCTACCGAGCCACTCTTGACGAGACGGCCCAGGGCATGGGCATCCACCACGCCTCGCTGTACGCCGACATCGCGAAGTTCTTCGACTCGCTGGACCTCGCTTGGCTCATCGAGCGCGCGGTCGACCTCGGCTTCTCCCCCACGGTCCTGGCCCTGGAGGTCGAGGCATTCCTGGCGCCGCGCTACCTGAAGCGAGGGGCATGGGTCGGCCCCCCGATCTTCGCCAGCCAGTCCATCGTCGCGGGCTCCACCAACGGCACCAGGTTCGGCAAGATCTTCCTGTGCCCCATCCTGCAGGCTGCCCAGGCCCAGGCCCAGGCCACCACTATCTGGTCGTACATCGACGACACCGTCTGGCGCGCGGAGGGCACCAAGGCGGTCGTCACGGACTCCCTCGCTGTTGCCGGCGCGGCCCTGGCCCAGCAGTGCAGCGACAGCCGCCTCGCGGTCTCCCCCAAGACCACGCTCGTTGCATCCTCGGCCGCCCTTCGCAAGGACATCGGCAGGCGCATGAGGCAGCACGGAGTCCCAGGCCACGGGGCCCACCACGTGGTCGACCTCGGGGTCGACGTCGTCACGGGCAACAGGAGGTCCCAGCGCAGGGCCCATACCAGGCACAGGCGCGCGGCCCTGCGTGCCAAGCGGGTCCAGCGCCTTCGTCGCGCGGCGGCGCGGCTTGGCAAGCTCGGCGCCAGTCTCCATACCACTGGCGTGCAGCCGCAGGCGGTTTTCGGACACGAGGTCTGGGGCATCGCGCCCTCCAGGCTTACCCAGCTCAGGCGCTCCGCAGCGGCGGCGGCTGCGGGGGCGGGCCCTGGGCGATGCCTCGACACAGCCATGGCCCTGCTCTACGGTGACAAGGACCCCGTCATCAAGCTGCGCACCCAGCTCGTGCACGAGTGGCTCACGCAGTGGCTCGTCCGGCCAGAGTTGCACAAGCGCGTCCTGCGCATCTGGCCCCACGTGCACCACAGGCTCCTCAGAGCCAGGTCGGGGAGATGGCGCAAAGTCCATGGGCCTGTTGCGGCGGTCATCGCCACGCTCATGGACGCAGGCTGGCGGCCCTCGTCACCCCACTCCTGGTCGCGCCCCACTGCGCAGGGCGACGAGGAGTGGAACATCCCGCTCGCTGACCACCGCGGCCAGCTCCAGGTGGACTTCCACGAGTTCTCGGAGCTGCTGGACGACCTCGCTGTGGACCTCGACCGCCTCCGCTGGCAGCGGGCCAGCCAGCGCGCCCACGGCGCGGGCCTGGGCCAGGCTGGCGACGTCTCCCAGGTCAAGCGTGAGCTCGACCACTGCGCCAAGCACGGCCACTGGCAGGAGTGGGCCCTCAACTACCTCGTCGCGGTTGGGGGGCAATGGCCACGGCAGCGGCAGATTGCCGCAGGATACCAGGGCGACGCAGTCTGCCAGCGATGCTTCGGCGAGGAGGAGACCCTCGAGCACCGCATTTGGCGCTGTCCCTGTAACCAGGGGAAGCCCGCCTACGACCAGACGGCCCACCTCATCCCCCAGGCGCTCAGCGGCATCGAGGAGTGCCCCGCCCTCTGGCTCAGGGGCGTCAACCCTGCCAGCCACGCCACTCCGCCGGCGCCGACCTGCGACGACGAGCTCCTCGTCCACGTTGGGGCCCCATGGCCCACAGGCGGCAGCCAGCCCGTCACGATATTCGGCGACGCCTCGGGGGGAAAGCACGGCACGGACGAGCGAAGGCGTCGTGTTGGCGTCGGACTCGCGGTCATCGAGGTTTGCGGCCCGCGATGGCGGTTGGCAGCCGGCGCGATCGCGACTCTCCCTGGGCGGCGGCAGACGGTCCCGCGCGGGGAGATTTTCGCCTTCGTCCTCGCCCTCGAGCAGCTGGATGCCGACATCCACTACGTCACCGACAACATGCCGCTCCTCAACGGGTGGAACGCCCAGCGCTGGCTCAACCTCGGCAAGGGCGCCAACAGCGACCTCTGGGCCCGCATCGGCAGGTCGCTCCAGGCCCACCCGAACCGCCAGGTGGGCGTCACCTGGACGCCGTCCCACCAGGAGGATGAAGGGGAACCGATGGTCTCCCATTTCCTCGCAGCGGGCAACTGCTGCGCCGACAGGCTCGCCAACCTCGGTGCCGGGGCGGCTGCAGCCTCAGCCAACCGCAGCACGCCTCACGCGGACCGCTGGGACGTCATCGCCTCGCAGGTCAGGCGGCGGGCCCGCCAAGCCCTGCTCGACGCGGCGGGCGGCGACCCATGGCTATCGGAGAGGCCCGCGGCGGAGCAGGTGGCCCGCCCCTCTGCCCTCCAACGGGCCATCGACGACTCGCCGCACCAGCTCGTCACCGTGGGCCAGGGCAAGTGGAAGTGCCTGCTTTGCCGGCAGCTTTTCCCCGCGGCTACGCTTCATGAGGCGGCTGCTTCCGCCTGCACCGCCACGGAAGCGGACTGGGCCTCGTTCGACCACGTCCGCAAAGTCTCTGCCGGCATGCAGATCGCCATGGGGACGGGCGTGGTTCACGCCTCCCACCGCCTCTACGAGTGGCCAGCCAACAGCCTGTACTTCTGCGGCGTCTGCGGGGCTCACGGCACCACGATGGGCATGGGGCTGCGAGGCGAGTGCAAGGGCGAGACCACCCGCAAGACGGACGAGGCCCTCAGGAGGATCGCCAAGGGCGTCTACCCGTCGCACCAGGGGCCGCCCAAGCCCGTCATCGAGGCCAAGGCGATTTCCGCCACGATCGCCCACGTGGTCGGCGGCGGACTGGCCCCCGCGGACCCCGCGATCCCCGAGGACCTCCCCGAGGCCGGCACCGTGGAGCACCAGCTCGAGGCGGTCATCGGCATCCTCCATGGCCAGGCGCTCCAGGCGGCCCAGCGCCCCTCCCGCAAGCAGGCTCGGGAGCCAGACGGGCCCCAGCCGACTGCTCGGCGGAGGCGGCGCGCGTCCTCGGACCCCGGGGCGGGGCAAGGGGAGAACGCCACCGCGGCGGCCACGGTGGCCACCCCGCGCGCCCCCAGCGGGCGGTCCGGGCGGGCCCGGCAGGCCCAGGAGCTCCCGGCGGCGGCATCAGCGCCATTGGTGGGCCAGAGGCGCCGCCGCAGCCAGACTGAGGTTACCGTGCAGGCGACAGGCGGTCCCCTCGGTCCTCGCCTCTGGCTGCCCGACCACACGTCCCCGCTCTCGGGTGCGGTCACGGCGTACTGCGCGGCGACGCCCCAGGCCGGTGGCCCAGCAGGCCCAGAGCGGGAACCCGAAGTGGTCAAGTCCCCGGCGCCTTGTTTTTTTTTTTTTTTTTTTTTTTTTTCTTTTTTTTTCTTTTTTTTTTTTTTTTTTTTTTTTTTTTTTTTTTCTTTTTTTCCGGTTTTTTTGTTTTTGTTTTTTTTTTTTTTTTTGTTTTTTTTTTCGCGGGCCGCCGCCGGGCCCGCCCGCGGGCAGTCGGCGCCGGCTGCGCAGCGGCTCGACGCGGCTCGACGCCCGCCGGCGCGCCAACGCGGCGCCTCTCGGCCGCCCGCCGAGCCGGCCGCGGGCGCGCCCGAGGCCGCCGGCCCGGCAGGCCCAAAGGGGAGGTATTTAGAGAATCCTAAGTACCTCCACCACTGCCGCCGCGCCGGGCCCGCCGGAGCCGCTGGCCGCGCTGCTGCTGGGGGCGCCGCCGGAGTCGGCCCGGAGGGCTCGCCTGCCTCCCTCGCGGGGGCCGCCTGCGGCGCGGCTGCTGGGGTCGCTGGAGACGGCCCTGCTGGGGGCGCCGCCCGGTGGGATGACGGCCCGGGGCTCCATCTTCCCACCTCCCCGGGGGCCGCTGGCCGCGCTGCCGCTGGGGGCAGCGCTGCCGCTGGGGCTGACTCTCGGGCCCCGCCCGAGTCGCCGGGGGCTGTTGCGCGCCGCTGGAGGCTCGAGGGAGCCGCCGAGGGCTCCGGCGCCGCCACCGCCGTCGACGACACCGCCCCGGCTGCGCAGCGGCTCGACGCGGCTCGACGCCCGCCGGCGCGCCAACGCGGCCCTCCCCGTTGGCGCGGGTCTGGGCCCCCCGCCGAGCCTGCCGCGGGCGCGCCCGAGGCCGCCGGCCCGGCAGGCCCAGCGCGGGAACCCGAAGTGGTCAAGTCCCCGGCGGCTCGCAGGCCCGCCGCCGGGCCCGTGGCACAGCGGGAGGAAGGCCCCACGGCCTCGGTGGCAGGCGAGCGCACCTTAGCCCAGAAGGTCGCCTACCTCCTAAGCGCGGTGAGAGCTGGCGGTGGCGAGGGAGAGGGCGACGACACGCTCTGGCGCGCCGGGAGCGGCGCGCGCGGCGCGCAGGCCCGGTCGCTACTTGCGGTGTGTATAGGTTTAACCGCCCGTCCCTCGCCTTCTGGAGCCCTGGACTCGTGAGCCTGCGCAACGCCCCAGGGGCGTCGTGGAAGATGCGCCACCCACCCATCCCTCTCCTCCTCTCTCCTCCTCCCCTCCTCCTCCTCCTCCTCCTCCTCCTCCTCTCCTCCTCCTCCTCCTCTCCTCCTCCTCTCCTCTCCTCCTCCTACTCCTCCTTACCCTCCTCCTCCTCCCCATGTCTCTGTAGCGCGGGATTCGCGCCCGCCGCGCCCCCGCTAGCCAGGGCGCCGCCGACTTTGGGGAGCAGGGCGCCCCTGGCCCACGGGGCCCCCAGGATCTCCAGGAGCCCAGGTCTCCGACGATATGATTTCTTCAATCCGGGCAGATGCCCCGATCTCAGCAGGAGGAGGAGGAGGAGGAGGAGGAGGAGGAGGGAGAGGAGGAGGAGGAGAGGGAGGAGGAGGAGGGAGGAGGAAGGAGAATCGGATAATTACAGAGGGGGAGGCAGGGAGGACGGGAGGAGAGGAGGAGGAGGAGCGAGGAGGGAGGAGCGGAGGAGGGGCGGGAGGAGGAGGAGGCGGAGGAGGAGGAGGAGGAGGAGGGAGGAGGAGGCGGAGAGGAGGAGGGGAGGAGGAGGAGGGAGGAGGAGGAAGAGGAATTCGCTGAACCCGCTGGCAACCGCAGTGTGGGAAGGAGGAGGCGTCTCTGCACCAGAACAAAGAACATCGTCGGATGTCTGGGGAGGCCCCCACGGTCTCCAGGGCACGTCTCCAGACGGCGCGCACGAGGGGGGGGGGGGGGGGGGCGCAGATGGGGGGGCCTCGTCAAGAGGGCCGGGAGGTTGCTCGTGGGGTGGGCCCTCGTCAAGAAGGTGGCGCGAGGGGAGGGGGGCGCGTCAAGGGGGGAGGATGGGGTTGGAAGAGCCGATCAGATCACCCGTAGAATCGCGCATGTTGAGTGTGTTTATGTTATCGCTTCGCTTATTCCGCCGGCCCTTATTGTCTGTCGCACCTCTGTCGATTTGGGGGTGCATTCTTGAGGGGGTCGCAGTGACTGTGGATTTGGTTTCGGGGGTTCGTCGCAGATTCTGGCGGGGTCGTCCTGGGGCAATCGTGGGTGATCAGGGGTCTGGTCGGTGATTTGCTTGTGTCGATGAGGGGTCGATGATTCTGGATGGTCGCTGTGGGGCCATGTCGCAGATCGGAGGTATTCGTCGCAAGTTTGAGCCTTTCCGTTTTGGAGGGTGGCGGTTTGTAAATGCGACCGCAGGAAGAGAAGGAGGAGGAAGAGGAGGAGGATGAGGAGGACGAGGAGGAGAGTGAGGAGGAGGAGGAGGAGGAGGAGGAGGAAGAGGAGGGAGGAGGAGGAGGAGGAAGAGGAGGAGGAAGAGAAGGAGGAGGAGGAGGAGGAGGAGGAAGAGGAGGATGAGGAGCAGGAGGAGATGAAGCCTCTTGGGCCGTCTTGGCGGTCTATTGGGCCGTCTTGCGGCCATCTTGGGCGGCCTGGGGCGGGAGCGGGCGGGTCCTACAGGGAGAGGGGCGCGTGGCAGGGTCCATTTCGATCCGATTCGAGGTTCTGGGTGTTCGAGGCTCTCTAGGAGGGCCTCTTGAGGCTCTCGTGGGGCCTCTTGGCGGCGTCATGGGCCGTCTGGGGGCCATCTTGGGCGTCCTGGGACGATCCTGCGGGTCGGCAAGCTAGGAAGTTCAATTCGAGTTCCCCCGATGGGGCCCTTCTTAGGGCTGTCTTGGGCTGTCCAGGGGGCCGCGTGGGCCGTCTTTGGGCCCTCTTGAGCCGTGTTGGGCCCATGTTGGGAGTCTGTTGGGCCGTCTTGGGGCGATCTTGAAGGTCTCTTGGGCAGTGTTGGTTACACAGTCGTGCCTTGCCCCCTCCTCCCAACACGATGATTATCTTCTCCATTCTAAGAAGACCCCCTGCCTTCTAAAGAGGCGGCTGGGCCTCTCAGCCGCCCCCCTCGAGAAGCCCTCCTGGCGAGCGCCGCCTGACCTCGCGAGGCCCAGAGGGCCCCCAAGGGCCGTCTCCTCCGACGTTGCAGCGTTTCCCGTGGCATCGTCACCCCAGGGGTTCGACCTCTTCCGCGGGCCCAGGTTTTCGTCTGAGTCGTTTTTGACGGCCCCAGGGCCTGGGAATGGCCACCAGGGG
>CAUYUJ010003213.1:52500-90000 GCA_963575745.1 Prorocentrum cordatum
CGACGACGACGACGACGACGACGACGACGGCGACGCGCGACGACGACGACGACGACGATGACGAAGACGGCGGCGGCGGCGGCGGCGACGACGACGACGACGGCAGCGACGACGGCTGCGACGACGACGACGACGACGACGACGCCGACGACGACCTTGGAGGCGGCGACAACTGCGGCTGCGACGACTACGACGACGACGACGATGACGACGACGACGGCGACGACGACGGTGGAGACGAAGACGGCGGCGGCGGCGGCGGCGACGACGACGGTGGCGGCGACGACGACGACGACGACGACGACGACGACGACGACGACGACAACTGCGACGACGACGGCGGCGGCAGCGGCGGCAGCAGCGGTGGTGGCGACGACGACGACTACGACAACGACGACGACGACGACGACGACGACGATGCGGGCGACGCCGGCGCCGGCGGCTTTGACGACGCCGACGACGATGGCGGCTGCGACGACGACGACGACGACAGCGGCTGCGACGACGACGACGACGACGACGACGTTAGCGGCAGCGGCTGCGGCGGCGGCGGCTGTTGCTGCGACGGTGGTGACGCTGACGACGACGGCGACGACGACGGCTTCGACGACGGCTTCGACGACGACAACGGCGGCGGCGGCGGCGACGACGACGGCGGCTGCGACGACGACGACGACGACGACGACGACGACGACGATGACGACGACGACGACGACGACGAAGGCGGCGGCGGCGACGGCGGCGGCGGCGGTGGCGGCTATGGCTGCGGCGGTGACGACGACGACGACGACGACGACGACGACGACGACGACGACGACGGCGGCGACTACGACGACGATGGCGGCTGCGACGACGACGACGACGACGACGGCGTTAACGAGGACGACGACGACGACGACGATGACGATGACGATGACGACCACGGCTGCGCTGGCGGCGGCGACGGCTTAGGCGGCGGCGGCTGCGACGACAACAACGACGACAACGACGGCGGCGACAACGACGGCGGCGGCGACGACCACGACGATGTGGGTGGCGCCGGCGGCGGTGGCTGTGACGACGCCGACGACGACGGCGGCTGCGACGACGACGACGACGAAGACAGCGGCTGCGACGACGACGACGACGACGACGACGACGTTAGCGGCAGCGGCTGCGGCGGCGCGGCGGCGGCGGCTGTGGCTACGACGGTGGCGACGCTGACGACGACGGCGACGACGACGGCTTCGACGACGGCTTCGACGACGGCGACGACGACGACGACGACGACGTCGGCGGCGGCGGCGACGACGATGGCGGCTGCGACGACGACGACGACGACGACGACGACGACGACGGCGGCGGCGACCGCGGCGGCGGCTGTGGCTGCGACGGTGACAACGACAACGACGACAGCGGCTGCGACGACGACAATGGCGGCTGCGACGACGACGACGACAACGACGATGGCGTTAACGACGACGACGACGACGACGACGACGACGACGACGACGACGACGACGACGACGACGACGGTGACGATGACGACCACGGCTGCGGTGGCGGCGGCGGCGGCTTAGGCGGCGGCGGCTGCGACGACGACAACGACGACGACTACGGTTCCGGCATCGACAAGAACGACGACGACAGCGACAGCGACAGCGACTGCGACGACGACGACGACGACGACGACGGCGACGACATCGACGACGACGACGGCGGCGACGACGACGGCGACGACGACGACGACGACGACGGCGCCGGCGGCGACGGAGGCTGCGGCGGCGGCGGGTGCACCGGCGACTGCTACAACGACGACGACGACGGCGACGACGACGACGAAGTTGGTGGCGGCGACGACGACGACACCGACTGCGACGGGGCTATGACGGGGACGACGAAGACGACGACGACGACGACGACGACGACGGCGACGACGACTGCGACGACGACGACGCCGACGGCGGCCGCGACGGCGACGATGACGACGACGACGACGACGACGACGACGACGACGACGACGACGACGACGACGGCGACGACGACGACGGTGGCGTCGACGACGACGACGCCGTCGGCGGTTGTGGCGATGGGGGCGACAGCGGCGGCTGCGACGACGACGCCCTCGCCGTCGGCGACGGCGGCGGCGACGGCGGCGACGACGACGACGACGTTGACGACGGCGGCGGCGGTGGCCGGGGCGATTGCGGTGGCTCCGATGATGACGAAAACGACGACGACGACGATCACAACGACGACGACGGGGACGGCGACAGCGACTACGACGACGACGGCGGCGACGACGACGACGACAATGATTACGACAATGATGACGACGACGACGATGACGACGACGACGACGACGACGACGACGGCGGCGGCGACGACGGCGGCTGCGACGTCTGCGACGGAGACGACGACATCGATGACGACGACGACGACGACGACGACGACGACGACGACGACGACGACGACGACGACGACGACGACGACGACGACGACGACGACGACGACGACGACGACGACGGCGACGGCGGCGCGGCGGCGGCGGCGGCGGCGGCGGCGACGACGACGACGACGACGACGACGACGACGACGACGACGACGACGACGACGACGACGACGACGACGACGACGACGACGACGACGACGACGACACGACGACGACGACGACGACGGCGGCGGCGGCGTGTTCGACGACCACGACGACGACGATGAAAACGACGTCGACGACGACGACGACGACGAATGCTGCGACAACGACAGAGGCGACGACGAAGCGACGACGACGACGACGACCAAGCGACGATGACGACGACGGCGGTGGCGGCGGCGGCGTGGGCGACGACGACGACGACGACGACGACGACGACGGCGGCGGTGGTGGCGTCGGCGGCGGCGGGGGCGACGGTGGCGTTTTGCACGACGACGACGACGACGACGAACACGACGACCACAACCACGACCACGACCACGACGACGACGACGACGACGACGACGACGACGACGACGACGACGACGACGACGACGACGACGACGACGGCGGCGGCGGCGGCGGCGGCGGCGGCGGCCGCGGCGGCTTCGGCGGCGGTGCCCTTTGCGACGACGACGACGACGACCACCACCACCACCACCACCACGACCACGACGACGATGACGACGACGACGGCGGCGGTGGCGGCGGCGGCGGCGGGTTTTGCCCTCAGTAAGCAGTTTCGGGCATTAGTAACCCACTCATAAGCGAGGTCGGGCCAGGCTCAACGCACCTTAGCATTTACTCAAAACTTTTTCTCCCCTTAGCAACCCCAGCGGTCACCCAAGCAGAGTCGAGGTTTCGAAATCGTCCGCCTCTGTCTGGCATCCTGTGCCGCCCTCGTGGTAGCGTTTGCGTTCGTCTAGGAGTTCCAGTTGGAACAAAACGCTGACAGGTCGGGGAGTGTTCTGACCATGGCGGCAGCCAGCGACGACGACGACAGCGGGTGCGACGACGACGACGACGAGGATGACGCCGACGACGACGACGATGACGACGGCGACGGCGACAGCGACGGCGACGGCGACGGCGATGGCGACGGCGTCCGCGACGGCGACGGCGACGGCGACGGCGATGGCGACGGCGACGGCGACGGCGGCGATGGCGTCGGCGGCGGCGGTGGCGGCGGCTGCGGCGACGACGCCGCTCGTGAGCTTGGCCGGTGTCCGCTTAGCATGGAGCCCGCGGGTCGGACTACGATTTGCCACGGGGAGTGCCACCTACAAGACGATAGCCGCCTGACTCCGTGGGACGCTGAGTGGTTTCGACTTGCGTCGTTGTCCTCATCCATCTCCCTCCACCACCTCCGTCCGCCCCCCTCTTCTTCCCCTTCCGATGCTCGCCGATAGCCGCAGCATGTTCTCGATCATTTAGATGGGGTGGAGGCATCACCCGCTCGACCCGGGCACAGTGCAGCTTTGAGATACTGGGCATTGGAGAGACCGATTGTTCGTGGGGAGGAGGAGGAGGAGAAGGAGGAGTAGGAACAGGTGAGTAGGCGGAAGAGAAAAGAAGGAGAAGGAGGAATGAAGCGCATTGCGTCCATCGTTCTCTGTGGCTAAGCAGCAATTCGCTCGCCAGCATGTGGATGGGCCAGACATAATCCCGACCCGGGCGCTGAATTCTCTGGTCGAGCGCTGGAGGTCTGGGCAGCCGGAGGGTAAGGCTGTGGTGGGAAGGGCTCAGGGTGCACAGCACCTCTCTAAACAATATGTATGTTCCCTTCTGCACAAGCTCTGATATGGTGAACCCCAGGTGGAATGTGACGGTAGTGGAGCCCAGATGCCCACGTGTTTTCCATTCCATTGGCGCCTTTTTTCGGTATGTCACCACAGGACGGCGATCTGCGCGTTCCCTAATTTTTTCCCGCGGGAGCCGTAGCCAGACTTTCGGGTTCGTACACGTCTGTTTGTGCGGACTTGAAGCCTATGTGGGTTGTCGGACAGCCCCATTCAGAATGCAAATTTGAATATGCAAGGTACGTCTTGGTGAAGGCGAAGTTGGACGCAGATCCTACGAGTCATGGATAAGTATGCATTCTGTCGTAGTTGCCCATCGACGACGTCGACGACGACGACGATTAAACGACGAAACGACGACGACGACAAAGACGACAAAGACGACGACGACGATTAAACGACGAAACGACGACGACGACGACGACGACGACGACGACGACGACGACGACGACGACGACGGCAAAGACGACAAAGACGACAAAGACGACAAAGACGACGACGACGAAAACGAAAACGACGACGACGCGGCCCAGGCCCTGGCCGGAGGGGCGGCGCGCCCCTCGGTGCTGAGCGGCGGCGAGCCCGCTGGCGCGCTCCGCCCTCCCTCCCGCTGCTCTCCTGCCAGTCGCTAGTTTGTTTCTCTCCTCCTTCCTCCTCCTCCTCCTCCTCCTCCTCCTCCTCCTCCTCCTCTTCTTCGATCCTCCTCCTCCTCTTCCTCGATCCTCCTCCTCCTCCTCCTCCTCCTGGCTCATCCTCCTCCCACCTCCTTCCTCCTCCCATCTCCCTCCCCTTCCTCCTACCACCTCCCTCCCCTCACTCCCCCCGCCTCCCTCCCCTTCTTCCTACCACAGGTGCAAAGTTCATGTTGCATTGGTTTTTGTTAGGGACGGTTGGGGGTGTTGGCATTGCACACAACAGTCGATATGTTGCCCCCCCGCCGTCTCTGTCAAATGCTAATGCAAAGTGATCGCGGGGCGTGCGCACATGATCCAGATTTTGGTGCACAGTGTGCTGCGCATTGCTTTCTGCAAGGGATGGCGGGGGGGAGATGGCCTGCGCGCAGCAAGCAATTTGCTGGCACCCCCGCCGTCCCTGTCAGAAACTAATGCGGTGTGGTCGCGGGGCGCCCGCGCATGCTCCAGAGTTGGAGGCAAAGTGCAGTTACCCCACAGCGTTTTCACTTAAGGCATCTTACTTGTGGTCCAAGGAGCTGGGCCTGGCTGGCAGTCTGGCGGCTGTGACGTCGCCGTCGCCGCCTGGGCCTGGCTGGCGGTCTGGCGGCCACATTGTCGCCATCGCCGCCCCGTCGCCGCCTTGTCGCCGCCCGTCGTCTGGATCTGGCTGGCGATCTGGCGCGCTTGCTGTCGCAGTCGTCACCCGTCGCAGCCGTCCGTCGCCGTTGCTTCTGGGCCTGGATGACGGTCTGGCGCCTTTGTTGTCGCCGTCGCCGCCCGTCGCCGTTGCCGCATAGCTTACACCACATAGATTGCACAGAACAGATTGTACAACTTAGATTGCACCGCATAGATTGCTCTGCGTAAATTGTGGCACATCTATTGCCCTGCATGGACTGCACCATTTAGAGCGCACCATATAAATTACACGGCATACGTTGCACCACATGGACTGCACCGCATAGATTGCACCTCATAGAGTCGCACCACGTGAACTGCATTGCATTGATTGCACTGCATAGATAGCATCGCATCGATTGCACCAACATTGCTTTGTTTCTGACAAGGAGGGTGGGGGACCGCATGGGTGCCCTCATGAGTCTGGGTTGGCTGCCAATCGGGTGGAGGAGGGGGTGTAAATTGATAGGGAACAGTGGTAAAGCCCTCCCTCGAGCAAGGGAAGGACGGGTTTTGTCAGAGGGAAGAAAACAACTCGTGATACCACCTTCGCCCAGAGGGCTGGTGGGAGCATGTGTTTATGCAGTTGTTTTTCCTCTACCTCGATATGCTCGATCCTTGATCTCCTCGGCCACCCTCATCCCCGATCTCCGCGATATCCTCGATCCCCCCCTGAGGTATCCTCGATCTCCTCGACCCTCCTCGATCCTCCCCGCGCCTCCCTGATCCCCGATCTAGTCGATCTCCTCGGCCCTCCTCGATCCCCCCCGAGCCTCCCTGATCCCCGATCTGGCCGATCTCCTCGGCCCTCCTCGATCCCCCCCGAGTCTCCCTGATCCCCGATCTAGCCGATCTCCTCGATCCTACTCGACCCCCCCCCCAAGCCTCCCTGATCCCCGATCTAGTCGATCTCCTCGATCCTACTCGACCCTCCTCGATCCTCGATCCCCCCCCCGTCGGTGCCGCCCCCCGATCCCTCCTCGATCCTCGACCCTCCTCGATCCTCCTCGATCCTCGACCCTCCTCGACCCTCCTCGATCCTCGATCCCCTCGCTCCCCCCTCCTCGATCCTCGTTCCCCTCCTCGATCCTCGTTCCCCTCCTCGATCCTCGATCCTCGTTCCCCCCCCGTCGGTGCCGCCGCGTTCACCCTGGGGCCGCTGACGGCCTCGACGCTGGAGCGCGCCGTGGCCTCTGCGGGCGCGGGCCGGCACCTCGCGGCGGGCCCCGTCCCGGGCCGGAGGAGGGTCGAGGGTCGAGGGCCCAGGAGGAGGCTCGAGGAGGACGAGGATCGAGGAGGAGGAGGACGAGGAGGAGGAGGAGGAGGAGGAGGAGGAGGAGGAGGAGGAGTAGGAGGATCGAGGAAGAGGGGGAGGAGGATCGAGGAGGAGGAGGAGGAGGATCGAGGAGGAGGATCGAGGAAGAGGAGGAAAGGGAGGAGGAGGAGAAGGAGGATCGAGGAAGAGGGGGAGGAGGATCGAGGAGGAGGAGGAGGAGGATCGAGAAGAGGAGGGGAGAGAGGAGGAGGAGAGGAGGAGAGGAGGAGGAGGAGAGGAGGAGGAGGAGGAGGAGGAGGAGGAGGAGGATCGAGGAGGAGGAGGAGGATCAAGGAGAAGGATCGAGGAAGAAGAGGAAGAGGAGGAGGAAGAGGAGGAGGAGGAGGAGGAGGAGAAGGATCTAGGAGGGGGGAGGGAAGTGGAGGCAGAGTCACGCCCAAATTTGGCCCCAGGAGGCCCAAGAAGTGCTTCTGAGTGGCCCTTCCATGCCCCCATTAGAACCTTCTGCCGTGAAACGCTACTTGTGACCAGAAGCGAAACGGCTGTCGTTTCCGCGCTGAGCCGACCTGCCGGCCAGTGCCCGTGGCCACCGCGCCACGCCAGCGCACGAAGAAGAAGAAGAAGAGGGAGGGAGGGTAGAGTGAGGGAGAGTAGAGTGAGGGAGGGAGGGTAGAACGGTTGCATGCATTTATGTATGTATGAATGTATGTATGGACGAATGTCCGTATGAATGCATACATGTATGTATGTATGTGTGTTTGTATGTATGTATGTATGTATGTATGTATGCATGCATGCATGCATGCATGTATGGATGGATGGATGGATGGATGGATGGATGGATGGATGGATGGATGGATATATGGACGGATGTGTATATGTATGTGTACACGGATGTAAGTATATGTGTGTATGCATGTATGTGTGAATGTATGTGTGTATGTGTGTTTGGTTGCACGTAAGTGTGTATGCGTGTATATACGCATGGATGGACGAATGTGTGTATGTATGCATACATGCCTGCATGTCTGTATGTATGTATGTATGTGTGCGTGCATGCATGTATGTATGTGTGTATGTATGTGTACGGATGGATGTGTGTATGGTCTCATATATGTATGTATGCATGCATGTATGCATGTGTGCATGTAGGTGGGTACGTACGTACGTACGTACGTACGTATGTATGTATGTATGTATGTATGTATGTATGTATGTATGTATGTATGTATGTGTGGTTGTATGGTTGGTTGTATGAGTGTACGGATGTATGTATGTATGTATGTGAATGTGTGTGGACGGATGTATGTATGTATATCGGCAGGTAGGTAGGTAGGTACGTATATACGCATGTATGGCGATATGTATACAGCATAGCAATGCACATTCCGAATTGCAATACCGTACGACACATCAGTGTTTGAGATCTCATGTCGGGAGAAAATGGGCCCCGTTCGCACAGCATTTGGAGAGTGAGGAGAGTCATGCTCGTATTGGGCTGTTGTGGAGGAGGAGGAGCAGCAGCCGCAGCAGCCCCCATTTTGCTCTGCGCCCGCACGCTGGTCCTGATCAACTTCTACGTAGCCCCTCGCACGACTGAAGCCGTGGCTGGCTCAGGAGACGGCCCTCCTCCTCCTCCTCATTCTCCTCCTCCTCCTCCTCCTCCTCCTCCTCCTTCTCCTCCCCCCGCCGCCGCGGTGCCCCGCTCCACCCACCCCATCGGTGGAGCGCCATGACCGTGACCGCAGCAATGAGCGCAGTCTCCAGCGCGCTGCAGTGGCCCGGGGGGCTCTCGCAGACGGACTGGTTCGGGCTCGCCTCTGGCTCGGTACTGCTTCACCATCCTCCTCCTCCTCCCCCTTCCTCCTCCCCGTCCTCCTGCTCCTCCTCATCCTTCTCCTCTTCCTCCTCATCCCCCTTCCTCCTCCTCCTCCTCCTCCTCCTCCTCCTCCTCCTCCCCCTTCCTCCTCCTCCTCCTCCCCCTCCTCCTCCTCCTCCTCCTCCGCCTCCTCCTCCTTCTCATCCTTTTCCTCCTCTTCTTCCTCCTTCTCCTCCTCATTTTTCGGCCCAGCTGACGGCCTCGATGGCCTTTGCATGGACCAGAGATAATTGTGGAGTAGACTACCTCAAGAAAATCGGCTTGGGGTTTGTTGGGTTCGTTGACTGCCAAAGAATGCCGGACGAAGAGTTTCCTGAGACGGAGTCCTTGGGTCCTGATCCTCATCTCCTCGAGCCTCCTGTGGTTGCGGCTGCTGATGCTGAGGTTCTTCCACCCTGGTTCGCACTGACCTGGGCCAGTCCGTCCCCGAAGGGGGGTGCCGAGGAGGTTGCCCTGCTCCAGGGCCCTCGGCGACTGCTCGAAGGTCCTGCAGCCGTGCTGGAAGACGCACGCTGTTACCAGCACGTGCCAACTATCGGCGGCGAGCCCAGGGGGAAAGTGAAAAGGAGAAAGCCTTCCCAGAAGGCTCGGAAGTCCCCTGGCCTTCTGAGAAGTGTTTTCCGCTTTCCCTGGAGACGCGGAAAATCTTTCAGAAGGCCGGAGGGTTTCTGAGAAGCCCGCCGCCTTCTGAGAAGACATTATCCTTCTCATTTCCACCACCACCCTCGCTCGCCGCCAAAACTAGTGCCAGAGGAGACACGGTTCAGTATCTGAGGCTGGTCTTCCAGCCCTTCGGTGCACGCACCAGAGCTGACACAGAGTATGCGGCGCTCGGGGGCACACTCGCCGGAGGCCCGAGCTACATGGCCCGAAAAGCACCGAGGACGGGGATCCTCCTCCTCCTCCTCCTCCTCCTCCTCCTCCTCCTCCTCCTCGTCTTCCTCCTCCTACTCCTCCTGGAGGGAGGCGCATCGACCCCGATCGCCCATTGATCGCCGATGCGAGCCCGATCAAACCACACCGCCCAGGAGCGCGCGGATTCGCCGTCGGAGGCCCATCGCCGATCTATCGACGACGTATCGCCGATTCCAGGTCGATGCTTCTCCTCCTGGGCTGGTCCCCCCTTGTCTCGACTGGACGTTTCGCCGGAGTTAGTGCGGGCCGACTGGGGTCCCCCGATCGCTGAACGCGAAGCGATGGCAGCGGCTTGCGCGCCTGTGTTTGGCCCCTCCGCGTCCCTCGTTAAGCCGCGCACCAACGGTCACTCTTGCCTACTCCGAGTTTCTTAACAAGCGTCGGGGGGGCGTCACCTCCGCCGAGAGCCCCACATCGACCCCCGTCGCGGGCAGCCACCGCGCGCCGAAGGCGCTCCGACCCCCGCCGCGGCGCGACGACGAGGCGAGGCTGACCCCCGTCGGGGGGGTCCTCCCCCGCGCTGATTGAGAAGCCCAGAGTGGGGTCACTCTCGCGTGCAGCCGATCGTCGCTGCCCCTCCGGAGAGGACGAGTGCGCTCCTCGGCTCGAGCCGAGGGGGGGCGCTCCAGAGGGGGGGGGGGGGGGACCTCGCCCTCGAGGGCCGCAGGGGTTGCCACCGCTTCCTCGGCGCGAGGGCCGCGGAGGCAAAGGACGGTGGCGGCTCCGCCGGCGGAAGGCCCGCGGAAGTGGGTCGCAGGGCTCGATTTCGGTTGCTTCCGATTCCGGTTCGATTCGGTCTCGGTTGCTGCCGATTCCGATTCGACTCGACTCGGGATTCCGATTGGGGTTCCGATTACTCTCGTCGGAGGCACGCCAGCCGGCCGATGTCCGCCGATCCGACTCTTCCCGACTCGGCTGCCGCTTTCCGCCGATCCGGTTCATTTCGATCGCCGATCCGACTTATCGATTCGATTTCGCGCTCTCCTGGATCGGGGCTTCAGACACCGGGGTCAGTGCAGACAGGGATCTTGCAGGATCTTGCATAGCCAGGGGGGCATTGACCCAGGCAGGATCCTGCAGGATCCCGCAGGATCTTGCAGGATCGTGCAGAGCCTGACTGGCCTGGGCTTGGATTGTCCCGGTCAGTAGATCCCCGAGCGGGCAGAAGTTTAAGATTCGCCCCAAGTCGAACCACAGTCGTGATGCATTCTTTTCTTCACAGTCGAATATCTGTGCGCATGCAGTTGCTCTGCAAGGCGTCTCTTCGCATTTTCACGAGGAGTTGCCAATCGCGCATTTTCGCGAAGATGCGTCCCAAAGAGATGTTGTCTGTTTAGACGTCGCCGCGCTGTTTGTTCCGACGCGCGGCCTTACGTCTTGGGGAGGGCGCCGCGGCCACCAGGGCAAACGCCGCCTCGGACGCGGTGGGTTCGCCGTGGGGTTTGCCGCGGTTCCGTCGTCGTCTACTTTGGGCGCGGGGCGCAGGGTTTGCCGTGGGTTTGCCGTGGTGCCAGCGTTGTCCACGTGGGCGCGTTCAAGACAAACGGCGCGGCGACAGATTCAGTATTTCAGAACCAGCCCAATGTTGCTGAAATGTACGTCGCTTGTGAGTAGACCCCAGGCTGCAAAAGGATGTACGACATCGTACGAGAAGGAAAGTGTGAGCTGAACCGCACAAAAAAAAGAACTGCCACCGAACCCTTGCCAGCTGTATACGGTCCCGTGCACAGTGCAGTCGGTTGCACACGAGGTGGACTGTAAAAAATGCCTTCTACATACCATCTCTTTTGCAGCACATGATGAAAGCGAGTTGCACGTTGAAAGTCAGGCGTTAGTTGCATTGCCATGCCAAACAAAGAGACAACTTGACGTGTGAGACGGCGCGCGCGTCATCATGGACGAAAGGCTCCGCACAACGGCCCAAACGATTAAGAAATGCCCAGGGTGGTCGCAGCGCCCGACTGGGAAGTGGCCGACTAAAAATAGATTCCCGTTTCGTCGTCGTCGCCGTCGGGGTTGCCAGGCCGCAGCCCACGACCCAGACGATAAGTCACGATGTGTGTATGCCCGATGTGTTGCTTGAATCGCTTGGTCTCATTATATTATGCGTTGTCCCAACCCGGAGGCTTGCATTGAAGGGGGTAGTTTTGTGTGGAGCACAGGCCGTGGCCATTGGTGAAGTAGATGATGGGCCAGGCCATGTCGACACCCAGAGTGTAGTGGCACCAGTCAGGGTTAAGCAACATCTTGCACATCGGTTGCACACTGACCCCAAAGTAGCAGCTTGCTGTGTTACACACGGAAGTGGTGGACCTTGAAGTAGCATTTTCTGGGGAAGTTGGTGGTGTAGATCATGAGGAGATCCGTGCTCTGGACGTTGAGTACGTTCGAGCCTTCTGAGGCAAAGTTAATGAACTTCTTCCTCCTCGTCCTCCTCCTGCTCCTCTCCTCTTGTCTCCTCCCCGGGTTCCTCCTTATCATCCTCCTCCTTCGGTTGGATGCGCAGCGGCGGGGGTCACCTACAACCAGGCCGCCTACGTGAGCAACTGCGCCATGCGACAGGCGCAGATCTACCAGCAGAAGAATTATCACATAAGCTGGGTGAGCATCGCTCGAGACGATATCCGAGAGACGATGAACATCACAGTTACCAGGATCAACAACTACATGATCGTGGCTACACTCATATTGGGTATCGCGGCAAGTCTGGTCACTACTCCTATTCCTGAGAGCTCCCCGCTGTACATGAAACTCAACTTCTGGCTCAGTTTAGGCATCGCCATTGGCTTCTTCGCACTTTCGATCATATTTGCCGTGAAGGGCCAAAATAGCGCGTTTTTGAACACCATGAGACTGTTGACTTGGGAGATGCGGCCAGAGAACCCACCGTCGTACACCCACGACTACATGCAGCAGGCGCAGCAATTTGAGCGTGATGGCCTCGCGCAGATGTTCCGTATCCCAGGCGTCATGCCCAGATACCGGACGCGTGAGGCCGAGAAGCGCGATATTGAGGCGGGAAATCACGAGCGATCGACGTCGCCTTTACCCATTTGGTCGGGACCGTTAGCCCACGGATCTAACGGCTCTGCGCCGAGATCAAGTAGCGTCCCGCCGAGTGCAAAGTACGCTAAGCCAGCCCAGCAGTCTCTCGAAGAGCTATCTCCTGAGAGTCACCAGCTGATCTACCTAAAAAGATATGCGAGGTATATGGCCCTGTGGCAGCCGTACGACACGCAGACAAAGCATTGCATTGGAATTGGGTTGATCAGTCTGTGCCATTGTACTGCTTATTTCTGTTTAGGCCTCCTCATGTCAGACGACAATTCGTACACGAGCGTCGTCGGCGTGATGATGGTGATTGTTCTCAACAGCATAGCTTGGATGGTGTATCACCTGAATGTGTCACACCACAAGTGGTTCGCAAAGATATCGGTGTGGTTGCTGTTCGCTTGGGGGCCCACTGTAAGTATAATATCCATCTGCCTGCGGCACTTCCAGCCACCGTGCCAGCGCAGCATCGAAATGTGTGCAGGACGTTCATACCGAGCTCTCTTCCTGGAAAAGGCTCGATAAAACCATGTTGGGGCGATATGTCAAGTAGTCCAACATTGTTGTAGCGAGGCATGGCCGTAGCATAGCATGACTGAGGCGTTGCTGCGTGGAAGCGTCTTGCTTCCCAAACAGTGCTTGCACGTAGGGGTTCTTGCTTGCGTTTCTAAGGACTCGGATGGGTGCTCCCCGAACTCGCCACCTCCCAGCTTTTTGCCGCCCCGTTGCCGCCCGCTGCCGCTTGTGGGGGGTGGGCCCTGGGAGTCGAGACGTTCAATGCCGGGTGCCACCTGCTGCCGGCCTCTGCCGCTTGTGGGGGTGTCCCGGTTGCCGCCCTCTGCTGCGTGTGCGGGTGCCCCGAGGATGCGCCACGTGGCAGCCCAGCCGTTGCCACCCGCGGGGGTGCCCCGAGGATTCGCCAGGTTCCAGCCCGTTGCCGGCCGTTGCCGCTGTTCGGGTGCGTCGCGAGGACGCACACCTGCTCTTCGAAAAGCGACCGCAGAGACGTTTGTGCATCACATAGCTTATGCATGGCCACACTGCCATGCCGTACGGTCTGGGGCCCGCGCTGGCAAGCGCAGATTTACTGTGGCTTGCTGTGGGGGGTCATGAGAAACATGTCTGGGCTCTCTCGCGGGGGCCTCTTGAAGGGAGGCATTTCGAGGGCCTCGTGGGGGCCTGGTGGGCGGCGTGGGGGCCGGTTCTACCGAACTCTTCCGAAGAGGCTCGTTCTTGTGGCCGTGTGGGCGGGTCTTCAGGCCTACTTGGGGTGGTCTTGGGTCGTCTTGAGAGGTCATCCGCCTGCCTTGGCATCCTCTTGGAGTGACCTTGACGCTCCGCATATCCCCACCAGTCTTCTTGGCCGGCACTTGTGCTGTGCCGTTAATTATCTGCCTTCCCGTGCGCTGTGTCCCAGCCTTGTTCACATCGCCCTCTGGACTTTTCTTTGCGGGCCGCGAATCAAAAAAAAAAAAAAAAAAAAAAAAAAAAAAAACGTATCCCCACCAGTTGTCTTGCAAATTAGCCCCGTACCGTGACCCGGACGCCGCTTCCGCTCCCTGTCCGTTGCCTCGGAGCCGCTGACCAAAAAAAGTATCCCCACCAGCCCATCCAAACGCAATCACCAGGCGAGTTGCCCTGATCAGGGACGTGTAAAAGCATACGGTCACAATCTGGGAGCCATTCGTAGGCATACTGAGGCCATCGTGGGCCACTCTTCGGGGCCCAGATGGGTCCAGTTTGACTGCCGTTTCAGGATCTCTTGGAGTCCTCTTGGACTCTTGTGGGGCCCTCATGGGGGCCTTGAGGGGCCTATTGGGGCCATCGCGAGGGGGCCATCGAACAAAGAGAAGAGGGTTCTTAATTTCGCTCCCCCTGCCCCTGGGAAGCCTAAAAGTCGCCTTGTGGGGTCCCCTTGGGGCGTTCTTGGGGCGTTCATGAGGCCATCTTTGACTCATCTCGGGGCTCTCCTGGGGCCACATTGGAGCAATCCTGAGGCCTCGAAGCCGATCCGAAGCGAAAAGACGAAAAGACACACAGCGATGGTCCTCTGGCGCTGGACGGATTCGGGCTTCTCGGGTGAGTCCTTGAGAAGCTCCGTTGCCACTTAGAGCCGTTTTGGGGCATCCATGGGGCCCTTATAGGGGCATGTTGGAAGCCATATTCGGCGATCGTGTGCCATACTGGAGGCCTTATTGGGCCACCTGGGGGCCTTCGCGGGCCATCGTGCGCCATTCTGGGCGCTCTAGCCCCTCACGGCGGCACGCCCCCTCCGGACCTAGGGAGAGGGAATAGTGGGAGAGGTAATATTTGCTCCCCGCGGGAGAGGAGTGGAGGAATTCCATTATCTGGGCCACCTGCGCCCGAGGGGCTGGTGGGATGTTGGGCCGTCCTGGAGGCTTGTTGGGGACTTCTACAGCCGTCGTGCGGCTCGACGAGGCCTTCATGTTATGGTTTTAGTCCGAAAGGCGTGGGAAGCAAAAAGCAACGGAAATGCTGGATCTGTCTAATCTTAGGTCTTTGGGGGGGGGGCGCCTTGGGACACATTTCAGCCGTCTTGGGCGTTTTTCGTCTGCCTTGGAGCCTTTGGCGGCCGAGAACAGCGCTCAGCATAATACAGAGCAGGGCGGCGATACTGCGCGGCCATGCGCGTCGACGAAGGGATCGCCCTTGGAAAAATCCCGGCGAAAGACCCAACCATACGCAAGTGTGAGAACCGCAAGTCAGGTGGGAAGAAGCAAGGGGACTTTCCTATGGGGCCACGAACCGTGTGAGGGGGTGCGCCAAAATGGGGCCGGGCCGCCATGCGAACCTTGCCACTGGGGCCTTCGGTGGAGCTCCCTATGGGGTCACGAACCGTGTGAGGGGCGCGCCAAAATGGGGCGGGGCCGCCATGCGAACCTTGCCACTGGGGCCTTCGGTGGAGCTCCCTATGGGGCCACGAACCGTGTGAGGGGTGCGCCAAGATGGCGCGGGGCCGCCATGCGAACCCTGCCTCTGGGGCCTTCGGTGGAGCCCTTTATTGGAGCTCCCTATGGGGCCACGAACCGTGTGAGGGGTGCGCCAAAACGCGGGGCCGCCATGCGAACCCTGCCACTGGGGCCTTCGGTGCAGCTCCCTATGGGGCCACGAACCGTGTGAGGGGTGCGCCAAAATGGGGCCGGGCCGGCATGCGAACCCTGCCACTGGGGCCTTCGGTGCAGCTCCCTATGGGGCCACAAACCGTGTGAGGGGTGCGCCAAAACGCGGGGCCGCCATGCGAACCCTGCCACTGACGCCTTCGGTGGAGCTCCCTTTGGGGCCACGAACAGTGTGAGGGGTGCGCCAAAATGCGCCAAAAGTCCCGGGGCCGCCAAATGGGGGGGCCGCGAACCCTGCCACTGGGCCTTCGGTGGAGCTCCCTATGGGGCCACGAACCGTGTGAGGGGTGCGCCAAAAGGCGGGGCCGCCATGCGAACCCTGCCACTGGGGCCTTCGGTGGAGCTCCCTATGGGGCCACGAACCGTGTGAGGGGTGCGCCAAAACGCGGGGCCGCCATGCGAACCCTGCCACTGGGGCCTTCGGTGGAGCTCCCTATGGGGCCACGAACCGTGTGAGGGCTTGCGCCAAAATGGCGCGGGGCCGCCATGCGAACCCTGCCACTGGGGCCTTCGGTGGAGCTCCCTATGGGGCCACAAACCGTGTGAGGGGTGCGCCAAAACGCGGGGCCGCCATGCGAACCCTGCCACTGAGGCCTTCGGTGGAGCTCCCTATGGGGCCACGAACCGTGTAAGGGGTGCGCCAAAATGGCGCGGGGCCGCCATGCGAACCCTGCCACTGGGGCCTTCGGTGGAGCTCCCTGTGGGACCACGAAACGCTGCACTGGGTGGGTGAAACGCAGGGAGGAGGGAGGAAGAAGAAGAGGAGGAGGAGGAGGAGGAGGAGGAGGAGAAGGAGGAGGAGGAGGAGGAGGAAGAGTAGGAGGAGGGGGAGGAGGGGAAGGAAGGAAGGAAGGAAGGAAGGAAGGAAGGAGGAACGCGGGGCACCGTCTCTTCAAAACGAGACCCAACACCAAAGGATGGTTGGGAAAAATACAGAAAGTCCAGGCCAGACGGTTCACAGATAATTCAGCCACGCCCCAGCTTACCGAGGGAACAGTGGCGGATGCACTCTGTTTGCCAATCGAGTCCCTGTGTTGGCAACATTGTTTGCGCTGCTCTGCCCCACAGGCCATGGAGTTCTGTATCTCGCATATTACATCGCAAGTTTTTATGGATGGCATTCTTGGAGGTCCGTGGAAGAAACCACAGCGGAGTACACGAGAGGCCCAGACGGGCAGCAGTTCGAAAATCTGATCGGCGATGATGCCAACGACTTGTGCAACTTAAGACACTCGTCTGCTGGATCCTCCAAGTCAGATTGCGCACCGGAGCACCAGGCGGTGGCTGAGAAGGTGCGAATCCAGGCCCGTTCTACGGTTCGCAATTCCATCCTCCTAGCTGCCATTATGTGGTTCCTCTGCGCTGTGGTAGTCCTGCACGCACACGTCACTGCCACTGCTAGCCTGTATGACGCAGACCCTTACTGGACGAATTGGACGCGACGCCTCGAGCGTGCTACCAACACACAGTCTCCTTTGATGTTGTCGGCCCAGGTTGTGCCAGTGTCTTGGCCCAGCGCCATGGTGGGCCCTCGGTTTCTTGCTTGTGCTGGAGGCGACGCTTTCACAGCGAACGCGTACCAGGTATTCCGTGTTCCAGTGTCCGGTGGTGCTGCAGTCCCAGAGCCATGTTCGGGCTTCGTTGGCGCAAGGGAGACTATCGTGGACGTCGCGGCGGACTGCGACGCGGCCAGCTGCTGGCCGCTGGTGCTGCTGGGGGGGCGCAGCGCAGGGCAGGTGCTGGACTGTGCCAGCGGGCACCGGCAGGACCTGATGCGAGCCCCGCTCCCTGCGACGAAGCTGACCCTGATGTTTGGCGAAGACAACGGGCGCGAGCTTCTGGGCGGCAACGCGCTGGCGGCCACCGCCGCGGGCTCCGTGGTCGAGCTCGCGCGGGCGCCAGGCGGCGGGTGGCGCCCCCTGTGGGAGGTGGTCAGCGACGAGGGGGCCGAGCTGTGTGCCCTGGGGGCCGAGGACGGGCACCTCTTCTTCTTCCGCGGGGGCGGGGCCGTGGAGCTGCTGAACGCCACCACCGGGCAGCCCGCGGGCCACTGGTCGGTGGGCACCCCGATCGCCGCCGGCTGCGCGCTGGGGGGCGGGGCCGTGCTCACGATGCCCGAGGGCAGGGCCCCAGACTTCTTGGTTGCGCAGCTCGCGGACGCGTAACGCCTGAGCGCGGGAGTTTGCGTCCGGCGGGGGTGCGCTCCACATCGCTGGGGAGGGCGGCCGCGAAGAGGTGGCGAGAGTCACGAAGGCAGTCCGAAGAGCACACGTGAAGAGTCCAGCAAACCGCGCCCCGTCTGCACTCATTTACAGCATAGGCCAATTGCTAAAAGTAGTACGTGCGGCAGGGCATTGGCATTTGCATTCGGACGCGGGTAGGGCTGAAAGGAGGGGTCGCTCTTGACGCTTCGCATATCCCAAAGAGCCCGTCCAGAAACGATTCCAAGGCGAGTTCTGAGATCACACCGTTTATTTACCATGCTGTTTTTTTGTGTGGTGGGCGGACCTATGCCCTGGATGTATCGTTGTCTCGTTTTTGGTTCGAGAGATTGTGGCCTCAGGAGCGCGTTTTCACGGCTTTCTCTTCAAATGGTCGCGGCCAGAGGAATTTCGTAAGATGTTTTACGAGGAGCCGCGGCCTTCGGATTGATGACGCATAGTTTTGATTTACACGTGATCGTGACCCTGGGAGCGAAGGTTTTATTAGTTGGGAGCCGGGACCAGTCGAAGAGTCGCTATATTGTTCGAATGGTCGCGACTATTTGAGCGCAGGCCCTCCTGTATTACAAGACTCGTGGTCCTCGGCGCACGGGTCCATAGTTCACGAGGGACATTGCCCCTAACAGAGCAGTGCTTCTCCGTTCGATTCTGTTCTGAGTTGGTGTGCTATGCGTTGGTCTGCACTGGTGTGCCAAGCCATCCAGCTACGTCGGGGGGCCGTCTTGGGAGGCTGCGGCTGCGGCTGCGGCTGCAGTTGCGCCTACAGCGTCCCATGGGGGCCGGCCCTACGCGGGGCTACGCGGTGGCGCCAGGGCGCCAGAATCATACTCAACCAGCACACGTCGGTCGTTGAAAGTCGGTATTTCTGGACTCCCAGATCCCAATCTACTTCAAGCGCCTTCCTACTTCAAGAACCGGCATTTTTGTTGCTGCGTTTTGTTATTCTTGTGGAGGACCTGAACCCAATCTATTTCATCCGCCTTCCTACTCCATGTTTCTACCTACTTCTTCCGACCGACGGATAGCCCGTGGTTGTGTCGTTGTGCGTCCTCCTGCGTAAGACACGTACGAGTCCCCGAACTTTGCCCAGAGCCCAATGTCCATCACAACCGATCCCCACTCCTTGGCGTAGTCCCCCCAAGACGGCCCAAAAAGAGACCCCCAGGACTACCTTATGGTCCGGAATAGGCGCCATAGGAGGCTTATGAGTTGCGCCGCGGGTGCCGCTGACTTCCCGGCGCTGCCGTAGCCCGCCCATGGGCTTCGCCGCGGATGTGTCGGCGTGGCCATGGGGCCCGTCCCATGTGGTCATCGTCGTCGTCGTCGTAGTGTCGTCGCCACCGTCGTCGCGGGCGACGCCGCTGCGTCGTCGTCTTTGTTGTCGTCGCCGCCGCCGCTGCCGCCATCGCAGTCGGGGCCCTCCTCACCCCCATAGCCCTTGGGCACACGAACGCTGTTTTGCAGTCGGCAGCGCCGGCGGACGCAGGCGCGAGGGTCGAGGCCGGCAGGGCGCGTTGGGCGCGGGGCGCACGGAGCGAGTGGACAAGCAGAGAGCGGCCGCGGAGGAGGAGGGAGGAGGAGACCCGACCGTCGAGAGTCGACGGGTGAGGGGCGCGCAGGCAGCTTCAGGCACCGAAGACGGTGTGCATCCAACCCACCGACGCAAGCATAGAAGATTTGAAGGTACTCGAATCTGGACTGGCACAAGGCCTTCAGCCAGGCTGAACGCTCCCAGAGGAAGCGCACCCCAAGCAGCAAGGTGCTTCGTTCGCAAATTTCATGTTGCTACACGATCAGGCAGATTCTCCAGCGCTTTCACGCCACAGCCGCCGCCGCCGCCGCCGTCGTCGTGGTCGTCGCCGACGTCGTCGTCGTCGTCGTCGTCGTTGCCGTGCCCGTCGTCGCCGAGCCCTTCGTCGCCGTCCGCTTCGTCGAAGCCGCCGCTGCCTTTCTCAGGTGGAGATGCCGCTCGGCGACGGTGCCCCCTGCGAGCCGGGAAGGGACACGGCAAGCGATGGCGTCAGGCGATCGCCCCCGCGCTAAGCACCGCCTGATCGCGGCCAGATGCGGCGCCCAGAGCGGGTCCACCACGTTCCCTAGAGCAGAGGAGAGGGAGGAGCATCACGAAGGCGGGTGGCACGGGAAAGTTGAATGAAGGGGGGAAAGAAGTAAGAAGCGAGGAAGGCGGTATTTCTTACAGGGGGGTGCGCAGCCCGTACTCAACTCTCGCAGTAATGGGAAGGGCGCCGGGTGCGCGGGGCACCTAACCAGATTTCGCAGTACCCATATTTTATATTTCTTCTCTTCCTCCTGCTCCTCCTCCTCCTGCTCCTGCTCCTCCTCCTGCCCCCCCTCCTGATCCTGGTCCGCCTCCTCCTCCTCCTCCTCATCATCATCATCATTATCATCAGCATCACCATCATCATCATCATCATCATCATCATCATCATCATCATCATAATCATCATCATCATCATCATCATCATCATCATCATCATCATCATCATCATCATCATCATCATCATCATCATCATCATCAGCAGCAGCATCATCATCATCATCCTCTCCGTAGCCGGTTTGGCTCTAGCAATTTTGGTTCAAGGTCTACTTATTTCAAGGACAGGATGTGGAGACCGCTGGTCCGCGGCAGTGCCAGGGCGGTTGCATATTGCAGTCTTTAGCCAGTAACCGCAGGGGTTTCTGGCGGCCCACTTCGTTTCTCGCACTCACGACTCCATGGCGCCTGCGCCGTGGAGCAAGGATGTCAAAACCGACTGGATGTGCAAGTTCTGTATGTACCGCCTCGCCCTCTTCCTGTGTGCCCTCGTTCTTCGCTGTTCTTTGCTCTTTCGCCCTCTTCCTCTTCGTCGCCTCGCCCGCTGTGTGTCCTCGTTCGTTTTCTCCTCCGCCGCGTAGTTCTCGCCACCGTTGTGGCCCTTTTCCCGCGTGTCCTCTTAGGTTGGCCTGTCGTATGACTACCCTGGCGGCGCGCAGCTGCCTGCGTCGCTCGCGATCAAAAAAATATCCCCACCAGCCCATCCAGAAACGATGCCCAGGCGAGTTGCCTTTCAGAGTCTCCTCGGATATTTGTATATATATATATATACATATATATATATATATATATATATATGTATATTGGAAGCGTGTCGGAGACCTCTTGGAGTGTCTTGGGGGCCTCTTGGCGGTCCCGGGGGGGGGCCTATTGGAGCGTCGTGGATGCTTCGGGGAGACTATTGGGGCCTCTTGGGGGTCTCTTGGAGGCCTCGGACCTCCTGGGCGCCTCTTGGGGCCCTGTAAGAGGCGTTCCTGGGAGCCTTGGGAGCTTTTTGGGGGCCACTTTGGAGGAGGAGGAGCAGGAAGAGGAGAAAGAGGATAAGCTCTGTGGGGTCGGTGTACGAACCCATTTGCTGTCATGTGTGTCGCAGGAAGAGGAACAGGAGGACGAGGGGAACGAGGAGGAGGAGGAGGAAGAGGAGGGGGTGGGGGAAGGGGAGGAGGCAGGAGGGAGGAGGAGCAGCAAGCGGATGAGGAGGAGAAGGGAGAGGAGAAGTAGGGGAAGGAGGAGGAGGAAAAGGGCGAACAAAAGAGCTCAAATGTTTTTTGGGGAATTGGAAACCTCTTCAGACGTTTGGGGGGGAAGGGCATCGTGGCGGGCCCAAGGCCGTTTTTGAGTGTCTTAGGTCACTCGGGGATCCTCTCGAGCCCCATTTTAAGGGTATCGTGAGAGCCTTCTGGAGGCCTCTGGGCGCCTCTTGTGGCTTTTTTGGGGCGATATTGGGAGCTTCAGGGCCGCTCTTGGGGTCATTTCGGAGGACATCGATCAAGAAGCGAGGGGGCTTCAATTAGCGCTGGCCCTCGGGAGCCCAAAAAATCACCTCGTGGGGCGCTCTGGGGCGCCCTCGGGGCGCTTTTGGGGCCGTCTTGGGGCTCGCTTGGGCCTCTCTAGGGGCTTGCTGGGGCCATTTTTGAGCCATCTGGAGGCCCTGGAAGGCCATCGAAAGCAAAAAGGCGACGGCACAAAAATCAGTGATTATCCTCAGGTGTTGGAAGGATGTTTGCTTCTTGGGTTCCTCCTTGGGGGCGGTCTTGGGACCTCTTGGAGCATCGTTGGAGCCATATTGAGGTATCTTGCGATATCTTGAGCCATATTGGAGGTCATCGTGGGCTCCGAGGCGCTCTTGGAGCCGACTTGGGCCATCTTGGACGCTCTAACTACCCGCAGGGCGCCCCGTCCACGCCCAGGGGAAAGGGGTCGGGGGCGGGGTGGACCCCTCCCCCAAGGGGAAGAAGGGGGTTGGAAGAGGAAGCAATCGAGACCACCTACACCCAGAGGGCTGGTGGGCTTATGGTCCGAACGAAGGATATTACACATTCCACGGTCACAAGAGCTAATCGTTCAAATCTCTGGCCACCACGACTCGCACAGCGGCCGCAAGCGCAAAGTAGGTCAGCACACAGAGCAGCCGCATTCAGCATCGCTCGCCAAGCTGGAAAAGCGCTTGCTAGCGCTCGAGGCCGAGAACGAACGGACGCGGGCACCACGGGGGGATGGAAGAGGGGCGCCAGTTGAAAATGAGCCCGATGAGCTACGGGAGGAAATTGATAGCCTAGCCAGGGCCGCTCACATGGGCCGATCAACCTTTCAAGCTCGCTCGCGAGCATTTGGAGGCCGCGCGCAAGAAGCTGTCTGAAAACAGGCCCCATCCAGCGAATAGGACAGCGCCTTCGCGCAGAGGTGAGCAGGCACGTCTCAGGCTTCAAAAGGCAGAGCAAGAGAAGGTCGAGGCCGACAAGGCGTTGGCCAAAGCACCGGCTACGGCCGCAACGGCTGATGCCACCGCGGTTGAACGCACGCAGGGCGTGGAGCAGCTCGACGAAGAGCTGCGAGGTCTGTTGCGCGGGCGCCGGCAAAGGCAGGTCACCTCGCGCGGTTGCTGGCCCAGGTTTTCAAGGATCGCGTCGCGGACCTCACGGCGGAACCCCCCGACAAGGAGCAGAAGACCACGGAGGCAGGCCCCGCTAGGGCCCAGGGGCGGGGCATCGAGGAGCTCGACGCGGAACAGCCGCGCAAAGACGCGGCAGACTCCGTCGAGGCTGAGGCAGCGGAGGACGCCCTTCGCACCAAAGCCAAGGCCCTTGCGGCAGGCAGACTGAGAGCGCCCAGGCCGCGCAATCCAAATTACCGACGGCCCCCCCGCGCTGAACATCGGCCCGAATAGCGGGGGCGCGCTCAACATGAGGCACCTCAAGAAGACCACCCACGGCGGCATGCAGCTTCCCGAGCACAGCTGCTTCAACCTGAGCGAGTACAAGCTAGGCGATCAGGTCGACGCAGCGGCCACGCCGCAGGTCGCCAGGCGCGTTCCAGGCGAGCGCTCTCAAGTGGCGCCCGGCCTCTATGCTGCAGGCGGGCCCGCTCCTGCTCGTCGCGCAGGCGTCGCGGCTGGCCAGAGCGCGCCCTCGCTGGCATTGCTGCATTGGGAAGGCGACAAGCAGCTGATCCAGTCCCCGGGCGTTGCATCCGAATTCGCGGCCGCCGTCTACAGCTCTAATCCGCGGGCGACTGCCGACTTGCTCATGGAGCGGCGCGTCCTTGACCAGAACCTGCAGGCGAAAATGTCCGATGCGGGGCCTTCGCCTCGCGCGCGGAGAACGCGCTCGGCGGGGGCAGAAGTGGGCGCGCAACCGAGGCTACACACTGGAGGCCCTTGCGCACGCTATCACAGGCAGCCAGCACTGTTTACCTCCGGCGCGGCAGGCCTTCGCACTCGCGCCAATTGTCCCGCTGCTGAATGCACGCGCGCATATGTACATATATATATATATACATATATATATACATACATACAGATTCACGCAGTTGTGTGTACACATATATATACACACACAGAGACGCATTCGCGGAGCTCTCGGGGGCGCCCTGGCCCGGCTGCTCGGGCCTCGCGCACGCCGCCTCGCATCGTCGGGGATTGGGGCATCGAGGCCGAGCATTTGGGAACGAGCAATTTGCGAGGCCGGGTTTCTTGAACTTACTGCGCGCTGATATAGCGCGCGCTGCAAATTCGACGCGCAACGATTCGCGCATCGACTCGGCCACCAGCGACGCGCTGCCCCCGCTTGCGCGCCGCGCGAGCCTTCGAGAGGACACGCCCGCGCGGCCCCGCAAAGCGACTGTCTTGGGGCCCCCAGGCACGGGGGGCGCAATTGCACATGTCGGAGAATCCAGCCAGAGCTTTACAAGCTTCCGAAGGAATGGGCGCCCTGTGTCTCCAGAGATGTTTCCAGTTGGCCGGGCCTTGAGCCCGTGGGAGCGGGAGTCGGCGGATGGCGCGGCGCGAAGACGGCTTGCCTCGGCCGAGTTGTCTCCATGCACGCACGTTGCCATATTAGTTCACGACTGGCCTCGCCATCGCGGTCGCGCCGCAGGTTGCCGCATGGGAAAAATGCATTCGGCCACGCGCGCGGGGGGGGGTCGTCGCAAGGCCAGCGCAGCGACAGAGAAGTGATTGCCCCATAGGAGAGCCGCGACGCAACGGGCTCGAGCCCGGGACCCTGCCGCCCCCGATAGAGCCGCTGCACTGCAGAGCGAAGTTGCACGCGCGGAAGGGGGTCGGCAAGAGTTTGCAGCAGGACTACGGGGGAGGAGGAGGAGTCTTCCGAATCGTCTAGCTAGGACAAGCCCATCTCGCACGCCGCCCGCCCCGCTTGCCCGGAGGGCCCCGAGGTCGGAGCCGCCGCCCGCGACGTCGCGCAAGCACGGGCGCCGCAACCCAGGACGCGTCGGCAGCGAGGCAGCCCTGGAACAAGTTGCCCGAATTTGTTTCCCCGCCGAAGGCGGCGCGCGGCGCGCGCTTTCGCCCGAGGCCCCAGGGGGGGCCCTCAGCCAGCGCCCGCGAAAAACCTCCCTGCGGCGGGGCGCGAGGGGCCGAGGGCCGCGCCGGAGACTTGGGCCGCATGCGAGGGGCCCAGCCCGGGGACTCTGCGCCCACCCCCTCGCTTGGGACGCCTCGGGCGCCGCCCCCTTTTCCTGCCTCGAGGCAGCAGGCGGCGCGAGCAGAGCCGTCATTTTTCACCCCTAAATATGGGCCTGGGGCAGGGCAGATTTCACGCCAGGCGGGCGGGAAAGCTCCCCGACGCCCGCTTGACAGGACCAGTTCAGATTTTGCACTGGCGGCGAGGCGAGCCAAAGCTGGCCGATACATTGCCCACCCGCATCGTCCCCCTCCGTATGCTTCAGGGGAAAAGCAAACGGCTTTCTGCCACTCTTCGCGCGCCACTGGCCCAGGCCCCGACACCGCGAAGTCTCGAAGCGGGGGGCCCAGTTGCCCGATCGATTTTTCTGGGGGGGCCTCTGGCGAAGCGTCTTGCGACAGCCCGCCTCGGTTCGCAACGGTCTGGCCGCGGCGGCCCCCCAGTTCGTCTTCGACAGCAATGGCGCGTTTGAATATTCGAGGAAGTTGCACGAAGGGCTCCAGCCCACGCGAATGGGCCTCTTATTGAAGGGTGGCCACGCACGATTGGATTACCAAAGCCGACGACAATCCCGACCCTGAGGAGCGTCGGGCCGATAGCAATCTGATTCGGGCCATGAATTTCGTGGACGGCATCAGCCCCCAGGTGATCGGAGGCCCAGCTCAGGTTCAATTGCAGACCACTCAGGGCGCCAAGATTTTCAACCAGGGCACGCAGGGAAGGGAGCCCCCCACCTCGCGGGGCAAGTGCGAAGGCCATGCAGCGATGGGGAGGCATATCGCCGCATTGCTTCCCAGGTTCGACACCAATGGCCCAGCGACGCCCCGCCCCCTGCTCGCGGGGCGCTCACCGCGGCGCGGGAGGAGGCACCATCGACGGAGGAAGGGGAGGAGAATCTCAGCGCAGGCTTCTGAGACCGATAAAACTCTCCAGCGCGGGCCCAGGACCACGGCGCCCCTGGGGCCCAGCCGTAGAAAGTCAAGCATTCATCGAGCTGGGGCCCCAGACAGGTCCCAGCAGGGCTGCAGCATTCACGGAGTTGCCAGCCCACGGGTTCAGAGCCTCAGAATGTCCCATCTGAACGCTGGCACGTACAACCCTGGCGAGTCAGTCGGCCGCTCGCTACCCATGGCACAACGTGGCCAGCAGCAGGGCCCCTCGGTGACAGCGACGGTGGACGCCGCCCACATTTGCGCAGGACTCGTAGGCACTCAAGTGGACAGCGGTCGAGCGGCTGGCGAAGCCAGCGAGGCCGCAGCCACTGGACCCTCAGCGATGGGCACACTGAATGAGCACAACGAAAGACGCACACCCCCCCAAAAAAAAAGAAACGACCCCCCAGAAACAATGGAAAACGCGCTCCCCCCCTCGCTGCCCCCCTCGCACCACGCGCGCGCTCAGAGACGATGACCAGCAGCTTTGGGAGTTCGGGCAAACGTCGCCGACCTGGCCGAGCCAACTGATCGAGTTCGGGGTGCATGGGCACATCGGCAGGGACGCCCTCAGAGAGGTCTCCGCGGGCGACCCGCCGGGGCTCCATAAGGGCCGCCCTCTTGGATTGTCATTAACGCAGTTTCGCATTCAAAGAAAAGTAAGCTGCCCCCTTGCAATCGAAGGTCGTTTTAAAGTCTCTGCTCGGGGCTCACCGGTGCCAACATCGAGTTGCAAGGCCTTTCAATGAGGGCCAGGAACATGCCGGGGGGGAGGCAACCAGAGGCACTACCGACCATCGGTTCTTCGAGCGCGACGCGGTCTGTTTACGTCGACAAGAACGGTTCCACCAGAATTCAGAAACCCTGTCAAGCTTGCGAAAGAGGCTCCAGAGGTCCTGCAGGAATTATTGCCCCGCGGCCTTGCTCCTCACCCTGGTCGGGCCTTCGCTTGCCCAAGCAGGGCCCCTTCTCACCGCGTCCTCGACATGGACAAGAGAGGCTCTGGCTGCGCCGATGGCCGCCATGTTTCCACGCACGGCAGTGGGTTCTACATTGACATTGCATATATCAGAAGTGTTTGCTGGTCCGTGGTAGCGCATGACGACGGAGGACGGTTACAGGCCAGTTATGATGATGCTGTGCCGCACTCGTTGTGCCCCACGCAGGTAGCGACGCGTGGCGAGGATTACGCCAGGCCAATTGTTTCGCAGACGTTTTTGGCCCACACACTCTGACTTCTGATTGCAAGGGCACGCTCACGCACTGCAAGTCGCCAAATTACAGGGGTTGCGGGCGTTGCAAATCATAGGTCAGTCCTTTGGAAGCGCATCGCGGCCGATGAGGGCTTTCACAACGAGCTGCTCAAATCCGCGAAGGCACGCGCCGCCCAGAGCGACGCGATCGAGGGAGTCTCGTCAGATTTCGAGACCGGGAACTCGACGGCGGAAGCCTTGGCCAAGAGAGGCGCAGCGCTGAACATGCCCGAGGATGACCATGCTGATTACGTCAGAGGTTGTAGGCGCTTGCACAACATTCTGTTGCAGTATACCGGGCGCTGCAAGGCGCGGCTATATGCGTTGAGCGCCGGGGGCCTGGATTACAATGTTTTAACCGAGGAGGAAGGATTTGGAGGTTCAAAGCTCGCAGCCAGCTCCCGATACGAGGGGAGGAGCCACCGCTTGAGTTGATTTCGACTGATGGGTCGGATGGCTTCATGGAGCCATAAAAAGTTGACAACCGATGCTTGGTCGAGTACCTGATGGTGGATGGGCCTCATTTACTGCATGCTGTCAACATGTCTGAACTAACCCAGGGAAACACAGATGGTTCGCGCAAAGATGTAAGGGCCTGCATGGCAGCAGACGGGAGGTTGAGAACACCCGCCATTTCGATCACCTCTGTCACCCGCATTATGTTCGTCAAGATGTCAGGCTGGAGCCCCCACGCTCGCCTTCAGGGCCAGCATGACATATGCTTCGCCCGTCTAAGAAGTGGGAACAGGAGTTCAAGTCTCAGAACGTGCACACCCCAGCCGGAAAAAAAGACAAGCTGTTGAACACATCGAGAGTTCTCCTCGCGCACAGGCTTGAGCATGCCGAAGCCTTGAAGTTTGGCAGAGTTGTGAAAGATGACGGTGTTTCTGAAAGATATGATTGAAGCTTTCCTGGAAACGAGCTGCGCGGGAGCGGAGGGCACCCGTGCGGGTCTGCTTTTGAAGGAAGGGGCCAGAGGTGCGTGGGTGATTTGCGGTCCAGCGCCGCGGGAAGGCGAAGTATGTGGTATGTATCGTGAGTGTCGCAGGCGCCCGGTCCATAGCTCGAGTTTCTAAGCATGTAAATGGGTTTATTTGTTCGTGGCCGGCTCAAGTGAGAAGAGAAGCGTATTCTGGGGAGCATGTCAAATTGGCGGGCGATAGATATCCGTTATGCAGTTGCAATGAAGGTTTCAATGTGCTTGGCACAAAGATCACAATGAACGGGAATACCAACGCGGAGTTTGAGCACAGACTAAGAGCAGGATGGGCCAAGTTCTCCAGCCTCAATGACATGTTGATGAAACGGGACGCCTCGCAGATCAAACGGCTTCAACTATTCGAAGCGACTGTTTCCAAGACTGTCTTGTGGTGCGCAGAGTCGTGGAAACTTATTGTGACGCAAAAAAGGCGCTCGCGAAGCACACGGAGAAAAATGCTACGCCGGATGGTGGGCCCAAGGCGACGACCCGACGAAGAGTACATCAGTTGGATCAAGCGGTCTACCCATGCCGCGGAAAGCATGGCCAAGCAAGCCGGTTGTCAATGTTGGGAAGAGAGTTATCTCAAAGTAAAGTGGCGCTGGGCAGCAAAGATTGCAAACATGGCTGTGGACCGGTGGGCCCGGAGGACCACCGAGTGGAGAGACAACGTCTGGTGGAGGGAACAATCCAGAGGAACGGCCGCCTGTCCGATCCGTTCGCGCACGGGGCGGTTTCCAAGATGGGAGGATGATTTGGTTTTGTTCGCTCGTGAGAAGCACTGGGAGTCGTGGGTATCTGCTGCGCAAGGCACAGAAGTATGGTCTGATTACGAGAGCGAGTACGTGCAATTCTCATGGAAGTGACGAGGCGCACCATATTTTCCGCATTCGTGATCCGCCTGCGCCCCTCTTGCCTCTCTTGTCTCCTCCTACTCCGCACAGGCACTGAATCGCCATGCGTATGTTGCAGCATGTTCCCGGTCCTCCCTCTCAGGGGGCCAGCGCGCTACAGGCGCGCCTGCCTCCCTTGCAGGGACGCCGGCCCTTCCCGGCGACGGCAGTTTCGTTCGTTCGTTGTGGCGCCCAGCGAGTACAGCAACCTGTTGTGGTTGCAATTCGTGTCTGCTTACCTCCAGGGCCACGCGCGCGCAGCTGTGATAACCCTATCTTCCACCACCACCACCACCACCACCACCACCACAATAAGTTGTTTTGAAAAGGTAACAAAAAAACAGGCGGAGGAGAACGAAGGGGAGGAGGAGGAGGAGGAGGAGGAGGAAGAGGAGAAAAGGAAAAAGAGAAGGAGGAGGAGGAGGAGGAGGAGGAGGAGGAGGACCCCCTCGCCCTCCAACTTCTGGTGGTGGTGGTGGAAAACAGGCCTATCAAGTTGGGTGGTAGCGCTCGGCGTCGTGGCTGCGCCGACGCCCGCGGCGGGCCTACAGCTGCGCCCCCGCCCCCCATCGAGCGCCTCAACAAAGCGGACGGTATCGGGCCCCACTTGGGGAGGCGCCCGAGGGAGCAGCCTCGGGGGGAACGTGGGCGTGCTTCTCTCGGCCGCGTGGGCCTCCTCGGGCGGCGGGCCTACAGCTGCGCCCCCGCCCCCGTCGAGTGCCTCGATAAGCGGACGGTTTCGGGCCCCGTTTTGGGGGGCGCTCGAGGGAGCAGCTTTCGGGGGGGCCTGTGGGCCTGTTTCTCTCGGCCGCGCAGGCCTCCTCGGGCTTTCGCTGCGCCTCGGTTTCCGCCCGCTCGCTCGCTTCTCCTCCTCCTCCTCCTCCTCCTCCTCCTCCTCCTCCTCCTCCTCCTCCTCCTCCTCCTCCTCCTCCTCCTCCTCCTCCTCCCCTTTAAAATAGAGTGCCTCGCTGCGGCGCGTGTGATTCGGTGTCGTCGGGAAGAAGAATCGAGGTTCGAGGGTCGAGGTTGATCGAAGCTGCTGGAAGGCTTTCGTGCGCCTCTAGGCCTCCTTGGGCCTCCAACGGCCTTCGGAAGCCTCCCAGGCCCGCCCAAAAAACAAGTGTTAACGCTTCGCGTGTCCCCACCAGCGTATCCAGAAACGCTCTACAAAATCGTGATCATCACCACCACCACCACCACCACCATCGTATTGATATTGGCCATTCTGCTCCTGCTCTCCCTCCTGGGACGTCGCTCCAGCGCAGTATGGCTGTAGGCCTGGACCTGTCAGGCTCCCGCGACGTCAGCCCACTGGTTTTCGGGACACTGCGCGCTTGCCTCGGGCGACCGTGGCACAGCACCCAGAGACAATAGTAATGAGGATGGCCGTGCAACATCGGATGTCCATCCCCCTGGGGCTAGGAAAAGGGAGGGAGGCGGAGGGTGCGATGGAGGAGGAGGAGGAGGAGAAGGAGGAGGAGGAGGAGGAGGAGCACTCGAGAAGCAAGACAACAAACGAGCTCCAGAAGCGCCCAAAATATGGAGCACCGAGGATCTCGAGGGTCGAGGACCAGGGACCTCCGAGCGGGGATCGAGGGCCTCTGACATCGAGAACCCCGAGGACGGGGAGGCCGTCGAGGACCCTCCAGCCTCGAGCACCGAGGACCTCCGAGCGAGGACGGCCGCGGGAGGCGGACCCGGCCCTCGGATGCCGTGTCCCCGGAGCTCCGGACCACTGGCGGCACGCGTCCCCGCATTTCCGAGACCCCCGACGTCACGATTGTTTCATAACGCTGCGTACCGGGCGGCAAGATACAACATGTGGTGTGCAACATGAACGACATAATGCTGAAGTACACGATGTGGTGTGCAACGCCAAAAACAGCAAGATGCGCACGGTTTCATAACGCTGGCCCCCAGGAGTCTCGACCCATTCCCCGGGACCGGTTTTTCATCCTGAGTCGTTTTCTGACGGCCCCGAGGCCCTTGTAAGGGCCTCCAGAGGCCGGAAGTAGCGAAGCACCTCCCGTCATGATTTTGTCATTGTCCGAGGGGGTTTGGGTTACCGCCCCCCCTTCTTGCGCCGGGTTCCCAGACGTGACGGCGAGCCTGGGGCCGGATTCCCAGACGTGGCGGCGAGCCTGGGAGGTGGGAAGTGGGAAGGAGCGGGCCGTCTCAGGAGGCTCGGGAGTCCCCCGGTCTTCGGAGAGGCTTGTTGAGCCCTTCTCCGAAGACACAGAGCATCTCAGAGGGCTGCCTTCTGAGAGTGCCAGCCGTAATCTGAGAAGACTTTCTCCTTCTCACTTCCCCCCCTCGCTCGCCGCCGACAGACCCCCTCGCGCCGCGAAAAAATCATGACGAGAGGCTTTTCGCAATTTTCTGCCTCTGGGGGCCCTTGCCAGGCCTCGGTACGGTCAAACGACGACTCAGGACGAGAAGTTAGTCCTGGGGATGGGTCCAGATCTCAGGGCGTCGACTTTATGAAAAAAATCATGACATCGGGTGCTCGGCTTTCGTCCCGGGGCCCGGCGAGAGCCCCCAGACGCCGGAAAATTCGGGGGGGCCAAGAGGGATGATGGCTAGGGTGGTCGATATCATGGTCGGGGCCATGATATCTCCCTGGATTTCACGGCCCCTTTTCCTCTTTCGATACGTCTCTTGATCCCCCCCTCGTGCGCGCACATGCCTCGGGCTATGATTTGTTTGCGCCCCCCCTCTTGCCGGCCCCCTCCTTGCCGGCCCCGAAAACTACAGAAATACGCCGCTGTGTTTTCTTGTCAATACGTTGGAGGTCCGGGGGGGAGGCGGACGGAAAGCGGGTCGCCCCGCCGAGAAGACGCCGAGGCACCAGGCGACCGTGCGGTGGGTGTGCCCCGCCTCTTGGAGGACTCAAGGAAGAAAAAGTGCATAAACATAAATTGTCGGAGCTCCTCGCGGATTTCTCGGATCTGCGCTGGAAGCCCCAGGCGTCGCCTCCATCGCCGCCCTTGAGGCGCTCCGCGCGCAAGGGAGGGGGGTCGAGCGGAGATCCGCGAAGTCCGCGCGGACCACCAAAAGATTATGTTTACACGCCGGTCGTTCAAAGTAGGTACGTGAGGATTCCCACATCCCAGTCTATGTCAAGCGGCTTCATACGTCAAAAAGCGAGATGCGTTGGTTATGTCTCTTCTCTAGGCGGGCCCGAACGCCACATACTTGATCCGCCATCCCACTTCTTGCTTCCACCCACTTCCTCCGACTGGCGGGTACACGCCGTTCTCTGAAAGTAGGTACTTCTGGATTCCCAGATCCCAATCTACTTCAAGCGCCTTCCCACTTCAAGAATCGACATGCTTTTGCTGTGTTCTGTCATTCCCTGGGGGGGCCTGGGCCCAATCAACTTAATCCGCCTTCCTACTTCTTGTTTTTACCTACTTCTTCCGACCGATTATGTTTGTTTATATGTGCTTCCCGCGTATGTTTGAGCAGCTTTCTTCCTCGAAGGACGGAGCCGCCGGAGCGCGACGGGGGGCACTCGGCGCTCCTCGCGGTGGCGAGTCGCCCGCGGTCGTCGTCGGTCGTCGGTCGTCGACGATCAGAGGAAGGAGGAGTCGTCGTCGGTCGTCGGTCGTCGACGATCAGAGGAGGGAGGAGGAAGGGACCCAGATCCCGTCAAGATGTGAAAAAGAATCATGACGGGAGGGTTTCGGTTATTGTCGGCCACTGGGGGCCCTTGCCGGGCTTCGGGACCACCAAGGAAAAACTCCGGGTGAAAAGCCAGTCCCCGGGAAGGGATCCAGACCTCCCGTTGTCCACGTCATGAAAAGTCACGACGTCGGGGGTCTGAGGAAGGAGGGAGGGAGGGAGGGGGGGGAGGGCGAGGAGGAGGAGGAGGAGGAGGAGGCGGAGGAGGCGGAGGAGGCGGAGGAGGGGGGAGGAGGAGGGCGAGAGGAGGAGCAGGAGGAGGCAGGAGGAGGGGAGAGGAGGAGGAGGGCGGAGGAGGAGGAGGAGGAGGAGGAGGAGGAGGAGGAGGAGAGAGGGGGGACCGGAGGGGGCATCGACGCATCGAAGTTCGAGGATCGAGGTTTTCAACCAGGGTTCGATGTCTTCGCTCGGCAGGGTTGTTTCGCATCGTCCGCCCATGTTGGACCCCTGGGAGGCTTCTCGTCGCCATCGCTGAAGTTCTTTCGAGATGTTTGTCGAAACGCGCTCCATGACAGGTCCAGGCAGGAGGAGCGTCGAGGATCAATGCTCTAGGATACGGTGAGGGTGTTCTTTTAGTAAGTTGCCCACGAGGCGTCAGACCCTGGAGGGTTCCTTATCTGATGGGGGCGGCGGTGATATTCATGGCCAAGCCTGAGTTGGTGTTCCAAGGACTTCCAGACCCTGGATTCCTTATCTAAGAGTTCCTTATCCAGTGCCCTCACCCAAGAGCTTCTGGAGCCCCGCGCGGATTTCTTAGATCTGCGCTGGGCCCCCCTGGCGGCGCCTCCAGCGCCGCCACTGGCGCGCTCCGCGCGCCAGGGAGGGGACCAGCGCAGATCCAAGAAGTCCGGCACAGGTCCGAAAGTTCCTTCTCCCTTCTGCCCTCACCGTAGTCTGTTAATTAGGCATCTGGGGTCCGTTTGGGGTCCCGGGAGACCTCCAGAGGCCTCGGCAGGAGGAGGAGCCCAAGCCCCCAGAGCCACCGACAGATCGCGACGAGACGCCTGTTGTCGGGATGCCAGTTTCGGCTCCTGGGGCCGTCCGAAATCCAGACGCGGCTCGCATCGAAGAAGAAAAGAACAGCATAGACATAAATCGTCTGAGCTCCGCGCGGACTTCTTGGATCTGCGCGACCTCCACAAGTTTATGTCGATGCTGCTGATTGCTCTTCCACCCCAATGCGAATTGTCGCAAGCAGGGCAGTGTGCGAGTGAGCCAGAGAGAAATAAGGGGGTGGCACCCGTGAAGAACCGTTGTCGGGATCAGCCCCAGCAGCTCCCACTGGTGACCAGCTTCGGGATCTGTGGGAGCCTCACGGGTGCCTCTTGGAGCCATTTACGTGGCGCGAGGGTTCAGGGCAAGCCCAGCTCTGGAGGGGCACCTCCAACCTGTCTGCTCTTCGTACTCGGGCTCTCCACCTCGGGACGTTCCTCGTTCGGGGGTACCCCCCCGAGGCCTGGACTCGGCGAAAGGGCCCATGTTCTTGTCCCGCGCTATTGCGAGAGGGGGGGAGGAGGAGGGAGGCCACCTTCAAACCACCCTCTACCCTGCGGCCATCGTATCCCGTCCTTAACCTCATCCCTCGTGCACCTCCCCCCTTCCGGCAGAGAGAGAGGCACGCGGACAGACGAGACTATGCGGGCGTGGTTGGCGGCATGGGTGATAATGGCGGCGTATCGGCGTACGGTGGGGGCGTTCGTTCAGGAACGTGCCCAGGATGCCTCGGGTCCTGGAGGATCCTTTTCCTGACAAGTGCGGCGGTGATGTCCACAGTCAAGCCTCAATTGGAGATCCACCGGCTTCCAGACCCCAGGTTTTTTTTTTTATCCCAGAGTTCATTGCCGAATGCCCTCACCGCATTCTAGAGTCGTTAGGCATTCCACTGGATCGCAGAAGGGAGATCTAAGAGGTGAGATGAGGGGGTAGCCAGGAGGAGCAGGAGGCAGAAGGCATTGGCCAGTCTTTGCTAATCGTCGTCATGCTTCATGCCAAAGGGGCAGTGCTTGGAGGTGTCTGAGTCTATGTCGGGGCCACGTTGGGTATGATTGAGGCTCTCTTCGGCCCTGTTGGGGCCCGTTCGGAATGTGGTTTCGGGGCTGGACGCGAGAGTCTTGGAGCCGCCTTGCGACATCGAGAGGTCGTCTTGGAGCGGTCTTGAGCAGGAGTGAAGCCCCTTGGACGCCGTCTGGGGCCTCTGTGGCCACCCTGGGAACCAGATTGGGGCTATATTGCGGACCTCCTGAATCTGTCGGAGAGCCTCGTGGGGTCTTCGTGGACCTTATCGGGGCCGCGGAAGCCCACCGCGGGGCCAGTTTGAACCGAGAAGTGAGGACTGCAAAAAACAAGCACAAGGTCTCTCTAGGATTTCGGCGATCTGGGATTTGGGAGAGGGGAGAGGGGCACTCCGTGGGGCCATCTTGGACCTTACCTGGGATCCTCGATGCCAGGCGAGGGCCAGCGTGAAGGCCATCGTGGTCTATCTTGGGTCATGTAGGAAAGTCTGGGGGCCATCTGGAACCATGTTGGGGATCTCCAGGGCCTGGCGACCAATGTGGGGCGCTCCAGAAAGGGCCTCGCCTGCGAGGATCGAAGGAGGAGTTGGCAGTTCTTTCCCGCCGGGATGCGGCGGAAAGTTAGAACGAGGCCACCTCCGCCAGAGGGAGCCGACGGAAGTAAACATCTGCATCCTAAGAGATGCCATTCCAGGGGGGAGCCCCGAGTTCCAGAATCGCCGATCTCTAGAGGTTCTGAGAGGCCGGACGTGGACCTTGATGATTTCTTCTGGGCTCATTCCTTCGTCTCTCTTCCTCCTCCTCCCCCTCCTCCTCCTCCTCCTCCTCCTCCTCCTCCTCCTCCTCCTCCCCCTCCTCCTCCTCCTCCTCCTCGACCTCCTCCTCCTCCTCCTCCTCCTCCTCTCCTCCTCCTCCTCCTGCCCTCCTCCTCCTCCTCCTCCTCCTCCCCCTCCTCCTCCTCCTCCTCCTCCTCCTCCTCCTCCTCCTCCTCCTCCTCCTCCTCCTCGACCTCCTCCTCCTCCCTCTCCTCCTCCTCCTCCTCCTCCTCCTCCTCCTCCTCCTCCTCCTCCTCCTCCCTCCTCCTCCTCCTCCTCCTCCTCCTCCTCCTCCTCCTCCTCCTCCTCCTCCTCCTCCTCCTCCTCCTCCTCCTCCTCCTCCTCCTCCTCCTCCTCCTCCCCACGAGTCTGGGTAGGTGTTCGTGTTCACTGCGGGGAGCGCCCCCACCTTGAGAGACGAGCGGCCCACGGGCCTGCCGCTCGGGCGAGGTCCCCATGTTCGAGGCCCCCTCTCCCCGCCTTTGCAGCGATCCATGATGCCAAGGTGTGGGATTGAGTCGGACTTGTCCCTCTACAGGAGGAGAATCCAAAAATGGTATAATAGATAGTATCGATGTTGTCGACTATGTGTGTGTGTCAGTGCTTGAATACTGTTTGAGGCCCCCTCTCCCCACCTTTGCAGCGATCGATGATGCCAAGGTGTGGGATTGAGTTGGACTTGTCCCTCTACAGGAGGAGAACTCAAGAATGGTATCAAAAATGGTATCGATGTTGTCGACTGTGTGTGTCAGTGCTTGAATAATGTTTGGCCATGTTTCAGTTGTCGTCCAAAATCCGCCTGTAGGAGGACATGCCCGACCTAAGTGTACGATGATAGAGTTCAAGTAAATGCCCAGCAAGAGCCCAATTCTAAAAGGAGATCGACGCCCATCCGCGAAATCGTTGCGCACGTCAGGGTCCGGATCACAGACACTAATGAAGCCGAACGTCGCCCGCTGTGTTTCAAGGCGCCGCCGACCACCCGTGCAATTGCTGCCCACGGCTGACACGTCGCGGAAGGAAACCAGAAGAAGTACAACACGAGAACCCAGGTTTGAAAAGGGGGCATCCCTTGTCGGTGTAACCGGTTGCATACAGTGGACGTCCCCGCGATGGAAAACGAAGGAGTATGAAATTCATGTAATTCACGCGAGCTTGCACGTAAGACGACCAGGCGAGAACCACCGCTTGAAAGCGCCTTCTGATCCATCCGCGGAGCGGCTGCAAGATGTTGGAACGAGAGCGCGTGGCGTCGAGGCGGGAGCCACATTCCGAAGACCAGCCATCAGTTGTGAGGAATTATTTGACGAAACGCCCGACCCGCCCCTCCGACATGTCTGGTGACCAAACATATCAGAGGGGCGTCACACGACCAGGTCGTGTGACTTTCATTCTCCTCGTCACACGACCAGGTCGTGTGACGAGGACAACGCAGTAAGAGGCCAGGAAGAGCGCCACGGTGACTCTTGGAAGAGTAGAAGGTCGACCTGCGCGTCAAGACACCCCCTCTCTTGCCCAAAGAAATGAGGGGAAACACAACACAATTAGCCTGGCGAAGGACCCAACCATATGCAGTTGTGAGTACCGCAGTTGTGAATATCGTTCTCGGTGGAGCTCCTTATGGGGCCACGAACTGTGTGAGGGGCCTGCCACAGTGGTGGTGGTGGTGGGGAAGCGCATGCGGGCGCCCCCACTGGGGCCTTCGGTGGAGCTCCCTATGGGGCCACGAAGCGCTGCCCTGGGTGGGGGAACCGCATGCGGGCACCTCCATTGGGGCCTTCGGTGGAGCTCCCTATGGGGCTACCAAACGTTGCCCTGGGTGGGGGAACCGCATGCGGGCACCCCCGCTGGGGCCTTCGGTGGAGCTCCTT
>CAUYUJ010003213.1:92500-152500 GCA_963575745.1 Prorocentrum cordatum
GCCGCTGCTCGTGGGTGGCTTGGTTCGCGTCGCTGCTGCTCTGCGCAGAGGACCTCCTGTGTGCGCCCCGCCCCCCCGTGGATAACCGCGGGCGTCGCCAAGGGGACACAGGGGGGTTCTAAGCGGATGCTGAGGTGAATTGTAGAGGACGACGCAACGTGCACGTACACATTGTTGATTTCTAAGCATTCGGGAGTGATTTGATTTTTGGGGGCAAGATCCTTTCGTTTCTAGTTGTTCTATCCTGGGCCTCCTCCTGGCCACTGGGGGGCCAGGAACAACTAGAAACGAGCACAATTAGAAACGAGCACGATCAGAAATGAACGACGTGCACACATACCTATACGACCACCCTTGGGGTGGTAAAGAGGTTGGGGGGAACGGGAAAGAACCAAGTGCTGGCAGTTGCGATGGGTGTGATTATGACGGTGGCGCGCCATCGAGGTGGCGACGACGCGTGATGACGATGTTGCGCCGCGATGTGATGCCACTTTCGACCCCGCTACCGATCTCACTCGATCGATCTCACTATTGATCTCACGGCCGGTGTTAGGATCGATGGATCCAGCGATCGATCCCATCAGCGATCTCACACTGAGTAGTGCAGAGTACGATCGGGAGATCATCGGGACACCATCGAACCAAATCAGATCTCACAGTCGAGCTCACAATCGATCACACGATCGACCTAACTATCGATCCAACTATCGATCTGCTCGATCGATGCAACTACCGATCTCACGATCGACCGCACTATCGATCCAACTATCGCTCTCACTACCGATCTCACCATATCTCGGTCGCTATCGATCTCACGATCGACTTTACTACCGATCGGGACACCATCGGGACACCACGGCTGGACACTGCGAGACACCACTGGACACCACGGGACACCGCAGGACAATATTAGGACACCGCGGGACACCACGGGACACCACGGGACACCACGAGACACCATCGAGACACCACGGCGGGACACCGCGGGACTCCATCGGGACATCGCGGAACACCGCGGCGGGACACCCCCAGCCAACGCGCGCCCACCGGAGGGCGGACTTGCATCCGAATCGCCCTAGCGACGGCGCGATCATTCCTCTCTCGCGCCCACGGCGAGACACCGCGGGACATCATCGAGACACCGCGAGACACCACGGTGAAGCCACCGCGCGCCCACCAGAGGGCCAGACTTTTGCATCGCAGTCGCCCTAGCGACGGCGGCATCATTCCTCTCGCGCGCCCACGCAGTTTCGCCTCGCACGCACGACACGAACACGAAGCCAACACCGTGTTCCCGGTGGGAGGCTCTCCCTTCCACTGCGATCTCACCCCCCAGCCTTCGATCCACCGCCGCTGGCCAGGCTCACACTGGGCCCAAGAGCGGTGTACACGCCCCCTAGCTTGGCCAGGGAGGCATGTACACCGCTCCCTGGCCCATGATGGGCCTGGCCAGCGGCGATGGACATGCATGGATCTCGCCGCTTGCACTATACCTGGCCAAGCCTAGCATGTGAGTGGGCTGCATGTGCCCTAAGCGGCTTACTCGGGGGGCAAAGAATTGGGCGACGTGGGCGGGCCCCGCTTACCAGAGTTCCCTAGCCGTGTGAAAGCCACCCAGGCCAGATGCAGTCCATTTGAAAGCTAGGTTAGGTCAAATATAATTCGCCTTTACATCCAGTTACGGCCGGCAACTTGTGGATAGCGTGTCGCTCCGCAGGTTCTGGCCCACCGTGCCTCGGTGCGGCGCGCTATTCACTTTCGCGGTCTCGCGGCGTCAACGTCCCGAGTTTTGTCCGAGCGTCCCGCCCCGCGGAGCGGAGCGACGCGCCATCCGCTCGCAGGAAATGGCGTGTCACCGGGGCCGCCGCCGCGACACGTTCAGCAAAAGTTCCCGACCGTCGCCCCTGAGCACCGCGGTCATCCAAGTTCGCTATTCCCCTGCAACCCCCGCGTTCGTCAAAGTTGGTGGTTTGCGGGCCACAGCCCAGGTCTCCGTCGGCCGTGCGGGACGGTCTGGGCACCCCTGGAGCGCCCTCGGCGAGGCGCAGCCGTTGGAGAACATCCCGAGGCTGGGACACTCCTGGGAACCGACGAAGACGCCCCAAAACCTCGAACCTCGAATCTCTCACACCTTCCCATCCCTTCAAGACCGCCATATCCCCAGAGCAACCCCCGCGGTCATCCCAGGCCCCCCCGGTCCTCCTCCTCCGCCTACTCCTCTCCTTCGGGGACAGTGGGGACAGCGGGACAGTGGTGGGGACAGTGGGGAGAGTGGGATTGTGGTGGGGACGTGGGGACAGTGGTGGGGACAGTGGGAACAGTGCGACAGTGGTGGGGGCTCTGGCGGGGACAGTGGGGACAGCGGCGGGAACAGTGGGGTCAGTGGGACAGTGGTGGGGACTGGGGACAGCGGGACAGTGGTGGGGACGGTGGTGGTGGGGACAGTGGTGAGGGCGTTGGTGAGGACGGTGGTGGGGACCCAGGAGTTGTTTGCCGGCGGCGAGTGGGGGGGGCGGTTCGAACCAGTAGTGACCCCACCCGGTTTTCCGGGAAGGGGGGGGGAGGTGGGGTTCGAACTGGTAGTGACCCCCCCCCCCCCGGTTTTCCGAGGAGACCGAAAAAGAGGACGAGGAAGCGGAGGAGGGAGGAGGAGGAGGAGGAGAAGGAGGAGGAGGAGAAGGAGGAGGAGGAAGGAGGCTCTGAGCGGCCATCGGGGAGGACCAGGGTGACCCGCCGAGCCTGCGGCGCCCGGACGAGACTTGCTCATCGCGTCCGTTGTTTCTGTGCCCAGGGGCCGCCGAGTCGGGACGACAAATCGGCCCCGGGGGAAACGATCAGGCGCTTGTGTGGGCCCCGCGTTTTTTGCTTTTGACAAGAATCGCAAGCGAAATAAGCACATATACACAGACACATGACGAGACGATGTCGGAAGAAGTATGGCTGCGCCTTACAATCGTCAATGTTCGATCGTGTGTTGTTTTCTCACATCTCACAGCGCGCAGAAATTGTAGTGGCCTCCGGCCAGTGCCGCCGATCTGGGGCGCTTTTGATGCTATTGTTAGGTCTCTCGGGGGCCTCATGGGTACACTTTTGAGGCATCCTGGGGGGCGTTGTGGGGACCCTCGGGGCCTCTTTTGGGCCTCTTGGGGGCCTCATCTGGGCCTCTTCGGTCCTGCTAGGGGCCTCTTTTGGACCTCTTGGGACCCCTTTGGACCCTCTTGGGGGCTTCTTGGGGCCTCTTAGGGGCTTCTGGAGGCCGAGGGCTCGAAATTTTCGTTTGGGTTCCCCGTGTGGTTCCCCTCTTGGAGACGTCTTGAGAGCCTCTGGGGCCTTCTTGGGGGTTTCTTGGGCAGTCTTGGGGCTCTCTTGGGCCGTCTGGGGGCCATTTTGGGAGCCTCTTGGGCCGTCTTGGGGCGATCTTGGGGGCCTCTGGGGCCGCCTTGGAGCGTCGGGAAGCCGAAAAGGCGGGACGGCCAGAATCGTTGCAAAACCAAAGTAAAATGTATGATTTTGGCTTCGAAGGGTCCTCGTCTGAGGGCTCTTGGAGGCTTCTTGGAGTGTCTCGGCGGCCTCTTGGGCCGTCTGGAGGTCATATTCGGCGTCTTGGAGCGCTCTTTGGGCGTCTCGGGGGCTTCTGGGGCCGTCTTGGGGGGTCTTCAGGCCCTCTTGGCCCGTCTTGGGGCCCTCGTGGGCCCAGAAAAGCCCCTCCCCGGAAAACGGACCACAACTCGTCCCCCCCGCCCCTCCCCCCTTTCCCCGGCAGAGCCATCCCGCCCCCCCCCAGCAGAGCTGAAGCTCAGGCTGTAGGCTGTAGGCTGTAGCTGAGACTTGTTCAAACTCACACGCCATATCGGCGGATTCTGATGGGTACAAGTGCAAGGCAAACCAAATTGGGACCGCAAGCGTTCAAGCCGGGCTGGGAACGCTAGCAGCCTCGCACATGTTTGTTTGGTTGCAGATTGGGAGTGCAGCCGATTGGGGCTTGAAGGGATGAGGCAGGGAAATCAGCATCTTTAGACATAGCCCAAGCTCTATTGGGAAAGACTTGGCCTCGCAGTCCGACCTACACCCCTGGGTGAGGATTGATGTCCTCTCCGTCGGGTTTCGCGGCATGCATCCCCACCTCGAGGGGGTAGGTTGGTGATGCTAGGGAAACTTGGCCCACCATTGATGAAGATAGGTATATGACGGCGCTGAGGGAAAGTGTTAGTTGAGAGAAGCAGAAGGCCTGCGCGCCTTGTCGTTGAGGGCTGAAGGCAGTTTCGAGCAGCAGCGTCATGCTTGCACCACCGATAGCTCTGTATCTGTGTGTCCCCCTCCTCCCAGTCTTCCCCCTGGGAGGAGCGCTTGATCCTCCTTCGTCTTTCCGTCCATGTCCATCCTTCCTGCTTCACTTGTCCTTTTTCTTCCTCCGCCTCCTCCCCCTCCCCTCCTGGTATGCATCAGCCATCGACGATGGGAGACCCCTCCCTATCCTATTCCTCTCCCTCCTCCCCCCTGAAAATATGTCCCTGGACCTCTCCAAGAGTGCGGTCTGGCCAGAATCTCGAGGCGGATCCAGCCGTGGCGAGGGAGGCTTCCATGGAAGACCAGAGGAGGGAAGAGCGCCCAGGGTCCTTGAACCTCGAGCCCCCTCCCTCCTCCCCCCCGGGGCCCAGTCATCCGAAGCATTGTTTGTTGTTCAGCGGGGTCGGTGTGCCCAAATTGATGGGGCCGACGACGACGACGACGACGACGACGACGACGACGGCGGCGTCCTCGACGACGACGTCCTCGACGACGACGTCCTCGACGACGACGACCTCGACGACGACGACGACGACGACGACGACAAGCCGATCCCCGCGCGCCCCCCTGGGGAGGAGCGGCTCATGCCCCCGCCCGCAGCCGACCTCCGCACCTCCTGCCGCGAGCGGCGCCCCGAGCGGGCCGCGGCCAGCGCCGCGGGCGGCGACGGCGGCGAGGCTCGGCGGCGTCGTCGTCGTCGGGGACGTCGTCGTCGAGGACTTCGTCGTCGTCGTCGTCGTCGGGGACGTCGGCGTCGTCGTCGAGGACGTCGCCTTTTTTTCCCGACGGTCGAGGAGGGCCCCTGAAAGGGATCCAAACCCCGAGAACACTTCCAAGCACTAAGGGCCCGGAGCCCAGGAGAGAAGCACTTGCAACTTGGAGCCGGGGGCCTGAGGGAGGAGGAGGAGGAGGAGGCGGAGGAGGAAGAGGCGGAGGAGGAGGAGGAGGAGAAGGAGGAGGGGAAGGAGGGGGAGGAGGGGGAAGGGGAGGAGGAGGAGGAGGAGGAGGAGGACGCAAGAGGTGGCCCAGCACAGGCGCCGGCCAGCAGGAGGCGAGTTTCGAGGCGCTGGGCTCGGGAAGGTTTTTTTTGTTTGCCTCTTTCGGACTCCGGGAGCGCCGCTACAAACGGGTCCGGGGCAAATATCGGCACCAGAGGAACAGATGGACCCCAGGAGGGGTCCAGGGACACATTTTGACCGGATTTGGCCTCATCCCCCTCCTGGCCGACTCTTTGGGGTCCCGATCGGGACCCCAAAGAGTCGGCCAGGAGGTCCCGATCAGGACTCGTTGGGGTCCCGATCGGGATCTCCTGACTTGGTCGACCAGGTCAGACCCCCCTGCGCGCAGCTCGTCGAGGCTGCCTGTGGATCTTTGCCTGTCCAGCCTGGCACTGTGGTTGCTGCCCAGGCATGGGCGGCAGACGTTCTTGCATCGTGATTTTCTTCGATGGTAGCTTTTTCTAGCGGTTCTCGTTTGCATGCTGATCTCGTAGCTGATGTTGTTGATAGATTAGTTCATGTTATTGATATGTGGTGGTGGCGTTGTTGACAGTAGTGTTTGCACCATGGTGTTGCAACCTTGCTCTTCCCTCTGACGGTGGCTCCTCCGCGACTTCACAGGGCCTGCCAGGTTGTGCCGGGTTCGGTCGATTCGGCCACGTCGCAGTCGGCTGCGCTCGGCCAGCTCGGTCCGGTCGGCTGCTGCGTCGTTGTCGCGTCGTTGCGCCTTTCTGGGCCGCTTGAGGCATGTCGGTCGGCTCTGGTTGGGTTCGGCTTCGCCGTCGGCGCGGTCGGTGCTTCGTCTTTGCTGCCGCCGTGGACGGCCTGGGTGTGGCCAGGAGCACGGCAAACCCAGAACTCCGACGTCGCGTTTTTTCCCGAGCAGCGCTTCGCCAGAGGCTTCTGAACAACATGGGTAGCGGTAGTGGATGAACGCGCATTTTGTTGGCATTGCATGGAAAAAGCGATGCTGGCTCTCGCCTCAATGCCGGCGGCATGTTTGGTCTGGACCTCCACAATGTTTTGTCGGGGGCCTTGAGACGGGGGTCAATGCAAACGGGGTCAGTCAGAGCGCCGGATCCTGCAGGATCCTGCAGGGCCAGGGGTGCACTGACCCGGGCTTGGGCGCAGGATCCTGCAGGATCTCGCAGGACCTTGCAAAGCTTGACTACCTCACTGGCCCAGGTCTGGATTGACCCGGGTCAGTACATTCTCGATGCACGGCCACGATGCTTAGCACAAAAAGCACACCAAGGGCTGCACAGGGCCGTGCTTTCACCCTTGCCCGGCTGCACGTCCAAAGTGTTTCGCCTCTTGAGTCGCACGCGGGAGTGGAGCCCCGAACGTTGCCGGGGCTCCTTTACCGCGCACGACTCTTGCACACAACAGGGCACCACCCACCGCACCTGTGGCTCTTCGTGTCTGCCAGCTTCCCAGGACTCCCCGGGGAATACCTAGGAATGCCCGTTCTCACCAGCCGACCTCCTGCTCCTCGAAACGCCTCTTCACCTTCGTTGCCATTAGTCGGCCACGCGCAGAGGGGGGGGAAGGGGGAGGGGGGAAGGCTTCTTAGAAGCACGCCTGCTTCTTAGAAGGCGCGGGCCTTCATTATAGATGTAAGCCCGGAGCCTTCTAAGGAGCAGCCTCCTTCTGAGAAGCCTTCCCCCTCCCCCACACCCCCTTGTGCGCACCGCCAAATGAGGATGCTTTGCTGGGATAGGGTCAGGACCTTTGGCTCAGCGTGTCGCTCCGCCGGTTCTGGCCCACCACGCTGCGACGCGACACGCCATCCACAGCCCAGTCCCCCAGCGTCAACGTCCAGGGCTTTGCCGAGCCTGCCGCGGAGCGGAGCGGAGCGACGCGCTGCCCGCTCGCAGGGCACAGCGTGCCGCCCGGGCCGCCAGGGCCACACGCCAGGCAAAAGTCCCCGACCGCAGTTGCTCACGACGTGGGCCCCCAGGGTTCTCCGCCCCATCTCCAGGGCTGGCTTCTCGTCGCGGGTCGTTTTTGTGATCGTCCGCGCGGCCCAAGGGAGGCCTGGTGTGCCTCAGAGCGCCCACCGTTTTTTGCTTGGCGGCGCCCCGGGGTCCATCCTGGGCCCAGGATCGTTGCACTGCGCCCTCTGGGCTTGGGCAGGAGAGCATACGGCAGGGAGCTTCTGGCTCAGCGTGTCGCTCCGCCGGTTCTGGGCCACCGCGCTTCGGCGCGACGCGCCATCCACAGCCCAGTCCCCCAGCGTCAACGTCCAGGGCTTTGCCGAGCCTTCGGCCCCGCGGAGCGGAGCGACATGCTGTCCGCTCGCGGAGCACAGCGTGCCGCCAGGGTCGCCGGGGCGGCAAGTTCCCGACCGTAGCGTCGGACCCTGGGCCCAGGATGAGCCTGGCCAGGCTCGATGTAAAGCGTACACAGTCGGGAGCTTTGGCTCAGCGTGTCGCGGCGCCAGTTCTGGTCCACCACGCTTCGGCGCGGCGCGCGAACCACGTCCCCATTCCCGATCGTCAACGTCTGGGTGAGAAGTCTGACCACCAGAGCACGGCGAAGGGGCGGTCCCCCAGACCCTCGGGCGGCCGGCCAGGCGCGCAATCTCCGACGACGGCGCCGCCGCCTACGACAGCAACGACCGACGCCGTCCAGAGGCACCCAGAAGCACTTCCAGAGGTGTCTGAAGTTTGAGCTAGACGTAGATGACTATGATGACGACGATGACGCCGACGACGCCGATGCTGAAGCCGACGTCGACGCTGAGGCCGAGATTAACGCCTGCGTTAGCGCCAGCGACGGCGACGGCGACAACGGCGGCGGCCTGCAGTGGCGGCGACGACCACGACGCCGACGACCGCGACGCCTCCAGCCAGACGCCGACGACCGCGACGCCTCCAGCCAGGCGCCGACGACCACGACGCCCCCGACGACGACCACCACGACGCCGCCGACGACGCCGCCGGCGACGACGACTCCGACGCCGATCGACCCGCGCAGGACGCCGGCCTGGCCGCCGGCGCCCCCGCGCCCCCCGGGCGGCGCGGCGCGTGGGGAGGCGACCGCCGTCCCTCCCTGGCCAAGCAGAGGGCTCAAGGCTAGGGTGGGCAATTCTCCTCGCTAAAGTAGGCTCGAGGCTAGGGTAGGCTAGGGTAGGTGCTGCCATCCTCCACCCCCCCCCGGACCCGGGAGTCGATGTAAGACACAGGAATCTGACCCAATGTCCATCCGACCTGCGAATTCATACTATCCCAGCCAGGCTGGTATCGACCCCCCCGCCATCCTTTGCAAAACACAGAGCGCGCACACTCGCTTATCAAAACCATAGGTTTTGTAGCCTGAGATCCTGGCACTGCGAATGTTTCACACCGGACGTTTTCGCCCAGGTTCGGGCCCCGGGGCCTTCACAGATTGATCAGGTTCGAAAAACGGTGACGAGAGATGGGGTCCTGGGCTCCAGTTGTGATTTTTGCACGTCTCACTTCCTCTCCTCCTCCCCCTCACTCCTCCTCCCATGTCGGCACGCTCCTCAGACGCTGCGTGGCCCCATCGGGAGCTCCACCGAAGGCCCCAGCGGCAGGGTCCACATGCGGCTCCCCGCACACCGCATGTCCATGTCGGCACACCTGCCACACGCCTCGTGGCCCTACAGGGGGCTCCACCGAAGGGAAGGGGAAAGAGGCGGGAGGGGCCAAGGGCACAAGTTGTTTGTGTGTGTGATTGCATGTGTGCGTGTGTGTGTGTGTGTGTCTGTAGCCTTGTGTTCAAGGCTCTTTTTCGCATTTTCCAAGATATAGCTCTCCGCGGCGTCGCAGACACGAGCCAATCCCCCCGCCTTGAAGTGGGGCTGTCCACCCCCTGCAGCCGGGCATGGCACGCAGGGTCGTCGTGCACGACTCTGCGCAGTCACCGGACGGCACCGGGCAGGTCAGCGCGGTCAGCGACGTCCTGGACGACCACGCCAGCTTTGAGGAGTTCTGGGCGCAGATGGTGAGCCTGCTGCAGAGCCCCGTGAGGCTGGGGCTGCTGAAGGACTCCAGGCTCGCCGCGGCATCGCCTGAGAGCTCAGAGTTCACCGTCACCCACATTCTGGACGGGGCGCTCCTCAAGAAGATGGCACGGGGCGGAGGCGAAGACCAGTCGCACGAGTTGCGCTACGAGGTGGACAAGGATAGGGGCACGGTGCGCACGGAGCTGCTGGACCAGCACGGGGTCCCTAGCCCAGAGGTGGACTACATGGTGCTTCACAGGACCGCCATGAAGCAGACGGAACTTGAGGGAACCCGGGACCCTCATAAAACGGTACAGAATGAGAAGTTGGTCCCAGGGAGGCCCTAAGTTCCAGGAGTTGCTTCCCTCAGGACCCGTCCCCAGAGCCCCGACGTCGTCAATGTTTCATGATGCGGAAGTTTGGACCCATTCCCCGGGGACCGGTTCTTCGTCCTGAGCAGTTGTTTCCCGCGGCGCGGCAAGGGCCCCTGGAGGCCGAAAATATGGAAGATGGTCCGTCGTTGGTTTTGTCACGACGCGAGGGGCTTTGGGGGCCTGCCTTTGTGGCCAAGCAGGAGCCCGCTGCGCCTCGAGTCGTGGGGGCGGCTGCCCAGCGTCCGCCGCGGCGGCGAGCGCAAGGCCGAGAGGCTGCAGGCCATACTGGAAGCCGTGGTCGCCCGGGGGCCGATGGGGCGTGGGCGCGTCGAGGTGAGCCCGAACGTGCAGGTGCTCGGAGGAGGAGGCGAAGGGAGAAGGAGGGGGGAGGAGAAGCAGGAGGGGGGAGTAGGAGGAGGAGCAGGAGGGGGAAGGAGGAGGAGGAGGAGGAGGAGAGGAGGAGGGGGAGGGGGAGGAGGAGGAGATGAAGGAGGAGATGAAGGAGGAGGAGGAGGAGGAGGAGGAGGAGATGATGGAGGAGGAGGAGGAGGAGGAGGAGGAGGAGGAGGACCGAGGAGGAGGAGGAGGAGGCGAAAGGCTCGCGGTCCCGGACCAGCCGTAGGTCTCGCCGAGCTCCCCTCGAGGGCCGGAGGACCTCGGCTCCGGGTGCTTTCCCCAGCTGGGCTCAGGGGGGAGGAGGGGGTGCTGATGCCGTCGAGGTTAGCCAGCAGGTCGACCCTGCCAAATCCAGGGCACCCTTGCTGTGTCCTGTGCTTCCCGACCCATGCCCTCTGCATTCCAGTGGCAACGTGGCCCGCGGAAGGGTCTTGGGTCCTCTCGCGTGTCTTTCTCCAATCAACCCCGACGGTACCGACACCTCTGCCCTTCCCTCGTTTTGGCCTTCTTGAGCCTCGTGGGAGGCCTTCGTCGCCTCGGCCGGGTTATCCTCGAAGCTCTCTGGTCAGGACGCACTTTGGGAGAGGTCCTGGGAATGCAGAGAAGAAGAAAATGCAGCTGGCACGAGAACCAAGAACGGCCCTAATTTGTGAGGGGTGCCCGTGTGCTCTTCGCGTGTGACCTTCCCTCTTGGAATGTTTTTCGCTTTGGGTATCTTTGACTTGGCACCTCGGCGAAGGCGCTCGCGTTCTTCATCCATGTTATGATGGCCTTGTGTCGACTTTAATCCGAAACTCTCAGAGGTCCGTACGGATCTCTTGGGTCTGCGCGGGACCCCCCTGGCAGCGCCTCCGCCACCGCCCCTGGCGCGCTCCGCGCGCGCCAGGGAGGAGTGCCCAGCGCCGAACCACGAAATCCGCGCAGACCTCCGAAGGCTCATGCTTGTGCAGCGCTGTGACTTTTCTGCAGGTGCCCCCCGACTCGGGGCTCTACCGGGCCGTGTCCGGCCCGCTGGACGGGCTGATCGGTTTCGAGGAGCTCTGGGCCGGCATCGTCAGGTTCTGCCGAGGCGGCTGCACGGGCGAGGGGGCGGAGTTCACGGCGAAGTGGGTCACGGAGGGGCCCTCGGAGGACGGCGTGGCGCACTACCGCTTGGACGAGGACCCATGAGCACAGATGCAGTCGCCCACGGCAGATTACGGTCAGGCACTTTTGCACAGCGCGTCGAGCCGCCGGTTTTGGTCCGCCACGTTCCGGCGCGACACGCCAATCACGTCCTAGCCCCAAGCGTCAACGTCCCCCGCGGAGTGGAGCGACACGCTATCCGCTCGCAGGGCATAGCGTATCTCCAGGGCCGCCGCCGGGACACGCCAAGCTAAATTTCCTGACCATGGGGAGGTTGGGATGGAAGCACCCCTCGAGAGGCTCATACATGTGACATGTTTCATATTGTGTGTTCGCCGCACGGAATACTTTAGCTCCGGTGTGGCGTTCGCTTTAGCTTAACAGCTCGTCTGGTTTGAGCTATAGTTATAAGGCGAGGTTTGGTGTTCGCGCTCCTTCTGCGGATAGCTCGATCACCATCGCAAATTTAAGTTTGGGTTACATGGTTCACGAAGCTGCAGCTGCAGCAGAAGTGCTGTAAGTGGTGTGGGCTTACATGTTAAGATTTACTGATGGGCTTAATGTTCGTTTGAGCTTAATTGTCAGCGTCGGCTGTGACTGGTGCGTCCGCCTGTGATGACACGATTGCTGTAGCTTCTAGATAGTGGTCGCAGGTTTTGTATGGGCGCTCTGGGCAGCATTTGAGCGCGGGGAGAAGTCGCGCGAGCGTCGTGGCCCCTATTGGCTATCTTCTTGCTTGTCTCTAATGCTGCGGGACGGCTATTCACGGCTGAGGCGGATCCCCACCCTGCGCGCCCGCGAGCGCGTTCTCGTCGCAGGTGAATGGGATTTGTCTCACGCGTGGCCGTCCCGCTGGCGGGGTGCGTTTTTCCTCTGTGCAGTATGCCTGCAGTGTGTGCCGTATGACGGCCATTGTGCGCAGTATGCCTGCGAATGCCGAATGCCGGCCCTGTACGCAGTATGCCTGCGATTGCTGCCTGTCAGCCCCTCTCCGCAGTATGCCTGCGCGCGCGGCTGTATGCCTGCCAGTGGGCGCCGCATGCCGGTCATTAAGCGCAGTATGCCTGCGAGTGCCGTATGCCGGCCCCCCCCCCCCCCATAGCGCAGTATGCCTGCGTGCGTTGCAGTATGCCTGCAAGTGTGTGCCGTATGCCGGCCCTTGTACGCAGTACGCCTGCGGTTGCCGAATGCCGGCCCAGTACGCAGTATGCCTGCGGATGCTGCCTGTCAGCCCCGGTGCGCAGTATGCCTGCGGCGTGCGTTTGCCTGCCCTCTTGCGCTGGATGCCTGCGGGTTATGTCATGTGAAACCGCCAGCGCGCGATAAGGACGCCGAGGGGGATACGTGCACGGCGCTTTCCGACGCGCGCGCAGCATCCATGGCGCTGGCTCGCTCAGACATCGTTGGGTTGCTTGGCGATCTGCCTGCTGGCGCATTCGGCACCGACAAAAATGCCATCAGGGCGCGCGCGCGCGTCTCCGTGCGTCTACCGCGGGCATGAGCCCACTCGCAGCGGCGCGCAAGGCCGATTGGGTCCTCTTCGTCGCAGCGGCCAACGCGGCGGAGGGGGGCGCATCGCCAGCTCCCGAGCTGGTGCTGTGCACCACGGTCGCGCGCCTGATGGCCGAAGCGATCGGGGCGGTCCGCCCGATTGATTACTCGGATGCGGCCACGCGCGATATGTCGATTGCGGCCCTGAAGCCAGGCGCGAAGCCGTTTGCGGGCGATTCTTCCGCGGAGTGGCGCGATGTCGCGATTAAGCCGTGCCACATCAATATGGTGCTGCGGACACAGTCGCGAGCGATGGAAGCCTTCGGGCGGAAGGCCCCCGCCCCGTTGGTGCGCGAGGACGCGGGCCGCCGCGCGGCGTGCCGCCAGGAGGGTCAGCAATCGGCCCCGGCGGAGGCGGCCGCCAAGCCCGCGGAGGAGACGACGCGGATTGCGGCGGCAATGGAAGAATACGTGAAGGCCAGCAAGGAATTGCTCGAAGAAAAGCGGGAGAAGCCGCTGGCGTTTGCCATGGAGGCGCGCCGCGTTTTCGCATGCGCGGGCGGCATTGTTCGGGGATGCGCGCCTCGGCAGGACCGTGTGCGCGAGGTCTGGCTCGGCAAGTTCCCCCGTGAGGGATTGCCGACCGAGGAGTCGATGCGCAAATTCGCGGCCGCGGGCCGGACGGCCCAGTCCCATGGCCGCTCATACATTGGGAGCGCCGAGGGCGAGAGCCTGCAGGCTCCCTGCTCGGCGGCACGTGCAATGACAAGCTTCCGTTTCGCCGATTGCTCCGCGCGCAGGACCACTGCAAGCCCCAATGGGCGCGAATGCCGAAGCTGGACTCGGTACCAGCGGGGGCGGGCTCGTGGCGCGATCGCGCGTCGGCCGTCACCGCGGCGAACCGCGCGGGTGCGGCCCTGGACCGAATGGATTTTCTCGGTTATGCGCACTTCCAGGTCGCGCGCGACGCAGCGCAACGCGCGCGCCCACGCGCGCCCCGTGGCGCGAGGCCCACGTAATGGAGTGGGGGCTTCGCTGCATCCTGTCCAAAGTGTTTGATCCCGTCGTGCTATTGGGATGCATGTACCAGCTCGCGCGCGTGAGCGAGGAGCACGGGGGCGTCGAGGCGCGCCCGCGGAGCGGCGGGCCCGATGCCCAGGGAGCCGCGCGCGGGAGCCCGCGCCGCGTCCAGGTTCCCTACACGTACGATTTGCTTCTCCGCCAGAAAGTGGCGAAAGACCTGGAACACGGCGACGAGGATGCGACGGCCTCGTTCACTGCGCTGTCGCGGGACATTCTGCGCGCCGCCAAGGAGCGCAGCGCTTTTGAGTGGCCGCCGCCCTGGCATCGTGCATCGCGCCGCGCGCTGTAGGAGAGAGTCCAGCAGTCGGACCGCCAGGCGGCGTTCGCCAAGGGCGGGGGCAAGAAAGGCGGCAACGACCGGCGCGACCAGGCGCGAGCCCGCGCGCGCGCGCCCCGCGAGCGCGAGCACGCGTCGCGGCGCGCGAGGCGGCGAAGCCACGGACCCCGGTGAGCCCTGTCCTCCGCCAGCGCTCGCGCAGCCCCCGCCGCGATACCTTCAGCAAGAAGGGGAGCGGAAAGGCCGGCAAGGGAGGGGCCCCCAAGGACGCGGGGAGCTCGTGGCACAAGCCTGAGCGAAAGGAGTCCTGGCGGTGGTGAAGCCAGGGCGCCGGCGCTGTGCATGCTAATTATTCGCCCGCCCGAGGCGCGCTCGCGCGCGCGCGCGCGCCCCCCCGCGGGGACGCCGCGCCAGCCAGTGATGCAGACGACGGGGCCTCCCCATTGCACCCTGCCGACAGCGGTGAGGGCGCAGCGTGGCGCGGGCCGTCGCCCGAGGGGCAGGAGGCGCCGCCAGTGCGCCGCGCGCGAGACCGCCCCGCCCGCGGCGAGCGCAGCGCAGGACGCGGATGTTGATTCCGACGACGGCGCCGAAGGCGGGGGCGGCGACCTTTGCCCCCAGCAAATCCACGATGCCGGCTGCGCATTTGAAGAGGCCCTTGCCCGCCACTCTACGGGGGCGGAGCCGCGAAGCGCGCGCGCGCAGATCAAAGCCGCCGTGGATGCGTTGCTCGACGACGAAGACAAGAGGGCGGGCATGAGCCCTCTTTGCCACGCCGCCTGGGCGGCACACTTGCCGCGAGTCCGCGAGATAGCGCCGCTTGCGGGACCTGAGCGCGATGCGGCGGTGGCGGCGAGCCAGACGAGCGACGCACTCTTGCAAGAGAGGCGCGAGGCGGCGTTGCAATTTTGGCGAGAGCGCAAACGTGCGACGGCTTCAGAATGGAAGGCGCCGCCCGGCACGCCGCTACCGCGAAGCACCGGCGGAGAGCGCGGTCGGGCGAGGCACGCTATGCGAAGTTACCATGGCATGTGCGCTCCGTCCTTGGGCCTGACAAGAACTTGTTGCTTTTGGCCGAAATGATGCAAGCTGCAGGGGTGACCAGCGACGCAGCGCGCGCGCGCGCGACAGCGGGGCGCGGCTCCGTGCTTGAGGCGTCCGACGAGAATTTGACGCGTGACTTGGAGCGGGGCTTCCCGCTAGTGGGGGTCCTGCCGCGCTCGGGCATGAACGCGCCCGTGACCCCCAAGGGAGCCGAATGCCCATCCGAGTTGCGCAGCCGAGCGGACACTTTGAACGCCGCCACCCTCGAGCGCGTGTCTCGGGATCTGGGGACCGACGCGGAAGTCACCCAGATTTTGCATGATAAAGCATACGAAGAGGCGCGCGCCGCGCAAGCCAGCGGGGACAGTCGCCCATGCTGCGACGTCCGCGAGCGTGCAGGTGGCCGCGGGCCAGGCAGCGTGGGTCCGGTTGTCCGACCTGCCACGCGGGGCGGCGTTAAACCCGCGATTCCCTGTAGACGAGGGATGGCGCTGGAAGTTGGAAGAATGGATACGCAAGGAAGGGCGCATTCGCCGCGGCATGCACCGTCCCCTCCCCTGGGCGCCGCGCCGGGAGCCAACGCGTCCAGGTACGCGCGATCGGCGATTTCACTGCCACGGGCGTTAATGACTGCGCCGCCGCAGCCGAGAGGTGCAGGCGGGCCCTTTCCCCCCCCCCCCGCCCCTCGCGCGCGCTGTCCGCTCTCCCGTGTCGCCGCGACCGCGCGCAGGGTGGATTCTCTCGATGCTCTGGTCGAGCTGGCGCGGATCGCGGCCGCGGCCGGCACGCCGGTGCTGAGCAAAGAAGATTTCATCGGTGCTTACAAAACGTTGCCCGTGCGAGGCGCCGACCTCCCGTTGGCCCATTCGGTATGGGCCAAGGGAGCCCGCGAGGGCTACTGTCTGCAACTCTTGAGCTGCCCCTTCGGCGCCGTGGGCAGCGGATACGCTTGGGACCGCGTTGGGGCGGCGCTCCAGGCGCGAGGCGCGAGCGCCGCGGCGGCACGGCGAGCGCCCCGCGAGCGCGGCAGGCCATCCTTGCCAAGCTGTTCTCGCTCGCTTCGGGCCGATTCGTGGACGATCTGTTCCGGGCCGACGCGGACAGGGGGCCCGGCACGGGCGGCCCCCGCGATGCCGCAGAGGTCCTGAGGGCGGTCGTCGAAGACCTTTTGGGCTGGCGCCTGGACGCCGGCAAACGCGTTGTTGCCGAGCCGAGGGCCACTGTGCTCGGCGTCGACGCGGAAGTGCGCGGATCGGGCGATGAGCTCTCGTTAGTATTCGCGATCGGTGGCGACAAGCGCCACAAATGGATCCAAGAGATCGAGTGGGTGCTGGAGGCAGGGAGAATGTCGCCGGCGGCGGCATCAAAACTTGCCGGCAGACTCGGATGGGGCTCCTCTGCGGTGTTCGGCAGAGGCACGCCCAAGCTCCCGCGCGCGAGCGACGCGCGCGCGCGAGAGCGACGGCAGGTGCCCGGGTATACCTCGCCCCGCTGTTCTGGCACGCGCAGCAGCGGGGATGGAGGTTGAAGTCGCGGCTCCGCGGGGCATTGGAATGGTGGCTGCGCTTCCTCCGGAGCGCGCCGGTACGAGCGGTGCCCCTGCGGGTGACCCCGGAGCGGCCACGCTACCTCGTCGATTCCGACGCGACGGGCGGCGGCAGGCGACATACGCGCGCGCCTGTTTGGAACGGCGCCCGCATTGCCCGGCCCGCCCCGCCTCCGCAGGCTCGCGTGGGTCATCACTGGGCCCAGCGGTAAGCGCTATGCAGCGGCTGATGTGCCCTCGTCGATCAAGCGGTGGACGAAGCACCGCAAGGCGCAGGCGGGAGCGCCCCGGCCACGTGTAGCCTGGCGGACAGCCCGCCGTGTTGCGAAAGGTCGCGGCATGGGAACTCGTCGCGGCCGTTTGCGCCTTGCATCATTTGCTCGCGACGCTGCGCGATGCGGAAATCGTGTTGTTTGTCGATTCGAAGGCGCGGCCGGGCGCGGGTCGCCGAGCTGCCCGTGCGATGCTCCGCTGACCGCGCCAGGCCGCGCTCGGGGTGCTCCTACGCGGGACCTCGCGCCAGGCAGATTATAACGCGCTCGTGGCAGATATTTGGTTCGCAGCAGCGACCGCGCGGTGCCTCCTGAGCGCGTGGTATGTGCCATCCGCGCTCAACGTGGCAGACGCCCCTACGCGGCCCGCCACGAAGGCGGCCGCGATTGCGGCCATGCACCGCGAGGGCTTCACCCGAGTGGCGTGGCCATGGCCCCGCGCGGCGCCCTGGCATTCGCGCGGGCATGCATAGCAAGTAGCACAGGGCAATTTGTAGGGGGCGCAAAGGCTTGCGCGGCGAGCGCGTGACGACCAGGCCCGCCGCGAGAGGGGGCCCGCGGGCGCCATGCTTGCGTGCTTGTCACACGCGTCGCGGTGGACGCCCGAAAATGATTCGCATCCGGTAGGCGCGGAAGCTCTGCAGTGTCTGGCATCCATGCTCGCAGCCGAAGGAGCGGCGTATCCCCCCGACCTGTCCGGATTCACGGCGAAGGAGGCGAGGGAAGTGTTCCCGTGCCTCCGGGAGTGGTCAGAGTGCTTCACCGTGACGCTTATTACTCACGCGCGTAAGCTGACCCACGAAAAGGCAAAGCGGCCCCGGGAGGACGATGCAGCGGCATCGCTCTCCCAGGTCGAGCGCGCGCGCGCAACTCCGCCCCATCCGGCGGAGCAAGCAAGGCCGGCCGCCGCCCGCTGACCCGTGGGCGCGAAGGCGGCGGAAACGTTACTCGAGAAAGCGGCCAAGTGCCCGGCACCGGCACCGGGCTTGCGCGCGAAACGCCGGCCCGGCGGGGGTTTGACGCCTCAAGAAGCCCTCGCGTTGCTCTCAGCGGCAAGGCAGGCACGGCAGGCACCACCGCGCGGCGCCACCGTCCTCGTGCACCGCGCGCGGCGCGGAGGTACCAGCGCCGCCGATGCTGGCAGAGGCAATCCGCCAGCTGACGAAACTCCAGGCTCCGCCCGCGATATTCATAAGCGAAGGCGGCATTCCGCGGGAGGTGCGCGCGAGGCAGGACATCGGCGCGCGGCGGGTGCCAGGAACACCTCGTCGGCGCGCCGAGGAATTGCGGGTGTCAGGAGCAGGACTGGAGTGCATGCGCCGCATCCAGATGGCCGCGCTGTGGCGAGAATTCCACGCGTGGAAGCTCTCGGCATACCCGTATGCCTCGGCGGTGGAGTTGTACGGCCAGGCGTGCGATGCGGCAGGCGTCCCGCCCTGGCCGCCGTGCGCCATCGCGCGGGACATGATGGTGGCGCTCTGTCGCCGCCCGGGGACCCTGTCGAACTATTTGCAGGGCATTCGCTCAGTCCTGCATCTGCTCCGCGCAGACACAGGGTCTTTGGCGGACACGCGGACCCTGGTATTCGGTGCCCGAAAGGTACGGCCGCCGCGCGCGTCGGCCGCGAGCCCATGATATCGGCGGCAGGCGGAACCGCCTGGTGCGCAAAGATTTCGCGCGCGCGCCACGGCCGAAAACGTGCGCGCGATGTCGGATTGGCTGCGCGAGGCGCGGCCGCGCGCTCTTCGAACTAAGCGGCCTGCCGTGCGTGCCGGCCCGCGGGCCTGGCGTTTGGCAGATCGGACGCGGCGATATGGCCGACGCTTTCGTCATATGCTGGCAGTTCTGCTTGCGCTTCGGCTCCGAAGTAGTGGGGCTGAATGCGCCTGGGCATAGTGCCGTCTCGCTCCACGTAGACGAAGGAAAGCACCAGGTGCAGGTGCAATTCCGCCAGCGGAAGGGGAGAGTGGCTCCCGACCCGGCGGGCCGAGCGCGCGCGCGCGGCGGGGCGCGCCCCGGGCTCCCCGCATCGCGAGGTCTGGAGGGTATGCGTATGCCAGCTCCAGGGCAAACGATTGTGTGCGGTCTGCATCATTCGGCATTCGCTCCGGCCCGGCGAGCAGCTCCTGCCGGGCGTCTCTTACGTGGACGGGCTGGCTTGCGTCAAGCTCGCCGCTGCCCACCTCGGGCTCCATAGGGCATTGGAGTGGGGGACGCATTGCTTCAGGCGCGGCCGGGCCGACCAGGCATGGGCTCCCCTTGCCGTCCCCTGCCTACCCAGGGCCCGCGCGCAGTTCGTGTCTCTCGCACACAGGCACTCCGCACCGGGGGGCCAGCAGCGCTGTTCTTCGAAGGGGGTCGGAGATCTGTGGCCGCGTTCGGGCGCTCCATTCCGACGGGGGGCACGGCCGCGCTGCCTGGGTCGCGAGGGCGCGGCGCTTGGCGGCGCACAGGTACCCAGCCGCAAAGACGCGAGCCATGGTGCTGGCGGCAGAAGCCGAGATCGCGCACTCCGATTCCGACGAGGCGCCGCCCTGCAGGCATCGGGGTCGGGGCTCCGCGGCGGCGCGTGGCGCGCAGGACGCGCCGATCGCCGCGGAAGCGGTGCAGGGGCCGCCCAGGCCGTGAGTCAAGCAGACCAGGCATCTGCGGTCTGCTTAGAGCGCGCTTGGGCGTCGTTCCGCCGAGCATGCATCGGGAGGCGTCGGCGAGGTTGCTCGGCTCCGCGACGCCGACTCGCGCTCACCCCACCGCCTGGCCTGGGCCTGCGCCAGTCGACGGTTGTGCCCTGCGTTAGCGCGGGCCCAGCCTCGACGCGACTTCTCATGGGCGCTCTGGGCAGCATTTGAGCGCGGGGAGAAGTCGCGCGAGCGTCGTGGCCCCTATTGGCTATCTTCTTGCTTGTCTCTAATGCTGCGGGACGGCTATTCACGGCTGAGGCGGATCCCCACCCTGCGCGCCCGCGAGCGCGTTCTCGTCGCAGGTGAATGGGATTTGTCTCACGCGTGGCCGTCCCGCTGGCGGGATGCGTTTTTCCCCACCCGCCCGACCCTGCTGCGCGAGCGCACTGGCGTCGCAGTGGCTGCTAGTTGTGTCGAGGCTGGGCTGACCCAGCGCCAGGCTTGGGGGAGGCGTCGGCGAGGTTGCTCGGCTCCGCGACGCCGACTCGCGCTCACCCCACCGCCTGGCCTGGGCCTGCGCCAGTCGACGGTTGTGCCCTGCGTTAGCGCGGGCCCAGCCTCGACGCGACTTCTCAGTGAATACGTATTCTGGAGTTCAGCGTCTGTGTTAGTTACTGCGGTGTGTACAAACAGAGTTACGGTTGTCGTTTCAACCTGTCATGTGTGCTTGCAGCTTTCGCGCAGGCTTTGGAGTTGTCGTTCGGTGTGGCTTTGGCTTAGCGCTCGGCGGTGTGAGTAACTGCCGCGTTAGCCATAGACTAAGATGTGGCTTAGCTCCAGGATGGTGGCGTTCCGAATCCAGCTGCCCGCGGTAAACCCGGCACCGCGCCAGCGCAGCTCGCGCAGTAGAGCAGCAGAGAGTTGGTCGAGCTCCAGCAGCGCTCCAGCCCAGAGCCCTGCCTGAACTGGCGCGAGTTTTGGGCACGCTGCCCGCGTCCGCACCCTCATCACTAAGTCATGACACTCCTCCTCCTCCTCCTGATGGTTGGGAGTCAGGACATCACATGTCAAAGTGCCGCTCTTCCCTCCTCATCCTCCTCCATTCTTTTTTCCTTGTACATAATTTCTCCCTGTCGCACCCCGCGGCCAGTTGTTAGGGCGGGCTGGGCGTTTCGCCTGAGACTTTCTCACCATTCCTGACCCTGACGCTTTAAACATGGCAACAGCTTCACAGATGGAAGGCGGGTCGTTTTCAAAATGTGTCTCTCGCCTTAGCGCCGCGCACATTCATTGCAAACAGTTGCAAGAATTTCACGGATTGAGGGCGACTGGTTTTCAAAATGTGGTTCTCGCTTTAGCGCCGCGCACATTCGTTTTAAACATCTGCCAGAGTTGCACGGATTGAGGGCGATTGGTTTTCAAAATGTGGCTCTCGCCTTAGCGACGCGCACACTCGTCTTAAACATGTGCAAGAGTTGCACGGATTGAGGGCGGCTGGTTTTCAAAATGTGGTTCTCGCTTTAGCGCCGCGCACATTCGTTTTAAACATTTGCCAGAGTTGCACGGATTGAGGGCGATTGGTTTTCAAAATGTGGCTCTCGCCTTAGCGACGCGCACACTCGTCTTAAACATGTGCAAGAGTTGCACGGATTGAGGGCGGCTGGTTTTCAAAATGTGGTTCTCGCTTTAGCGCCGCGTACACTCGTTCAAAAATGCAAGAGTTCTACTGATTCCCATGATCAGTGTACCAGAGACGGTGTGTTGGAAGGATTCAAGATTATGAGGGCGCAACAGCTATGTTGATTCGCGGTGTTGGAGTCCCTGGAACGGCGTTCTGGCACGATTCAGGATCCTCGAGACGCAACAGTCAGGTTGATCCGTGGCGTTGGAATCCCGAGAACAATATTTTGGCATGCTTGAGGGTCGTAAAATGGTTGTCTTCCAACGATGCAGTTCCCTTAGTGGAAATGAATCCTTGCAGGGGCCACTGAAGAGGGAGCTTGGAGGGAGGGTTTGTTCCAACATCGTTGATGGCTTTTGGGTTTACACTGGTCCTCCTCCTCCTCCTCCTCCTCCTCCTGCCCCCCTCCCCTCGCCGTGAAGGAGAGGGTCCTTGAGGAAAGAGGGGGCCTTGGAGGTCTCGGGTCGCTTGCCCGCTCCTGGGGCCTTCGGGCGGGCCGCCAGACCGCCAGAGTTGGTCCCATCGGTGACGACGACGACGACGATGACAACGATGACGACGAAGGACGGCGGCGGCGGAGGCGGCGGCGGCGGCGGCGGCGGCGACGACGACGACGACGACGAAGGACGCCGGCGGCGGCGGCGCAGTCCCTCGGCCTGCCGGGGCCTCGGAGAGTGTCCATCAGGACCCGTGTCGCGCATGCCAGCAGTTCTCATCACCTCTTGAGGGCACATCCGACGCTTCTCGCTTGGCATCGCTCGGACGTGTGCATTACTTTCCTGCGAGCACTATCGAGGAGCATCTTGGAGCATCTTGCGAAAAGATCCACGCACGAAGTCGAAAAAGTGCACAGTGAATGGACGTCCGAGCGATGGCGAATAGTCCTTCCCCCCTCTCGAGGGCGCAGCCGACGCTTCTAGGGGCTCATTCAAGCCCTCTTGGGGGCAGCTGGGGACCCGTAGGAGGGTCTCGGGCCAAACTCGGAGAGTTTCCCTCAAGACCCGTTTCGCTCGTGCCAGCAGTCTTTCCCACCTCTTGATGGCATATCCGACGTTTCTCGGGCCTAGCTGCCCCGATACGCCCGTTTTTGAATGCAAAGCGCGCCGTGCTCAAAACGTCCGTGTCAACACGCTGCGTGTTGGCTCGGCACGTCTTGGCCCACGTTTTTTGGCGCGAACGTGTCGCGCCAGACCTACGTTTTCAGTCCACGTGTTGAGCTCCGTGGCAACACGCTACGGGCTGCGTGTTGCGTATCGAGGCTGCTAAGTTCTCGGGGGCTCATTGAAGCCATCTTGGGTGCAGCTGGGGACCCATTGCGGGTTCTCGGGCCAACGCTGTGCACGCTTTTGTCGACCGAGCTCTCCCGAAGAGGCTCGGCCGAAGCATCTTCAGAAAGTCCGGGCCGGTCTTGGAGAGAGCCATCGGGCAGTCTTGGGGTCGAATTGGGGGCGTCGTAGGGCATTATGAGATTGCTCCCAGGCGATCTGAAGCCGAACAGCTTCAGAGAGGAGGAATAAGAGGGGGAGGGGAGGAGGAGGAGGAGGAGGAGGAGGAGGTGGACGAGGAGGAGGAGGAGGAGGAGGAGGAGGAGGAGGAGGGGGAGGAGGGGGAGGAGGAGGAGGAGGAGGAGGAGGAGGAGGAGGAGGAGCCCCCTCTGGGCTTCCCACGAGCGGCTTCTGTCGGCCCGCTGGCCCCAGGTGCCTCGGCCTGGTCCCCGCAAGGAGGGGGGTGGAGGGGCAGTGGTTTCGCTCGGGAGGTATTCTTGACTGCCCCTGGGCCCGAAGACGGCCCCCGCAAGCAGAAGAGAAAGCAAAGAGCAAGCCCGGCGCGGCCCAAGTCAGGGGCCTTCCTTCTTCCACAGCTACCCACCACAGTTCACAGCAGTGCAAGTCAGTGCTGGGTATCGTGTAACATGGCTTGGCACTGTTTTGCGGTGCTCGGCCTTGCTTTGCATTGCTTGGCCCTGAGTGGCATTGCGTGCGAAACCGAACGAGGAAACCGAGGAACCCGAGGGAGCAACCCCGAGGAACCCAAGCGAGAAGCCCCGAGGAACCCGAGAGGCGCGCCCAGAGGAGCCCAAAGACCACGGAGCCGAGCAGCGCCGAGCGCCGCCTCCTTGACGAGAGCCGCCGCGCCCACCATAGCTTCTTCACGGAGCAAGCAGGAACCCCTCAGGCAGCGCCTGCTCCGGATCTCGTAACTGGGGGGAACGAAGAATGACGTAAACAGAAAGTTCGTAGGTCCAGCGCGGATCCGAGAAATCCGCGCGGACTTCCGAGTTGTTATGTTTATGTCATTCTTCGTTCCCCTAATTAGTAACAATGGGGGGGAGACAACTGTTGGGGAGGTCTTACGGGCCTCGTCAAGCAAGATTGCGGGGGGGCCTCGATATTGGACCCTTTGCTGTCTCTCTGGTGGGGGTCTGTTTCGAGCCGTCGTGTAATACGCCCGGGGGAGTCTGCAATTTTTTTTACATTTTATGAGGATTCGGGGGGGTCCAGTTCCCTGCCAATCGCCGCTCCCTGGCGACGCCGACGACCACGACGCTCGCGACGACGACGACCCTGGCAACGCCGACGCCAACGCCAAAGACAACGACATCGACGATGACGAAGAGGACGACGTCGACAAAGACGACGATAGACTCCAACGACGACGACGACGACGACGACGACGACGACAACACCGACGACGAAGAAGAGAACGACCAAGACCGCACTGACGACAACGACAGATGACGACGAAAATCACGAAGAACCCGACGACGACGACGACGATGACATCGACAACGACGACGACACCGACGACGACGATGACGACGACGACGACACCGACGATGAAGACGGCACTGACGACGACTACGACGACGCCGACGACGACGACGACGACGTCACCAACGAAAGCAACAAAAAGGACGACGACGAAGATGACGACGACGATCCCGACGACAACGACGAATACAATAAAGACGGGGACACCGACGGCAACGACACCGACTGCGACTAAACGATTACGATGAGTACGATGCTTATTTGCTTATTTAGGTGATGCGGAGACGATGGTGATGATGGACCGATGTTACAAATGGCGCCCAGTCCTTGATCGGATCATGGTCGCTCATATCTCAGTGGTTCTCCGCATTCGCCGTCGTCCCTCTCGTAACAGGGGTCTCGAGTGTGTTACCCCGTCAGCTTCGTCAAGGCAACTGGACGCCACCTGACGAATACAGGACAAGAGAGGCACCGCATCCCGCACAGCGAATTCATCGGCAGAGCTCACCCTCCAGGGCTCGTTGGGCTACGATCCGCAGAGGGTGGTCGAGCACCTCATGCGCGAGGTCTCGAGCTCCCTGGGGGTCTCCCTCACAGACGCCTCGCTGACGGGCGCAATGGGTCCAGGGACATGGAGTTGGTTGGCTGCACAGGATCCCTCAGCGCCGCCCGGTCGGATAAAGCTGCTGCTGGAGGATGCGGGCTCAGTTCAGCAACCCGTGGACTCCTTCCACGGCAGGGCCATCCGGCTGGGCGGGGACTTCGTCAGCGTGGCCGTGCACAATGACTTCGACTCCCTATCAAGCCAACCGGGAAACGGGGGGCGAAGGCAGGCGGACCGGGGCCCTGCCTTCGCCAACGGTCCCGGTCCCCGCGACGCGGGGCGGTAAATGGACTTGCCGGGCAGGGGCCGCCAGGAGCCCCGCTAATTGAAGTGGTGTCGCACCTCGGTTGCAGGTATTTTGTCAGATGTTGCTCCTCAGGCTGGTGCTCTCGGTGGCTCTGATCTCCAGCGAAATGGCGCTGCCGTGGCTGCGGGGGAGGTGCCGAATCCTCCGCGCAGCGACCACTCAAACTTCGGCGGCTCCATGGACCACCGCAGCCACCCTGGCACGCACCTCGCGATCTTCCACCGCTCATTGATCCGCGCGCGCGGGTTCTCGACGCACCATTCACGGGCGATTTCCGGGGCGCAGCTCGGAACAGCCAAGCTCTTTTTGCACGTGCTGCTCGTCGGCACCCGGCCAAGGCCAGGTACGTGAGGCATTTGTTTTCCCAGCACGACTTCGTCGTCACCTCCACGGCCCATGGGTCGGCGGGGGCTGCTGCAGCGTGGGACTGCCCGAGAGACTGCGTGGTTTGGTGGTCTCTCCGCTCGCCGCGGCGGGGTTGGGCTGATCGTGAGGCACGAGTTCCTGGACCAGTTCGACTGGGTGCGGGCGGACTGGCATGAGGTGCTTCCTGGCAGAGCTGCGGTACTGCGGCTTCGCGGCCCGGCAGGGTCATTGGATATCTTCGCCGTCTACCTCCCGACGGGCACGCCGCGCCTGATCGCCCCCTGCCCCTCAACATCGGCATCGTCATCCTCCTCCTCCTCCTCCTCCTCCTCCTCCTCCTCCTCCTCCTCCTCCTCCTTTTCCTCCTCCTCCTCCTCCTCCTTTTCCTCCTCCTCCTCCTTTTCCTCCTCCTCCTCCTCCTCCTCCTCGTCCGGCGGCCGACCCCACGCCCGAGTCGTCGAGGTGGCAGTGCGTCAGCAGCGCCTCGACTTGCGCCGGCGTGTGGTTGCAGCCTGCCGGTCATCCTCAGAGACGCTTCCCCTTGGGACAGGCGACTTCAACCGAGCGGGAACGACTCAGGCGGCCGCGATGCTGGCGATGAGCAGCATTTGTGCCAAGAGGTGCAGTCTCCATTTGACCTGTACAAGCTGTTCCAGGATGCTCCCACGCATGTTTCTGCCTCGGCCAGGTTCGGCTGGACAGGGTGTATGTCAATTGTGATCCGAATGAGCAGTTAGACCAACTTCTCGGTTGCGCGGCCCTGGAGTGGATCCCACGCCTCTCAGCCCATCAAGCCGTTTCTTTCTTCCGTCGCTCCCCTGCGAAGCGCTCTGATCAGCTTCGCCCGATTGCGCCAGAAGTGGTGCGACAGGAATGTTGGCCACAGCGGATCTCCACCGAGTTCCACGTTCCCTTGATCAGCAACCTAGCCTTCGACCAATCCAGTCGGAAGCTCGTGCTCCTGAAGCGTGCTATCCGGGTGGTGTCAGACCGCGCGGCATCGGAAATGGCCCGCTCGTTACCGCCAGCGGCACGCTTGGACGACAGAGTCGGATGGACGATGCGATTCGTGAGAGCTGCGGAGAAGGGGCGCATCGGGGCCATGCGAAGATGTTGGGCGGCATGCCGTGGATTACAAGATTTGGCACCTGATATGTTCTCTCCTGATCTTCGCCTCTGGCATGGTCTTCGCCCTTTTCGCCAGCATTCTGTCGAGCTGTCTCGCGACGCTGCGACCGCGGACCTCCAGGATCTGCGCCGGAAGCTTCCCTTGTTATCGGACGGTGAGTCCAGGGTCTGCCGCGGACGCAGCATGTCGAGGCCACGCCGGCCACGTCCGGGACGCCCTGGAATCGCGAGCGCCGCGCAGTTGCAAGATGGCAGAGTTTCGAGGAACCCAGAGGATATGGCGCAAGCGCTCTGGGCGCACCGGAGGGATGTAATTGGCGCTCGTCGTTGCAACACTGCCCCCCTTTCCAGGTGGCTGGCGAAGGAGATGCCGCCGCCGCCGCCAAGCGAGCCGCGCCAGGACACGCCTCCAGATTCCGAACCTCGCAGCAACTTCGCCGAAGCGGCGTGGAAGAAGCGTTGCGCCAGGCGCCATCTTCTGCGCAGGGCCCCGACGGCGCGCCCTTCCTGGCGCGGCGGAGGTTGGGGCGGGTCGCAGTGGATGCCCCCCTGGCCGCCGCTCTGGACATGGCTGCCCCAGGGGGCCCTGACCGGGTCGGGGCACTATACGAGGGCGACATGTTCCCGAGCCACACCTTCAACTCCAGCTCGACGGCGCTCCTGCCAGAAAGCCCCACGAACCAATCTGCGACCGCCGGGGATTTTTACGCGCCGTCGGACACCAGGCCACTGAACCCCTCTAGCTGCGAGAACCGACACCTGGCCAACGCCGTCCGTCTGAGGGTAGAGCCACTGCTTGCCGAGCGGGTGTCCGACATACAGCAAGGATTCCTGGCGGGCCGCCCCCTGCTTTCGAGCGCGGCTGCGGCGGACCGCGAGATGGTGCGCTGCGCTTTGCAGGAGGGCGCCGGCGCCGCCATCCTTTTTCGACTTCCGCGCCGCGTTCCCGAGCGTGGCTCACGATTTGCCCCGAAGCGCCCTCTCACACCTTCGACTCCCCGGATGGTTCCTTTACTTCTTCGAGACGCTGCACACGGACAACAGATGCGAGTTAGCGGTAGCCGGCCCCCGCCACCCCGGTTTCGCGTTGAGGGCGGGCATCCGGCAAGGATGCCCATTGTCTCCGACGATCGCGGCGACTCTCCCTCAGCAGAATGCGACGGGCTTACGCCGACGACCTCGCAGTTGTTATTCGAGACTATCTGCGCGCATTGCCGAGGCTGGCTGTCGTCTTCACCGAGTACGCTGCGATGTCGGGCCTCCAGTTGAATCTGGCCAAGACCGTCTCGGTGCCCTTTTTTTTCCGCGCAGTTAACGCGGATGTCGCGCAAGAGGTGGCCCGCGCCTGCCCCGCATGGGCAGGGGTTCGGATTGCCAGTTTCGCCAGGTACTTGGGTTGCTACCTTGGGCCGGGCCGTGGGAACCGCGCTTACGACGCCCCGATGCGGACGCATAGCGAGCGCGCGCAGGCGCGGGGATGCGTTGGCGCCGGGCAGTTCTACACGCCGACCGCCTACTCAGTCTTTGTGCTGCCAGCGCTCGCTTTGGTGGCGCAATTGGACAGGCCCCCGCCAGATTGGGTCGAGGCGGAGGTGGTGGGCGTCCGTCGACTCGCTCCGGGCCCAGGCCGCTGGCGCTGCCCACTGGACCTGCTCTCTTTGGAGCACTTGAGCTTTCCTAAGACCTTGCCCGACTTTGAGCCACAATCACCGCTTCTCAGTGCCAGGCGGCCCATTTGGAAGCCCTCGGACAGGGGGGGCCTGCAGACGGCTGCACGGGCCCGGGAACTCAGACAGCGGCGCGGTGGCCGCGTCGGAAGGGGCTGGGGCAAGCAGGGCCATGGTGAAGTTCTATCTGTCGGATCGGTCGCAACGCCCTTTCACGCAGACCGTGGATCATCGCGTCCGTCGCGGCTTCCAGCGATTCGTGAGCAGGGCCGCGGAGCCCGACCGCTCGATCTATATTACGGGCCGAGTGGAGGAACGCCTTCAGCGATGGGCAGTGCCCGAGGACTTGAGGCGTCGCGGCGAGCGCGCGGCGTCGATGCTCCAGCACTTGGCGCCGCTGGCCCCGCCCAGGGTGTTGGCTGCAGTCCTTCGGACTCTCTGGAATGGCTGGGTCACTGCCCGCCGGTGGCCCGGTGGGCCCATGGCCAGCTCGAGCTGCATATTCGGTTTCCGTCACACAGTGGACAGCATCGAGCATTATGCATGTTGTGCGGCCGTCGCTGATTTCTCGAGTCGCAGGTTGGGGCTACCGCGGCCCGCTTCGCAGGAGGCAGGGCTAGCGGCTAGCTGACTTTCTGTTATTGAATGCAGACCCAGAGCAGCGGGCCCCACGGGATCTCACTTTGCGGGCTCTCCGCACCGCGGCAATGCATCGAGTGCACAATTGGTGGAGACATGCGACGCGGCGCTCTTCGCGCATGGCGAGGGACGCGCTGTCCCAGGCCGCCCGTGACCTTGCGACTGGCCGCGCCGGTGCTGTTCGAGCGCTTGGTTCTGCATGGATGTAGTGCACAGGGCATCAGGCGCGTCGCGAAGCAGGTCGACGGCGCCCCCGGGAGCAGTGCGACGACCACCGCTACGCCGAGCAGCACCTCAAGGGGGACATAAGTTTCTGAGGCGTGCAGTACAGCATGCATCAGGCAGTTGTTTCCCCCCTTTCTCCTTCGTCTCTCGCTCTCCTCGTCCTCCCTCCCGCCCATCGCCCGACGATTCGCAGTGCCGACTTGTTGCGCTACCGGGCGGGCAGCGTCAGGGCGAAGCGCCCGCCCAACACGCCGCCAGGCGGGGACACTTTGCACGGGCCCCCTTTTTCCTCCGCCCCCCCCCTTTCCGCGCCCGAGTTCGGAGCGACACAGTTTTGCAGTTGTTTTTTGTCTGTAGTGGCCGTGGGGTACGAAACGGCCCCTCCTGCTGTCGTCTCCTTCGTTCATCGTCGTCTTCGTTCGTCATCGTCGTCGTTGTCGTCGTCGTCGTCGTCCGTCGTCCGTCGTCCGTCGTCGTTTCGTTTCTTCCGCTCCTCTCGCCCTTCCCTCTCCTTTTTGTTGGCCGTCGGCCTCTCCTCCTCCCTCGGGGGCTGTACTTCGTTGCTTGCTGGTGAACGGTGCGCTCTCGCGCGTCCGCTTGCGGACGCATGTTGGTACATCGTTCGCCCCCTGCGGCTTGGTACCGCCCCTGCTTTCTCCTTGGTCTCGCCCGTCGTTGCTGCTTGCTGTCGGACCGTAGCGCCCCCGGGCCAGGGGCAGTCGCCAAGTTTGTCCGGCCACGCTCGCAGGACAAAGTGTGCGTGGCGGCCTTCTGTGGGGCAGGATTTGTCCGCCCGTTTGCGCGCGCGTCATCGCAGGACTACGCTCCCGCATGCCGTTTGGGTGATTGTTCCTTGTGATAAGGCCCTGCAAGTTGTCTCGTTGCTTTTCGCCATCATGGAGACGATGGCCGTTTTGCCTGAGCAGCTTCGTTTAGTTATGCTGGCAATGCTGGCCAAGCCGTCTGGCGGCCTCCGCCCCATAGGCATCTTCACCTCGCCCTACAGACTTTGGGGGAGATGCAGGAGGAGGGAGGCGATGATGTGGGAGGAGGCTAACCAGCATGCTATGTTCGCTGCGTATGGTTTCAAGTCGGCTTCGGACGTTGTCTGGCGGCAGACTACTAAGAGTGAAGGTGCTGTGCAGCTTGGTAAGTGCTCGGCGTCCCTCCTCTGGGACATGTATAAGTTTTACGAAACCATGGACCTTGAGGACCTCGCTACCAGATGCGATGAGTTGGAGTTCCCCCAGGTTGTTTCCAGGCTCTGCATTGCGGCCTATCGGGCCCCCAGGTACCTGAACATCAGTGGTTTCATCCAGGGGCCGTACCTGGCGATTCGTGGTGTCATTGCTGGATGCAGTATTGCCACCACTTTTGTCAGGGCCTATTACATGAAAGCCTTTTTGAATGTCGAGCTGCACCCGTCTTCCGTCCTGGATCTCTACATTGACGACCTGGGCCTATCAGCTCAGGGTAGTTTCCACGAAGTTTATTCGGCCATCACCGTTGGGGCTGTGGGCTTGTTCAAGGCTGTGGAGGCCGATATTAAGTGCAAGGTCGCCCCCGACAAGGCGAGCCTCGTATGCAGTCAGCGGCGTCTTGGGGATAAACTCCTGGCCTTCTTGGGTGTCTGGGCTGGCCCTGGTGGGACCTCCTCGGCTGTCAACCTGGGGACTGACGACACCGCTGGACTGCCTAGGAGGGTCAAGGGCCGTTGTAGGAAAGCCAAGCAGCGCCGCTCCACCTTCGACAAGCGTGTCAACAGGATCTGCAAACAGCGTCAGGTCCTGGGCCGTTCTGCTAAGAAGATCTTCACCAGTGGGGCTTTGGCTGGGATAAATTTTGGCTGCGAGATCCACGGAGTCAGCGACTCCGAGCTTGGTCACATCCGCCGTCAAGCGGGTAAATGTATCAGACCGTCTTGTGGCGGGCGTAGCCTCTCTTCTGCTTTGGTTTGCGAGGATGACCCCACGTACTATGGGATGGTCGCTCCTATCGTTCGTTGGGGGAAGGAGGTGTGGGCGGCCCAGTATCACCAGTACTTGGGGGGTATGACTTTTAAGGAGCTCAGGAAGTGTTGGTCGTCTGTCTTCGAGGGAAAGCTGCAGCCCAAGACTTGGCGTTCTGTCGCCGGCCCGATCTCTGCCCTCTTCCTGTCTGTCAAGCGCATCGGTTGGTCCATGCCCAACTACGCCACCCTCGCCATGCATGACGGCACACCTGTCTCCCTCACCTTCGTCAGCCCTACCCTCTTGAAGGACATCCTCAGGCGGGCGGTGGTTAGGGACCTGGAAATGCATGTGGGAAGGAGTTTGGACGTTGGGTGGGATCGGGCTTGCTTCGACATCTGCAAGAGCCAGCTTCGTTCGAAGAAATATTCTGCTCTGGAGAAGGGTTCGATCAGGAACCTGTGCTGCGGTGGAGCCTGGACAGCCGACAGAGCCGCTGAGGTGGGCTACCAGCTCAGCGTCGAGCAGTTGCTCTGCCCACTATGTCGTGCTCATCCAGACTCTGTGCATCACAGGCTTTATGAGTGCCCAGCTGTTTCTGAGACCCGCAGCGAGCTTATTCCTCCAGAGATCCTTGAGATTGCCCTGGGTCCGCTGTCGGATGGGGATCGCATCCTTTTCGATCGGGGGATCTTCGAGCATCCCGAATCGTTCTGGCCTAGGGCCCTTAGCTCGGGGGGTGGGGCCATCCTGCCAGCTACTGAGGAAGAGGACTTCTCGGAGGAGCTCGCTAATGGGGACCTGCAGGGTAGTATCTATGTCGATGGGAGTTGTTTTTGGCATCCCATCCCAGAACTTTCAAGGGCGGGCTGGGGGGTTTGCATGGTCTCCCCCCAGGGCTCCCTCTTGTGCGCCCTGCATGGCCCTGTGCACCACCCGATCAGCCAGACAGCACCAGCTGGGGAGTATTGTGCCCTCGCCATGGCCGCTCTCCATGTTGTTGCCAATTCTGAAGTTTTTTTCTGACTGCCTTGCGGTAGTTAATCATTTCCGCCTGCCCCCCAGCGAACGTGTTTCGTTTAGGAGGCGTTATGCTGGCCAGTTCCTGTATATCAATAATGCCCCGTTTGTCCAGTCAGTGGTGAAAGTTAAAGCCCACCAGGACAAGGACGAGTCGGGCATTTCGGATGATGAGAGAATCCGAAGGGTCGGTAACGATTTCGCCGACAAAGCTGCGCAGCGCGGGGCCCGCTCTCACCCCCAACCTTCGCCCGAAGAAGAAGAGCGAGTGAACCGTGCTGTCAAGATTAGTAAAGTTGTGTGCCGACTAGCGGCCAAGTTGCTTCCAATGTGGCCACGATTGAACTTGGAGGGTGTTCCGTTTGTCACTCCTTGCCGCACCACCCGAGGTCCCGAGGAGCCCGTGGTCCAGCATCAGTGGCAGTGGCAACACTCTGTGTGGAGGTGCGTTGTTTGCAGGTTAGGCTCTCGTTCTTGTGTTAAGCCGCCTGGTGGTTCGTGCACCGGCGTTGCCAGAGCAGATCTGGACATCGCCGACTCTCTTTCGCACAGCGTAGTTATTCTGCCGTGCACGGATGGTTATGATTTTTATTTCTGCCCCAAGTGCGGGGGATTTATGCATCAAGCTGTGTTTGTCAAGACTGCTTTGTCCAAGGAATGTCCTAACGAGTTGCGCGGCCATGGCCGCACGAATTTTAACAAAGTCATGTCAGGCCGCCACCCAAGGAAGAACCTGGGGGTAGGCCGACCCGAAGAGTTGCCAGCAGGGGCGATTCCCGCCCCTGCGCCCTCGTCCTCTTTGCCCGTCCCCAACTTTTGAACGGATTGTTCGAAATCATTGGTCTCAGAGCGCTTTCCCTTTCTAGGGATGAGTTTTAGTTTTGTCTCGTCCCCCTTGCGGGGGTCGAGGAGCATCCAGCCCTTTTGGCGTCGTGTTGCGGCCCAACCGTGTGCTCGCTCTGCCATCAGCGTGGAGTGTTCGCAGCAGGCTGAGATGTTTTTCCCCCTGCTCCCCCCAATGCGGGTGTGGGCGAGGGGGTCGCCGCTGTTTCCATGGCACTGCGGGACTGGCAGCCGTTCGGCGTGAGTCCCCCCGCAGTTGCCGTGACGTCAGCGGCGGGGCAGGGCTGGTGGCGTAAGTGGCACGAGGCGCCACCCAGCCCTGCCCCTCCTCTGGGGGGAGGCGCCGTCCCCCCAGAGAGTACGGCTTGGCAGTTGTTGATGTTAAAAAAATCCTCCTCCTCCTCCTCCATCTCCCCCCCTCCTCCTCCTCCTCCTCCTCCTCCTCATCCTCCTCCTCCTCCTCCTCCTCCTCCATTTCCTCCTCCTCCTCCTCCTGTCGACCGAGGGCCAGCCTCGTTGAGGGCCGTTGTCGACCGACCTTAGGTTTTGCCAGTCGCCACGTTTCGCGCTCCAGCCACCGATGGGTGGGTTCCCACCCGCCTCTCGTCTGGTAGATACTCGCTGGTGCGCGTTATTCGCTGGTGTGCGTCATTCGCCCAATCACGCCACCATGTATTTGACTTTATACAGCTAGCGCGGGTCAGATCTGCTGCACATTTCTTTTGTGGCGTCGCTGATGTCACTGTTACTGTTCTTCCCTCGCCCTGTCTCGCCTCCTTCCTCCTGCGGTGCACCGGCCCATCCTGCCGTGAACCGCTGCGCACCGTGTCCCGTGACAGCCACAATGTTGGGTGGTTGCCGAATCGAGGGGCGAAATTCGTGACATGTTTGTTGCGCAGTGCCGCTCTTTGAAGGGTTCTCGGTGCGCCCCAGGGTGTACTCGTTGTTTGCCCGTCATCCCCCTCCCACCGGCGTGAGTCCGGAGCGATCGTGTGTTTTACATAAACGGCTGGAAGCCGTCAGAGTTGCGCACACACACACACACACACATCGCGTTTGTCCCTGGAGGTGGTGGCTGATCGGAGTTGCAAATCCGACTGCGAAGGTGACGGCGGATTGTTCATCTGGTCGCCGCGTGCACTCAGAGGCCCTTGGAGGGCACGGCGGATATGTCCGTCGGAAAAATTAAGGCACGGACGATGGAACGCAACACCGCATATTGTAACATTGTACATGGTATGACGGTCGTGTAACAGTGCCATGATGCTGATCAAAAAAATACCATGTTGGTGATACTCCAAAATGGTATTGCTTCTTGAAGGATGACGACAATGGAAGAGCAATAACGCAATCAAGTAATACATGATTGGTTACGAACAACGGGTGATGATAGTAGCAATTTGGTGTCAATTTTGTGGTGCGAGTGCAGGGCATTATGGTAAGCCGAACGATAAACATAGTCGTACTATTAATGTTTAAATGTTCGATGATTGGTGTCGCATCGCCATTTGATGTCGTCATCACCGCCATTGTCATCGCCACTGTCATCGCCATTACCATGATCGTGATCTCGTCATCGTCTCTGGTCGTCGTAGTCGGCGTGGTCGTCGTCGGTGTCATCGTCGTCGCCGCCGTCTTCGCCGTCAGTGCCGTCGTCGACGGTGTCGTCGAAATTGGTGTATTCCACTTCGTCGTCGTCGTCGGTGTCGCCGTCGTCGTAGTCGTCGTCGGTGTCGTCGTCATCGGTGTCGTCGTCGCTCGGTGCCGTCGTCGGCGTCGTCGTCGTAGTCGTCAATGTTCTCATCATCGTCGTCGTCCTCGTCGCTGGTGTCATCGTCGTACTTCGTCGGTGTCGCCGTCGTTATCGACGATGTCGTTGGTGTCATCGCCGTCGTCGCCGTCTCTGGCTTCTGCGTCGTCGTTGTTGTCGTCGTCGTCCCCACAGTCGTTGTCAACGTCGTCGTAGTCGTCGTCGATGTCGTTGCCGTCGTCGGGTTTATCGTCGTCGTTGGTGTCGTCGTAGTCGTCGTCGTCCGCATCGTCGTCGTCGCAGTCGTCGCCGTCCTCGCCGTCGGTGTCAGTGGCGTCGTCGTCAGAGTCTTTGTCGTCGTTGGTGTTATCGTCGTCGTCAATGTCGTCGTCGTCGTTTTCGTTGTGGTCGTACTCGCTGTCGATGTCGTCGTCACCGGCATCGCCGTCGTCGTCGGCTTCTCGAGGGGGTCCAACAAATAATGCCCAAACGCTTCTTTTTGGGGGGGGTCTAGACCGAAATGTCAAACGATGCCTCTGGGGAGTCTGGATTTTGGAGCGGTTGCACCGCTCTCGGGGGGGGTCACGCACGGGCCGTCAAACGCTTTTTGACCCCCCTCCACTATTGTGATAATTGGGGAAACGCTGGAAGTCAGGGGAAACCAAAAGATAACAACACTGCTACTCCCTGGATCTCTCTCGGTCGGGGTGTGTTCTGACCAGGATCTCGAGGCGAATCCAGCCGTGGCTACGAGGGCCTCCCGGGAGGCCCAAAGAGGCGAGAACGAGGCAAGGGCAGCGGAGGCAGTACCTCCCTGTTTTTTCTCTTTCTCTCTCTCTCTCTCTCTCTCTCTCTATCTCTCCATCTCTCTCTTTCTCTCTCTCTCTGCTCCGACATGGGGAAGAGACACAGGAGGGCGAGGCCCCCCGTGCGTCGAGAGGAGCTCGGCGAGATCTACTGCCGGGCCGAGACCACGAGCCTGCGGCAGCTCGAGGAGGAGCGGATCCTCGTGGCGCGCGACCCGCTGCGCGTGGAGCTGTGGGGGGAGGCGCCCGGAGAGCGCCGGGTGGGCCGGCTGCGGGTGGCCCAGGCGAGACGGGCGCGGGAAGCCGGGCCTCACGAGCAGGGTCGGAGCAGCCGGGGTCGGAGGATCGCGCCGCGTCGTGTCGGTGCATCGGCGACACGGCCCGATGTAGAGCCCGATGTTCTCCACGCCGACGTCGCCGATGCATCGGCGATGTTTCGGCGATCGGCGATGTATGGGCGATGCGGCGCGATCCTCTGACCCCACATGCTCGGACCCCATGCGGGAGGCCTCTGTGGAAGAATGATTGCGGAGGAGAAGGCTTCACTGTACCCAAGACATCCAGGCGTGAGGCGGCCAGCTGTTCGTTCTCTAGGGGGCCTTCGGGGGCGGGCTTCGGGCCCTGCGACAGTCAGAAAATCATTCGGGATGAAGAGCCGGCGATGAATCGATATTTTTGTTCGGCCACAGTTTTAAACAGCAGGCGTCCAGATGCGTGGCACGAGGTGTGAAGGCGCCCCGTGGCAGTTCAGACAGCTCCCGTGCCGCTGGCGGTGCGATGGAAAACCAGCCCCGAGGAAGGGGGGGAGAGGTCTGGGTGCCCACTTGGACACGGGCACAATTTTTCGGCGTTCGAAGAGGAAGACAGGCTACGACGTGAGTCGACGTGAGAATGCATTGTAGGAGGCCCGCGCGGATTCCCTGGGTCGACGCTGGACGGTCTGCGCGTTTGGAAAGCCGTGATCGTTCAAGGTTGAACGATCCACGCGGTGTCAGAAGCCAATGCCGAGGTCGTTCCGACGCGAGCTTGCCGCAGTGTGAGCCTGTCGACAGGTCCAGGACCTCATCAACACGGTCCTCGCCAGGCTGCACGGCGGTTCCCGCAGCGGGGCCCAGGTCCATTGCGGGGCGCCCTCGTGGGATGCTCCTGGCTCGCACAGCGTATTGTCCGAGCCACTGGACGCGTTGTGCGACTTCGATGCGCTGTGGGACGCGTGGCTGTCGCTCAACAAGGAGTCGATTAGGGCGAGGCGGGGATTTATCCGTAACCACCGCCTTGGGGATCCATCCCCCAGGCGGTGTTTATGGATCCATCCCCGCCTCGGAATACTGTCGAAACCGATAGTACGGATGGCCCCCTTCCTTTCGGCCGATTGTACGGATGGCGCGCTGAGGATACAGGCTTGCATCCTCACCGCGGCTCCTCACTATCAGTGTCGACTGTAAGGGGCGTGTCAATTGTGAGCAGAACGCGGTCACCCGCGGGGGCCCGAAGATCATCGGACTTCGCTCGTCGCGGTCTGGGCCAGAGCAGCTGCCCTTCTCCACGGGGGCGGCGCGGGGGCACGCGGGCGCAAAGATGATCGCGCGTCGCGCCTGGCGGGACGCGATGCGCGAATCCGGGTGCCTTGGAGGAAGAACAGGCTCGGGTTCTGGAAGCCGCTATGACCAGGTGCCCACCCCGTTTTCTCAGAGCCCGCCAGGCGGGCGAGTCTCAGCGGCTTTATTCAGAGGCGCCGAGAGCGGCCCAGAAGATTTGGTCGCCCCAGCCCCGCACCTTAAAGGACCCGTCGACAGAAGACGAGCCCAAGGAGGTCGAGATTTTACAGGACACGGCGTCCGAGTTCCGGATACGGAAGACCGTAGAGCCAAGCGAGGACCAGGGGGCGAGGCCGTCCGAGCAGACGAGGTACACGGTACGGTGCGAGGGGAAGGCTTGCGTGATGGCCGAGACGCAGCTGCGCAGCGGCCAGATCCGCGACCGGACTTGGCTCGTGTTCCACAGTGACCCCCTCCTGCTCGAGTGGTGGTGCGAGAAGCCCGGGGACCGCCGGTTCGGACCTGCCAAGGTCGCCATCGTCAAGGGCTATTTGGAGACGATCATGCAGCGGGTGCATCCCGACTCGCACGACAGCCGCAGGATCCCCGTGGAAAGCGGCGCGCTGTCCCCAGACGGCTCTGGTCAAAGGAGCGTCATGACTGGCCCGCTGGACAGGCACCTCGATTACGACCGGATGTGGTTCGAGCTGCTGGACTTGCTGAAGTACCCTGCCCGAGTCGCAGAGCTGACCGTGCTGTCCGACACGGAGTTCATCGTCGCGGAGGAGAGGGATGGCAAGAGGTTCTCCGTACAGTGCACCGCCGAACAGGACACCGGCCGCTTGACGCTGGTGGCCCACGAGGAGTCGGGCAGGATAGCGTCGTGGGACTTCGCGGTGCTCCACAAGGAGCCGCTGCGGCTCGAGTGGTGGGGTGAGGGCATGGGCCAGCGGTTCGTGGGGCAGGAGAAGGCCAAGAAGGTGGAGCGCATGGTGATCAGGAGGGCAAAAACACACAGACACAATTGAGCGTCGACTCCCAGGAAAATATGGGAGAATATGGGAAGTGGGCGGGAAGGCGAAAATCCAAAACATGTGGAAAAATAGCGGCAATCTTGCTATCTGTGCGTATGTTTTCGTGTGTCCCTGGACCCCATGCAGGTGAGCGAGGCCGTCAGGCGCATAGCGCAGGCTGAGGAGGCCCCGTGGGTGCCCGTGCGCGCCGCGGCGGACTCGCCGAGCGGCACGGGGCTGAAGAGCATCGTGGCGGGTCCATTCGAGGACTCCTCCTCCTCCTCCTCCTCCTCCTCCTCCTCCTCCTCCTCCTCCTCCTCCTCCTCCTCCTCCTCCTCCTCCTCCTCTTCCTCATCCTCCTCCTCCTCCTCCTCCTCCTCCCTCCTCCTCCTCCTCCTCCTCCTCCTCCTCCCTCCTCCTCTCCTCCTCCTCCTCCTCCTCCTCCTCCTCCTCCTCCTCCTCCTCCTCCTCCTCCTCCTCCTCCTCCTCCTCCTCCTCCTCCTCCTCCTCCTCCTCCTCCTCCTCCTCCTCCTCCTCCTCCTCCTCCTCCTCCTCCTCTCCTCCTCCTCCTCCTCCTCCTCCTCCTCCTCCTCCTCCTCTCTCCTCCTCCTCCTCCTCCTCCTCCTCCTCCTCCTCCTCCTCCTCCTCCTCCTCCTCCTCTTCCTCCTCCTCCTTCTCCTAGGACCAGGTCACCTTCGACGCGCTGTGGGGCGCACTCGTTGACATGATGAAGCGGCCAGGGGAAGAGATGGTGCCCAGCCTCAGGGAGGCGAAGCTCGTGGAGGTCTCCGCCACGGAGTTCGTGGTGCAGCACTTCTTGCACGTTCCGGCGCCGCAGAAGGACGTGCACTGCAGGTTCAACAAGGAGCAGGGGTGGTTCAGGGCAGAGGTCTACAGCTTGAAGGGGCAGCTTGAACTGAGGAGCTGGACGAAGTTCCATAAGGACCCTCTGATGATCGAGTGCTGGGGCGAGAGAAAGATCGAACGCCACTATGGAGAAACCCGGTGCTCCCAGATCAGGGCAATCATCGACAGCGTCCTCCACAAGGTCTCGGCGCCCAGAGTTCGCGAGAAGGTCACCGTCACCTCAGACGCAAAGTTACAGAAGGTCGTCACGGCCCCACTGGGCGCCGTCGTCACCTACGAAAGGTTGTGGGCCGAGGTCGTTGAGCTCTGCAAGAGACCCCCTGCCAAGGGGCTGCTCAAGGCCACGCCCGGCTCGCAAAGTGCGGACGCGGGTGTCCCCAGAGGTCCCTGGAGGTCCGATTCGCTTTCGGTTTCCCGGCCATCAAGTGCTGCCCGATGCTTGCACGGCAGATGTAGTTGCGCATCCGGGCGCAGCCGGTTCGATCCGATTTAGATTCCAAGCCGATGCAGCCCGCTTCGATGCTCGTTCCGATCTGATACGATTGCGCGATTCGATGCTGGCTGATCCTGCCTCCTGTGGCGTCCAAGCCAGTACGTCAGAAGCCACGAATGTGCTAACCAGGACTCTTGTTAGATGCAGCGGGAGAGAGCGAAAGATGGAGAATACCACGCCTGCTGCTTTCCCGTTTACGAGGCCCTGACCAGAGGCCTCTGGAGGCCCGAAGAGGGCCGACAGCGTCTTCGATTCTCGAACCTCCATCCTCGAGCCCGGTTTGCCAGAGCTCCCGCTGACGAGGCCCTGACCAAAGGCTTCCAGAGGCCCTCAGAGTGGCGGTTGCGTCCTGGATCTTCGAACCTCCATCCTCGAGCATCCACCCTCGAGCCTCCATCTTCGATCCTCGAGCTTCCATCCTCAAAAATCCTCGAGGGCTCCCGGCTGGCGCTCGACCTGGCTACGGAGTTCGAGGTCGTGCACACCTTGGACGCCACGATGGTGACGAGGATGGCGCGGTCGAGCGCGAAGGGCGCTGGGAAGGGCGCGGAAGCGAGCGCGGAGGGCAGCCAGGAGATGGTGGTCAGGTACTCGATGCCTCCACCTCAGCATCATCCTCCCCCATCACCACCACCACCGCCATCAGCACCATCATCACCATCACCGTCATTCGTGCTTCAGGGGTATCGGCCGAAAGCAGCAGCAGCGTGGTCGTCACCATCATCCCCATCATCATCATCATCATCATCATCATCATCATCATCATCATCATCATCATCATCATCATCATCATCATCATCATCAGCATCAGCATCAGCATCAGCATCAGCATCAGCATCAGCATCATCATCATCGTCGTCGTCGTCAGCAGCAGCAGCAGCAGCACCGTCAGCATCATCATCATCATCATCAGCAGCAGCAGCAGCATCATCAGCCTCAGCATCACCGTCAACATCAGCATCAGCATCACCACCACCACCATCATCATCATCATCAGCATAATCGTCAGCATCATCATCACGACCACCACCATCATCATCATAATCAGCAGCATCAGCATGATCATCATCATCATCAGCATCATCATCATCGTCATAAGCGTCATCATAGCCAGCATCGTCATCAGCGTCATCATCGTCATCGTCAGTATCGTTATCATGACGTAAGGTATTATTAATAGTCCGCCTAGTAGTAGCAGTAGTAGTAGAAGTAGAAGTAGTAGTAGTAGTAGTAGTAGTAGTAGTAGTAGTAGTAGCAGTAGTAGTAGTAGTAGTAGTAGTAGCAGTAGTAGTAGTAGTAGCAGTAGTAGTATTCGTAGTCCTAGTCCTAGTCCTAGTCCTAGTCCTAGTACTAGTAGTAATAGGAGTACTAGTAGTAGTAGTAGTAGTAGTACTACTACTACTACTACTACTACTACTACTAGTAGTAGTAGTAGTAGTCGTCGTAGTCGTAGTCGTAGTCGTAGTCGTAGTAGTAGTAGCAGTAGTAGTAGTAGCAGCAGCAGTAGTAGTAGTAGTAGTGGGAGTAGTAGTGGTAGTAGTAGTCGTAGTAGTGGTAATAGCAGCAGCAGGAGCAGTAGTAGCAGTAGTAGTAGTAGTAGTAGTAGTAGTAGCAGTAGTAGTAGCAGCAGTCGTAGTAGTAGTAGTAGTAGTAGTAGCAGCAGTAGCATTAGCATGATTAGTGTCAGTATCATTATCCTTGCCGTCGTCATCATCAAGATTGTCGTCGTCGTTCGCGTGTCAGGGGTAGTGGTCGTCATCATCGTACGCATCATCATTACCAGCATCATCATCAGCATCATCAATGATATCTTTTAAGAGCTTAGCAAACGTAGACACCGAACAATAAGCTATTGAAGTCTATGCGGTGCAATCTACATGGTTCAATGTACGCGACGTAACATATGAAATGTAATAGATGCGGTGCAACATATGTGGTGCAATATTTGCGACGGCGCAACCTATGTAATGCAATATATGCGGTGCAATATATGTGATGCAACCTATGTTGTGCAGTCTATACGGTGCAATCTATGTTGTGCAATCAACCACTTGCTCAACTTGAAGCTGTCCTCTCCACTGCTCGTGCAAACATCCCACCCTCCCACCCGCAACTTGGTCGCAAGACCTCTTAAGACCGTAACGGTAGGTACCAAATCGCATGTGGCAACTACACCGACGACGACGACAGCGACAACGACGACGACGACGCCGACGACAACGACTACGACGACACCGACGGCGTCTCCAACGACTTCGACGACGACGACAACGACGACGACGCCGACGACGACGACGACGACGACGACAACGACGACGACGACGACGCCGAAGATGACAACGCCGACGACGCCGACGACGACGCCGACGACGACGACGCCGACGACGACGACGACGACGCCGACGACGACGACGACGACAACGACGACGACGACGATGTCGCCGACGAAAACGACGACGACGAGGGAGAAGGGAGGACGATGGCGGCGACAACGACGACTACGACGAGGAAGGAGGGAGGACGGTGACGACGCGAACGACGAAGAAGGAGGGAGGACGGCGACGCCGACGACGACAACGACGAGGGAGGAGGGAAGACGACGACGACGACGACGACGACGACGGCGACGGACGACGACGACGACGAGGGAGGGATCAAAGACGACCACGGCGACAACGACGACGGAAACGACGACGACGCCAAAGAGGACGACGACGACGACGACGACGACGAGGAAAGACAGAGGACGACGACGGCGACGACGACGACGACGAGGGAGGAGGGACGGCGACGACGACGACGACTACGCAAGAGCGCGTGCGCACGTTTTTGTTGAACATACGTGCTGCGAAACCCTGTGTTTTTGTATGTTTGTTTGGAAACTCGATGTTGAAATCCTTCCGAAACCAATGGTTTTTGAAGGATTCCGGCATGCGCGCGCGACGACGCGCTCGCGTGCATTTCGTGCCATCTGTTGCAGAGGATTCTCGCCACGGCACGCGCGCAAGGGCGTTCGAACGATTTCGACATGCGCGCGCGAAGCCCGTTGGGTAGTATGTTGTGAAAATATTGAAAAACCAATGGTTTTCTTAAGAGTTCGCAAGAGCGCGCGCGTACGCTTTTTTAGAAAACCAGTGTTGCGAAACCCTGTGTTTTTGATTGTTTTTTTGACACTCGATTTTGAAATCCTTCCGAAACCAAAGATTTTCGAAGGATTTGGGCATGCACGCGCGACGACGCGCGCGTGTGCATTTCGTCCCTTTTTTTTTGCAAGGGATGTTCGAAAACGTATGATTTGTTTTAACGAGTGCGCGCGCACAGTATTTTTGGGGACAGGATGGCGGGGGGGGGGCGATACCGGTTTGGCTGGCTGGGACAGTTTGAATTCACGGGTCGGATGGACATTGGGTCAGAATCCTACATGTTTTGCATCGGTTACCGTGTGGGCTTTAAACCCGGGGGGGGGTAGAAATTATTTGTTCATTAGAAGGAGAATTCATTTTGCCTGTCTTGAAGCTGTCCTCTCCACTGCTCGTGCAAACATCCCACCCTCCCACCTGCAACTTGGTCGCAAGCGGTAGGTACCACATGGCACTTGGCAACGACGCCGACGACGACAGCGACAACGACGACGACAACGACGACGCCGACGACGACTACGAGGACACCGACGACGACTCCGAAGACTTCGACGACGACGACGACGACGACGACGACGACGACGACGACGACGACGACACCGACGACGACGATGCCGACGACGACGCCGACGCCGACGGCAACGACGAGGACGACGACGACGCCGACGACGACGACGCCGACGACGACGACGCCGACGACGATGACAACGACGCCGACGACGACAACGACGACGACGACGACGACGACGACGGCGACAAAGACGACGACGACGACGTCGCCAACGAAAACGACGACGACGACGACGACGAGGGAGGAGGGAGGACGACGACGGCGACAACGACGACAACGACGACAACGACGAGGGAGGAGAGAGGACGGCGACGACGCGAACGACGAAAACGGAGGGAGGACGGCGACGCCGACGACGACGACGACGACGAGGGAGGAGGGACGGCGACGACGACGACCACGACGACGACGACGGCGATGAAATGGGAGGGACGACGACGAGACGCCGACGACGGACGACGACGACGACGAGGGAGGGATCAAAGACGACCACGGCGACAACGACGACGGAAACGACGACGACGCCAAAGAGGACGACGACGACGACGACGACGACGAGGAAAGACAGAGGACGACGACGGCGACGACGACGACGACGACGAGGGAGGAGGGACGGCGACGACGACGACGACTACGCAAGAGCGCGTGCGCACGTCGACGAAATAGGAGGGACGACGACGAGGCGCCGACGACGGACGACGACGACGACGACGAGGGAGGGATCAAGGACGACCACTTTTTTTTGCCGACGACAACGACGACGGAAACGACGACGACGACGACGACGAGGAAAGACAGAGGTCGACGACGGCGACGACGACGACGACGACGAGGGAGGAGGGAGGACGGCAACGACGACGACGACGACAACGACGACAACGACGACGCAAGAGCGCGCGTGCACGCTTTTGTTGAAAATCAGTGTTGCGAAACCCTTTGTTGTTGTATGTTTGTTTGGAAACTCGATGTTGAAATCCTTCCGAAACCGAAGGTTTTTGAAGGATTCCGGCATGCGCGCGCGACGACGCGCGCGCGCGCACTTCGTCCCATCTGTTGCAGAGGATTCTCGCCACGGCACGCGCGCAAGGGAGTTCGAACGATTTCGGCATGCGCGCGCGAAGCTCGTGTGGTAGTTTTTTTGTCTGGAAACTTTGAAAAAAAAAAAAAAAAAAAAAAAAAAAAAAAAAAAAAAAAAAAAAAAAAAAAAAATGGTTTTCTTAAGACTTCGCAAGAGCGCGCGCGTAAGCTTTTTTAGAAAATCCGTGTTGCGAAACCCTTATTGTTTATATGTGTTTTGGAAACTCGATGTTGGAAGTATTCCAAAACCGTAGGTTTTTGAAGGATGTCGGCATGCACGCGCGACGACGCGCGCGTGTGCACTTCGTCCCGTTTTTTGTAAGGGGTTTTCGAATACGTATGATTTTTGACCAACGAGTGCGCGCGCATAGTAGTTATGTTGCAGAGGATGGCGGGGGGAGGTGGGGCGTTACCGGTTTGGCTGGGATAATATGAATTCAGAGTTGGGATGGACGATGGGGCAGAATCAGATGGGGGGGGGGCTATTTTTTTCTTTGAAGGGAGAACGAGTTTCTGTTCGCAGTGAGTTGTCCACCCCGCTGCTCGCGCAAACATCCCACCCACCCACCCGCAACTGGGTTTGCAAGTCTCATGCGGCGGCGATTGCGTGAGTGCTCGGCGCTGGCTGGTGCATCTCCGCGGCCGCGCCAGTCCACGCATGCGCGCGCGCAGCGGCCAGGTAGTTTGGCGCGACCGACGAGGCCGCGGTGGTGCGGACCGCTCGGCACATCCCAGCGGGCACTTGAGTGCGAGTCGGCGGCTTGGGCGGGCACGGTATCGTGGCAACGTTGACACTTGTAGACACGATGACGAAGATAGTGGCGATGTTGGTGACGACATCTGTAGACACGATGATGATGATAGTGGCAATGGCGGCGCCGATGCCGATCACGTCAACGACGATGACGGCTTCTGCGCGTCGGTGGTGAAGGTTTGGGAAGGAATTCGAAATGCGGGCGCGGCAGACGCGCGAGAATAGCTCGCATGGTATTATTTGACACGGATCGCGCCAGCCCAGCACGCGCGCAAGGGCGTTCGATTGATTTCGACATACGCGTGCGCGAAGCCCGCGTGGTAGCAGCTTATGAAATTGTTGAAAGACGAATGGTTGTCCTAAGAAATCGCAAGAGCGCGCGTGCGCTGTTGTTGAAAATTCGTGTTGCGACAACATGCGTTTGTGTATGTGTTCTGGACACTACCCGTCCGAAACCGTAGATGTTGACGGATTTCGGCATGCGCGCGCGACGACGCGCGCGCGCAGTTCGTCACATGACGCAGTTCGTGCAAAGGATTCTCGCGACGGCACGCGCGCAAGGGCGTTCGAACGATTTCGACATGCGCGCGCGCGAAGCCCGTTTGGTAGTATGTTCTTGAAAATGTTGAAAGACGCATGGTTTTCTTAAGAGTTCGCAAGAGCCCGCGTGCACGCTTTTGTTGAAATTCCATGTTGCGAAACCCTGTTTTCTTGCATGTGTTTTGGACAGTGGATTTTGAAACCCGTCCGAAACCGCAGATTTTGAATGATTTCGACCTGCGCGCGCGACGACGCGCGCGCGTGCACTTCGTCACATTTTTCGCAAAAGGGATTTTTGGAAACTTATGATTTGTGATAGACGAGCGCGCGCGCATAATATTTCTTGGAGAGGATGGCGAGGGGAACCGATACCGGCCTGGCTGGGATAGTATGAGTTCACAGGTAGGATGGACATTGGGTCAGAATCTTATATGTTTTACATCGGTTCCCGGGGGGGGATAAGGCCAGGGGGGAGGGTGGAAGAACTTATGTTTTTTCTTAAAAAGGAGATTGTATGCGATGCAACATATGTACTGCAATCTCTGCGGTGCAATGTATGCGATGCTGCGACGGCAACGGGCGGCGACGGGCGGCACGGGCGGCGACGGGCGGGAATGGCGGCGACGGGCGGCACGGCGGAGATTTTGCGACGAGGGTCCCTAGATGGTTAATCGAAGTAAGAACCCCTAGTGATGCAAGCATTGTTGGGATAATTAATATTAACAGTAGATGTAGTATTTGTACCACCGTTCGCATTATCATTATCATGAAATTACCCTTGTGGTCATCATCATCAACATCGGCATCGTCGTTCGCGCTTCAGGCGCATCGATCGTCATCATCATTATCATCATCGTCATCATCAGCATCATCATCAGCATCAGCATCGGCACCATCATCATCATCATCATCATCATCGTCATCATCATCGTTATCAGCATCATCAGCACCAGTACCATCAGCATCATCATCATCCTCACTATCATCCTCATCATCATCGCCATCGCCATCGCCATCACCAACATGATCAGAAGCACTGCCATTATCAGCAGCAGCAGGATCGTCATCATCATCATCATCATCAGCAGCATCATCATCATTAACATCATCATCATCAGAAGCAGCAGCATGCCATCATCCCCATCCTCTTCCTCCTCTTCCTTCTTCTCCTCCTCCTCCCTGGATTTCGCCCGCTCTCGCACGGCCCCGCTGCCACTGCCCTTGAGGCGAGACCTACATGTTCGTCCGCTCGCGCGTCCTGGCGTGACAAAGACGTGCGCCGCACGCGCGCTCCGTCCCACTCTTGCCACGCACTTAAACGACGTGACCGACAGAACGTCCATGTTGAGATCCGAGCCATTGAGTTTGCATTGTTGTGTGGCAGGCAGGTTGGGAGTGCCCCGATCGGGTGGCAAAGTACGAGTATGCACCAACACCGAAAGAGAATCGGATGGCAAGGATGAGGACGGGGAGGACGACGACCAGAAGGGCGAGGGCGAGGATGAGCAGAGGAGCCTCGCCCTGCTCCTCGGACCCAGGTACAGGATGGACCAGGGCAGGGGCGAGATCTACAGGGAGGCCCACTGGGCACAGGGCGGCGTGGGCGACCGGGGGTGGATCTACGTGTTGAAGGACCCACCTCGGCCACAGACCTCGGACGTGGGAGGGCCCGTCGAGACAACGGCGGCCCTCCCTGCCGTTTGTTTGTCATGCTGCGTGCCCCCCGAAGTCGGAGAAGGAAAGGAAAACTGCACAGGGGTGGCGCAGGACGCGCCGCCAGGGGCCCGGCGGCGATCCGAGAAATCTGCGCGGGCCTTCGAGGGTTTGTGTTCATGCCGTTGTCCGTCGCCACGGGTGGATCCGTGCGGGCCTATGGAGGCTTCTCGTCACCACGGTTGGATGCCGATCCGAGAAACATCCGCGCGGGCACACGGAGGCTTCTCGTCGCCACGGGTGGACCCGCCTTGGAAAACGAGTCGAGACGGACCCGGGTCCAGGGACCGATTCTGAGCGGACTCGGACCGGGCCAGAGAGCCGCCGTGGTCTGGCCTTGCTCCCGCCAACGACAGTCATGGGAGAAAAGTAGACACAGACACAAATAAACGCAAAGTTTGGAAAATATGGACAGTGGAGGGGAAGACGAGCATCCAGAAAACATGTGAAAAAATTGGGAACCCTGGGACTGGTGTCTATTCATTGGTGTGTCCCTGGGCCCCTATCAGACAGTCGAAAGACTCGCGCTGGAGACCCATAACCGGCGTCTCCCTTTGAATGGCCGCACCTGGACCCCCGGAAGAGCATCAAAAAGCGGCCCTGGCTGAAAGACCGGCCCCGGGGTCGATCGGGGCGCCTCAGGGAGGGGTGCGAGGTCTTGGGGGGAGGGGCAGGACATCTCTCGCCATGGGTGAAGCGGGTCCTGAGGGAAACGGGTCCTGAGGTTTGTCGCCGTGTTTGGCGTCCCAGGGCCCTCCACGGTGTCAGAAAACGACTCAGGATGAAGAGTTGATCTTGGGGCAAGGCCCCAGGGTCAGGGGCCCGTTTCCCACAGGATTTGTTTTCCCCATGCTGAGTCTCCTCGGTGCAATACCCCCCTCCTCATCTTCTTAAGATTATTTTTAGTACGGCCTAACCCGATCGTTTGCCATACGAGACCCATTGCAAATCGAAGACAGATGCAAACAGTCGAAGGATGAGTGATGATGGATGGCGACGATGATGCATGGTGGCGTTTTCTCACTGCCACGATTGCATTGCGTCCCCCGCGCAGTCGCAACGTTGGGTTTGTGTTTTAATTACGAGAGTAGTTGATTTAGGGCGACCTGCACACCCACGAGTTGCAGCTCGAGGTTTTGAAATCGTCATTGGGCGACAGATTGATGTCGCCACGGGACAGAGCAATCCTGTACAACTTCAGCGCGCCTAAAATCGAGTCCATGCCTGCTTGGCGGAGCAGAGCCGCCGACGCCAAAGCTTAGACGTTCTTCCTGCATGTGGATGGCGAGGTGGTGCGGCCGACGTTGCCCAGCCTTCGCATCGTGTTCCTCCGGTGGCCCGTGAGCCCTTCTGCCGCGCTGTCGCCTGCTAGTGAAGCAGAGCGTGGTCTCCCTGACAGAGGGGTTCTTGTCCTTCGTGCGCGCCCTCAGCATGCGGGCGGTTTTGGCATCCAGCTTGGACTTGAGCAGCCTGCGGGCGGGCGCGCAGCTCTTTTTCAAACGGCTCACGCCCCAGAGGACTGGGCGCCCCTCGGCCTGGGCCGCGCCGTGCAGGGCTCGACTGCCGCCGTGCGCGACCACGGCGCCCTTCCCCGGCGCCTCATTCAAGTGGCCTTCCGCTTCGGCTCTGATCCGTGGACCACCCGGCAGCTGCCCTTCTTCGTGTCCCTGTCCTGGAGCGCGCGCGCGGCCCACTGCCTCCTGCCCCCCGCCCCTTCGGAACCAGGGTGCGACCCTGGTGCGCCCTCGTGGAAGCCGACGGTTCTCCCTTGCGCGAGCCACTGCGGCGCCTGGCTCGACCACGTCACCATCGAACGTCGTGGACTTGGCCCGCTGCAGTTCCGAGCACGCTGAGCATGCCATCCCAGTATTGCATTCGCTGGAGAACTGGAGCACCTGGTTCTCCGACGCAGTCCTGACGCTGTCGCCCTCGCGCCAGACGTAGCGCACGCAGGAGTCGCGGGAGGTCTTACAGCCAAGTGCGCATGCCGCGCGCAATCGCATGACGCTGTCGGTATCCCAGCCAGAAATGCGTGGCCAGCGAGCGGGGTAAACGCCACGCCTGGCCTGTTCACTAGAGGCGCGCCCTTGCAGACATTGCGCGTACAGCGGAAGCCGCCCCCCACTCCGCCATCGGGTTCTTGCAGGACCAGCAGACAAAGTCGAGCTCATCTTCGGGTTGTGGAATGACGCGCGCGCCTCGAGATATGTTTTGGCATGCTCCTGGCCACGTTGAAATGGGCGTCTGCAGGTTCTTTTCCTTTGTAAGACAACCAGATATTTTCCTTGCACGCCTTGTTCTCTCGCGATTTGGTGCCATAGGTGGTGACTGGTTTTGCTGCCGCCGCAGCTGGCCGCCTGCGCTGCAGCTTGGCTGTCGATGCAACCTTAGGCATTGGCCCGGGGCGGAAGCGGCGCGACGGCCGGGCAGTCAACCAGAATGCGTCAGGCTCGAGCCTACACAGGAGTTGCGGCAGCGGCAACGGGGCGAGCGATGGCGACGGCAGCGGCGATTCAAGCACACGCGTGCGCCATGGCACGTCCAGAACACGACGGGCATTTCATTGCAGGAAAACGAAACTGTTCCCCCAAGTGGTTTGCGCCCCCGCTGAACAGGGCGCAGCGAATGATTCATCGCTTAGCCAATCCGAAGAGCCCGTCTGGAACTATGACCGTAGAGGAGTAAGGCTACGCGTGCGGTTTACACAAGTGCATCACATTCTGTGATCCCCCCCGCCATCGCGCACTCAGCCCTGGTGGTTCGTGACGTCCCGCTCGCTGTTGTCATCCCCCATGTTCGAAACAAGATCCGGCAGCTCGTCGCCGTCGTCGGGGTTGGCGCCGTCGTCGTCCTCCAGCTCCGAAGCAAGCTCGGACAGATCGTCGCCATCGTCGGGGGCGGTGGTGCCCTCGTCACTGGACCCGAAATCGTAAGCATCATCGAGCTCCTCGTCAGATATGAGCGCACTTCTGCCCAGAATTCTTCTGACATGCGCTTGACGGCGCTGCCAGGGAGATCTCCCTGTTCCTGTTCCTTTCCCTCTTTCTCCTTATCTTCCCAGCTGCGTCGGCTCCGCCCCCTCATCCACCGCGCACCTCCTCCACCTTGCTCCCGAGGGCAACCGGAAGGATGAGAGAGGATGGAAGAGAGCGGATTAGGAAAGGGACGCTTCAATCAGTTTGAAACGCTGCTTGAAATCGTTTGAATCGTTTTGAACACATATCTTCCAGATGCTTGATGATTGAAGGTTGAAGATGTCATCGGACGCGCATGCCCAGCAGACTTCAAACAGGCGTTTGACGACCTGTCTGAGGAAGACATCTCTGTTTGAGGATCGAAGATTGAAGACCTCAGCCAGATTATGCACAGGATTATTCAAGCAGGCGTTTGACAGCATGTCCCTCATCATCAGCTCGGTTGCTGTTGTTGTTGTTGTTGTTTATCATCCGCCTCCTCCCGCTCATCCTCCTCCTCCTCCTCCTCCATGTCATCCGCCTTGCACATAATTTTCCTCTTCGTAACCTGCCGCGTTTTCTCCTCGTCCTCCTGCAGCGCGGACGATAGTCGGGAGGATGAGAGGGGATGGAGACGAGCACAGAAGGAGGAGGAGGAGGAGGAGGAGGAGTGTTTCAACACATTTTTAAAATACCTGTTGACAGCCTCTCTGATTGAAGACTGAGAATGAAAGACTGCAGGGATCTTATGCCGACTGTTTTTTCGAACAGACAGTCAACCGCTTGCTTCAAGAATGTTGGGCACAAGTCCGCTGATATCTTCAATCTTCAACATGAAACATACGTGCATTATTCCCGCAGGTCGTCAAACGATTGTTTGAAGAATGCTGGGCATAAGTCCGATGAGAGAGTCACTCACTTTTCAATACTAAGATATATGGGAGATGTGCTCTAAAATGTTTTAAAACAGCGTGTCGAACCATTTTAGAGTGGCCCCCTGGGAGGGACAGACGGAGGAGAGAGGAGAGGGGACTCCTGTGGTCACTCACTTTGTGGGCGTCATCTTGCCGCTCCTTCTTCCCCATCCCCTTTCAGTGCTCCTCGGCCCTTTGCTCAGGGTCCTCAGTGTTCCTCGGCCCTCATGAAATGCAGCTCAAATCCATAGTGGGTGCGAGTACTCCCCTCGAAGGTACCCTTGCGCCCTCGCCCCTGGGAGCCCTCCTTCGTTGTTTTCGGCGGTTGGCGTCTCAGGATGTTCTCGGGGATGCGACATGCAAGGGTTTTGCGTCCGTGCCTTCTGTCCTGACTACAGATGTCGACTGTGCATCAGTGTGCTATTGTATGTAGCATTTGGTTCAAGCGGGGCAGCTGCTTTGACCGCTCAGGCATCGCGGCTTTGATATGAAGCGTTCGCTACCTCCCCGAGCGGATGGAAGAAAATTGAACACAGTTTGTTGGCGAGGTGGCAAAAAATATGTCATTCAATTGTGTAGAAGTAAGTTGGTAGCTCTGCCGCGCACGGGCAGAAATCGCGGCAGGCCTCCCAATAGAAAAAGCAAACCTTTTCCGTCAGCGCGTGCTTCTTCCACTTCCAAAAGCGCTGTGTGCACCCATCGGTTCTGGATGGGGTCGAAGAAAATTGGCGAGTTGCGCGCGGTGGCCGCGGCCTCCAAGCTTGGATTTCAGCAGATTGCGTGGACGCTGACTGGCAAGTGTGGTATTCAAGGGTTTCCAGGGCTCAGAGTGCAAAAACTATTTGGGATGAGGAACGCAATGCAGGTCAGTTCCCCTGGGCCCCCCCCCCTCCTTTTCCACGCGCCCCTTCGACTGCATCGAGGACAATGGGGGGGGGAGGAAGGCCAAGAGGAGTGGATCCGTGTTGTTTTCCTCGTCCCATTACCAGCGTCATTTGTGAAAAATGCTCGCCGGTGGGCGAGGGCTGGGCTGCCCTATCAGGCCATCAAGGACGCAGCTCAGATGCAGATCATGCCTGTGAAAGGCGGGCGGCTTCATGATTTTGACGCAGTGCCTCTGCAGCCGCCACCAGCTGCGTGGAAGGCCGTCGCGACTGGCCTCGATTTGGCAGTCGCTGGCCACTTGTGCCGAGCCCGAGGGTCGCCCCTGAGTGGTAGCGTCGAACACTGGACAGACAGCAATGCAAGCCGTGCTAACAATGTGAGGGCTCGTGGGGTTTTGAGTGTCACGTGGAGCCTGCCCGTTGCTGTTCGATGCAAACGCACAGCGTTGGTGCTGACTGCCGCTCGCGATGCTCTGTTTGCGAGTATGGATGCGCTCGCAGAGGCTTTCCGAGATCGTCCGATAGGCGTGGCCACTGAGTTGCTGCCAGCTCTAGGAACCGGACCGCGCGCGCGGCCAATGATATGGAAGGAGTAGATGCAGGGCACGGATGCAGTGATTGAGGCGGCGAACTCCGTCGCTGCCAAGAATTGTGTCGTTGCTCCTTTCATATTCAACCCATGCCCTCTGCGGCTGCGAACTGAACCCCATGAGACTGACACGAGGCGCGCGTACAACGTTCCCATCGCATCATACAACTTGGCGGCGCAACGCGCGCTGACATTGAACTTGTGGGGGCGCCAGTGGCCCCAGGAGCTACAGACGATCATGCCGACTCGGTTTCAGGGCGAAAAAACATCTCGTCGCCTTCACGCGCGCTCTTTCTTGAGAGCCGCGCCATGCTTCTCACGTGCAAACCGCGTGCACATCGCACGCAACTCTTGCCATATCGCGCGCATCTCAGAGCACTACTACACCAGCAACATCCACGCCGCACACGTGCCATTATCATAAACATGTCTTGCACATCGCGTTTGCCACGAAAACAAATCTGCAAGGGCTTCGCCCCCTGCCGCCGGCCCCCTCTCTCGGAGAATGGGCCATGGAAGAGCTAAGTCATGAGGCCTTGGCGCTGTCGTGAAGCAGCATCGAAACTTCATGCGAAGCCGATTCGCAATCAGCAAAACCAACTGATCACAAGAGGGGTTACCACACCTGGCGATTGGTAAGACGTGCATGGTGCACGGGCTTGGTTACCACACCTTGCGATTAAAGGGCCGAGGGAGTTCTCGCAGTTCGGGTTACCACGCCTTGCGATGGATGTGCGCGAAGGGTGGCACCGAATTTCAGAAATGTGGCAAATCCCTTGTGGTTTTGGACCCTGACCCCGCGGATCTGCATAAGGGGTGGCGCCGAATTTCAGACATGTGGCAAATCCCCTGTGGCTTGGGACCCTGACCCCGCGGATCTGCGTGAGGGGTGGCACCGAATTTCAGAAATGTTGCAAATCCCCTATGTTTTTTGACCCTGACCCCGCGGATCTGCGTGAGGGGCGGCACCGAATTTCAGAAATGTGGCAAATCCCTTGTGGTTTTGGACCCTGACCCCGCGGATCTGCGTGAGAGGTGGCACCGAATTTCAGAAATGTTGCAAATCCCCTGTGCTTTTGGACCTTGACCCCGCGGATCTGCGTGAGGGGTGGCACCGAATTTCAGAAATGTTGCAAATCCCATGTGTTTTTGGACCCTGACCCCGCGGATCTGCGTGAGGGGTGGCGCCGAATTTCAGAAATGTGGCAAATCCCCCATGGTTTTTGGACCCTGACCCCGCGGATCTGCGTGAGGGGTGTCAATTTCGAGTCCCCCCAGCAATTCAGACAACGCGCCCAGGGGGTGCTAAAAAGCCGGTTTGGGCCTCCCCCCCCCTCGCGCGGTCAATCAACTAGTTACAGTAACCAGCAATAAGCAGAACTGTAACACTGGAAACTACAAGCTACAACTGGCACAGGAAATTGCGAATCCTGCTCCTCGCAGCCTGGTGGCCCCACAAGGGGGCCGGCGGATAGCATACACAACTTCGCAGGCCATGGGTTTTTGAGGCCGTTCGGGCGCAATGAGCTCTCCAAGCCCACGGGCCCGATGAGGCCTCTAGGCGCAAGGCATTCAATCGAACTCCTGGGCCCCATGGGCCTTGAGAGTCTACAGAGTTCCTGGCGGCTGCTTCCGATCCCAGCTCGCCCCGCGAAACTCCTGGTAGACGATGTAGGTTAGGACGTCGTCGAGCAGCTTACTTGGGAATGGGTTTTCTAGTCCCCGCCGTATAAGCAATTCCTCCTCCTCCCTCCTCCTCCCCCTCCTTCCTCCTCCTCCTCCTCCTCTTCCTCCTCCTCCTGCTCCTCCCCCTTCTCCTCCTCCTCCTCCTCCTCCTCCTCCTCCTCCTCCTCCTCCTCCTCCTCCTCCTCCTCCCCCTCCTCCTCCTCCTCTGCCTCCTCCGATCCCAGCTCGTTCTACAGAGCCCTTGGCAGACGAAATACATAGGAACGTCGTAGACCAGCTTACTTGGGCATGGGCTGTCGAATCCTCATCGCCCCCACCTCCTTTTTATCCTCCTCCTCTTCCTCCTCCCACCCCCCCCTCTCTTCTCTCCTCATCCTCCTCCTCCTCCTTCTTTTCCTCCTCCTCCTCCTCATCATCATCCCCGCCTCTTCTTTCTCATGCAATGTCTTCCTCTTCTTACCTCCTTCTCCTCGTCTTCCTTCCTCAGGCCCACGGTGGCTGACTGCCCTGCTGCTTCTTTCGGTCGCTGTTCCTCCCACAGAGCCCCTGGCAGGCGTGCTAAAGAGGAATGTCGTGGAACAGCTTACTTGGGCATGGATGTTCGAGTCCCCATCGTTTTGCCATGTCCTCCTCCTCCTCCTCCTGCTCCCTGTTTCTCCTCCTCCTCTTCCTCCTCCTCTTCCTGCCTTCTCTTCCTCCCTCTTCCCTTCTCTTTTTCCTCCTCCTCCTCCTCCTTCCTCCTCCCTCCCCCCCATCATCCTGCTTCTTTATTTTGGCATCCTTCCTTCTCTTACCTCCTTCTCCTCGTCTTCCTTCCCCGGGCCCACGGTGGTTCACTTCCTTTCTGCTTATGCCGACCTTGGCTCGTCTTACAGAGCCCTTGGCAGACGTGCTAAACAGGGACGACGTATATCAGCTTACTTGGGCATGGATTTTCGAGCCCCCATCGTCTTGCCACTTTCTCTTCCTCCTCCTCCTCCTCCTCCTCTCCCCTCCTCCCTCTCCTCCTCCACCTTGTCCTCCTGTTCCTCCCTCCCCCTCGGCTTCATCCTCATATGTCCTCCTTCTTCGTCATCCCTCTTCGACCCACGGTGGCTTACGTCATTGCTGGTTCTTCTGATCATGGCTCGCCCTACAGACCCCCCCCCGCAGGCGCGCGAAAACAGAACATCGTACAACAGCTTACTTGGGCATGGATTTTCGGGCCCCCATCGTCTTGCCGCTCCCCCCCCCTCCTGTTCCTCCTCCTCCTCCTCCTCCTCCTCCTCCTCCTCCTCCTGCTCCTGTTCCTCCTCCTCCTCTTCCTCCTCCTCCTCCTCCTTCTCATTCTCCTCCTCTTCCTCCTCCTCGTGCTCGTCCTCCTCCTCCTCATTCCTCCTCCTCGTTCTACTGTTCCTCCTCCTCCTCCTCTCTCATTCCTCCTCGTCCTCGTCCTCCTCCTCCTCTTTCACTCCTCTTCCTCGTCCTCCTCCTCCTCCAGTCGCTTTTCCTCTACATTATCGTCCTCCTCTTTCCTCTTTCTCCTCGCCTTTCCCCCCGCAGGCGCACAGGGGCTTACGTCCTTGCTGCTTGTTCCGATCCTGGCTCGTCCTATTGACCCCCTTGAAGACGTGTTAAACAGAGACGTCGTAGAGCAGCTTACTTGGGCATGGGTTTTCGTGCCGTTCGCCCCGTCGTCGTTCTGATGCCCCCTCTTCCTCCTTCCCCTCCGCCGCGTTTGGCTCAAGACTCGCCAACCACCCGCTGCCGACATCGAACCCTCCGAACCACCATGGTTAAATTGATTCATACGCCAATCAAGAAGCGCTTGCATTGCGCAGCAAGGACGTTTAAAAGGCACGGGCAGAAATGCGTCGCTGCATCGGTAGTCGGTTCGGACAGCATTGCCGAGGTGAACACAATCCACACGCAGCGCGGGCGGCGCGGCTGCAGGGTCGTTTACCGCACGAACTTCGCGCGGCACGGCCCCAAGAAATTGAACACCCTCACTTTCAACCAGAAGAAGAAGCAGGGGCTTTATTTTGTGACCAACAAGCTCGGGTTTACGATGCCGCACGTGGAACTCCAGTACCTGCGCATGATGCGCGGCCGCTTGGTGCCTGGGCAAGAGGCGGACGTCCTTCAGATGTATCATGGGGAGGACTTAGCGTCGAAGAGCAAACAAAATATGAGGGATAACCTCCTCCATGCGCTTGAAGGCTTCGCCCTGGCGAAGCGCACGCCCGATGACGCGGTGCAGTTCGACGTCAACTTCCCGGCCGGCTCCTTCACCAAGGACAGGAGCCCGCTGCTGTTCCCTCCGCCCACAGAGTGCAAGTCGATCTGCTTCGACGGCTTGTTCGGGCGGAGCCGTGCCCTGGAACCTGACGTCGACGGCCCGCGCCGCGCCCTCGGGAAGACCAGAAAGAAGACCGCGAAGAAACCGAGCGGCAAGAGGTCGGGCTCGAAGGCCGCGAAGAGCGTGGTCAAGGCGAAGCCCAAGAAGAAACAGTTGCACTACAAGGACGAGGAGAGGACGGCCTCGTGCGCTGCCAAGGACAAGATCAGGCGGACGTTGGTTGGCCGCACGGGCGGGTGGCAGTTCGCCCTCGACCCTGCTACAATGCGAGTCCTCGGAGCCATGGAACACAAGGAGAATGAGTGCACGACGGACAAGATCACGTTGCTCACGGCGGTGATGGGGATGGAGAAGGTAAACGCCGACCTCCTGATCCACGACGACATGTGCCACTTCGAGAGGTCTGCGTTGATCCACGCGCCCGAGGCTTTCGCTTGCTGGGAAAGGAGAAGGACACAGATCCCATCGCCGACGAGGCCGTGGGCGATCTCATCGTCGACGAGGCCACGGGCGAAGCGAGCCGCTCGGCGCCGCCCAAGAGGAGGCGCATCTTGGGCAAGCGGGGCGTGTGATCTGCTGCCGCCACGGGGAACTGCATGTCCAGGCGCGCTGCGCTCGTTGCCTTGCTACGCTACGCGCTGCCCGACCTTAATGCGACACTAGGCACAGTGGATAAGAAATCAGCCTGCCAGGTAGAGCACCACGGGCCTTCCAATCCCCCCTGCACCCTGGGAACCAGACGAACACCTAGGGCACCAGGCAATTGATAAGTATCAGCGCAGGAGGTGCCCCAAGTATCAGCGCAGGAGCGTTCTCTTCTGGGAGAGAGAGAGAGAGAGAGAGAGAGAGAGAGAAAAAAAAAAAAAAAAACAAAAAAAAAAAGACAGAGAGAGAGAGATACGAAAAACAAGAAAACAAAAAGAGAAACAGGGTGAACGCCGACGCCAGTGGAAACGATAGGGCTTGTGGGCATTAGTAATATTATCCGCAAGGGTTCGACATCTGCCGCCGCCGCCCCCCTGCATATTACAACGGGAGATGTCAGAGCGATGCCCGGACGCGTCACCGTTGTTTTGAACATGTTTGGGAACATCATACGAGGACGAGTTTGAGATGTTGGAGCTGTTGTTGCACGCTATGCTTCCTTCTCAGACCGCGAAGCTGGCGTAATGTACCAGAGAGTCTGACCTCGGGAGCGCGAATCTGGCGTAATTTGCAAAAGGTTCTGGCCTCGGGTGCGCGAATCTGGCGAAAGTTGCAAAGACTTCCGGTCTTGGGAGCGCGACTTTGGCTTAATGTATTTGCGATTATTGTTCGGGAGTGCGAGTCTCACGTATGTGTACATGGCACATGGAATTCAGGCAACGCGCTTCGGAGACGGTGGCCAGGGTGATATTAGGCTCTACCCCCCCTGCGCGGACGGTAACAATCTACAGTAGGAAGCAGAAAGTAGAACTATAACATTGGAGACTGGAAATGGCACGCTCTTGTCCGCGCGCATGCCACGGGCCACGATGCGCCCCTGACTTTCCAGGGTGCTAGAAAATAGCCCTCCCGACCGATAGACTTAGTTCGACTGCTTCAAGCCTCGACCGGAATTCAGACGTGTCGCCGCGCCGTTTGTTCCGACGCGCGGCCTTCCGTCTTGGGGAGGGTGCCGTGGGCACCAGGGCAAATGCCGCCTCGAGCGCGGTGGGTTTGCCGCGGGCTTGCCGCGGTGCCAGCGTTGTGTACTTGGGGCGCGGGGCGCAGGGCTTGCCGCGGGATTGCCGTGGTGTCGGCGTCTCTCTGGGGCGCGTCGAGGACACACGGCGCGGCGTCGTGTCGAGGTACTGGTGCTGCGTTTGAGCTCTCCCGGGAGGTCAGGCCCCGCTGCTCGAGGCCCCCCAGGTGGGAACCGAAGGCCTCCCAGATGGGGCCCGAGCAGAGGGGGTCCCAGACCCCCTCGAGCCAGGGGGCCTCTGGGGGGCCCTCGCTAGGCCCCGGGACCGTCAGAAAATCGACTCGGGATGAACAGCTGGCCCTGGGGAAAGAATCGGGACTTTCGGGGACTGCATATTGGAAAAATCGGACCGTCGCATGTCTGGGGTCGGAGGGTCGCGCCACATCGGCGATGCCTCGGCGATGCGGCTCGATGCATGCTGGCGTCGCCCGATTCTCTCCATGCTGGCGTCGCCGATGCATCGCCGATGCGGCGCGATTTTCCGACCCCATCTCGGACCCACGTGGGAGGCCTTTAGTTGCCCTCCGCCTGCTCCAGACCGCCTGGGGGCGCGGGATTATAATATATTCCTCTTCCTATATTTTTATAAGCCCGGGCGGGGGGAAAACCCGCCCCCCCCCCACCCCAAAACCGGATTCCCGGGACTTGGGGCTTTGGGGCCCTCCGGACGGGCCTCGAAGCGGCCACCGGGCCTCGCAAGGCGTTTTGCCAAGCCTTCCCAGCACACTTAGGGCGATCAGGGGGGTCATCGGAGACGTCCCAGACACCCCCAAGACAGCACAAGAGCGCTCCAAGAGTGACCGACGTGACCTCAAGATGGCCCAAGAGGCCTCCAGGACGGCCCCAAAGAGGCCTCCAAGAGCACTCCCAAGAAGACCCCCCGAGGCACAAATCATTGATTTTCCGTAGGTTTTTGGTGAATTTTAGGGTTCTCCTCTTTTCGGCTTCCCGACGCTCCAAGACGGCGGTCTTCTGGGCGTCCGAAGCCGCCTCGGAGGCTCCCAAATCGCCCCACAACCATCCGAAAGGGCTTCCAGGCAGTCCAAGAGAGCCCCGAAACGGCACAACACGGGTCCAAGATGGCCCTCAGAGAGCCCCATGGCGGCCCAAGATGGCCCAAGGACACCCTCCGAAGAATTCCAAATCGTGATTCGGTCGTTCAGGGAGACGGCGGTTGGAGGCAGGGTGGCCCGAGGAAGCCCCCGGAGGCCCCCAGAATACGCCCAGGAGGCCTGCAGAAGGCCTTAAGAAAGCCCGAAACAACTTTTGTGAGGCCCCTAGAGGCTCTCCAAGGAGGAGCCTCCGCAAAAAAGAGCTGAGGAAGATGGGGAGAATGCGCAGGGTATGGCGAAAATAAGGAACAATAAGCATGCAGGAAGGATAACGAATCACATCATTATAGCGTCGATGCCGGAAAAGGCAACCAGGAGTTATCGCTAAATTGTCAGTTTGGCCTTCCTGCCATTCCGCCTGCATACCAAATTTCAAGGACCAAGGTGCATGGCGCGAAGCGCCACTGCAGTCTTGTATATATATATGGATATAACCATAGTGATTACAATAGTAATCGTAATGATCATCATAATACTAATAATACGAATAATCATAATAATAACAGTAACAATAACAATAATAATAGCAACAATAATAATAACATCAATAATAACAACAATAATAATAATGCAGTCGGCGGCGGCGAGAAGGGCGAATAGCCCAGGGGCGGGCAGTACACGCATTCGCCCGGAAGCCCTGTCGAAGGCATAGATCACCGGCGCCCTTGGATACATGGATTGCTCTCCCCCGGGCCATTCGCCCCTCATCGTCGCCCCTGGTACGAGATCGGGGTCGGTTCGGGGAGGTTGCCCTGGTGTTCTTGGTGCGCGAGTTGGATGCTCTGTGGGAAAACACACACACATACACACACACACACACACACACACTGTGGGCAAAAAAAACATACTGTGTG